>JAHRHZ010000012.1:62980409-63003802 GCA_024137785.1 Ginglymostoma cirratum
ACCACCCTACCTACACTCACCTTTACTGGCTCCATCCCCGCCTCTTCGACTTGTCTGCCTCCTCTCCACCTATCCTCTCCTCTATCCATCTTCTATCCACCTCCCCCTCTCTCCCTATTTATTTCAGAACCCTCTTCCCCTCCCCCATTTCTGATGAAGGGTTTCGGCCCGAAACGTCAAGTTTTCCTGCTCCTATGATGCTGCTTGGCCTGCTGTGTTCATCCAGCCCCATGCTTGTTATCTCGGATTCTCCAGCATCTGCAGTACCTTTTATCTCATGTATAAAAACTAACAAAGTAGCAGAAAAGTTCATTCAAAGCCTTGAGGCTAAAATCACTGGAGATCTTACCTTGGGATTATATAAAAATAATATAATTACAATATTGTAATAATTGCAATAAAATAATTCTAACATTCTTAAACTGTACAATGTAGGAAACCTGTAACTAATTAAAACACAAAATAATATTGAAATAATCATGTAAAATATTCTATAAATAAGTCATTATACTTACTGGTGAAATGAGATTAATGATTAAACGTGCGATCTATCACAATATTGACAGAAAGTCATCAACACCACTTTAGTGAGAGATAATTTGCAAGGTCTTATAGCATCCTCCCGTTGGTACACATTGGGCCATATTTCAGAGGTAGGCTAGGAATTCTCAAATTAGTGGCCCTAGACCACTGTTGAATATAAATGAGTATAGTACAAGAAACAACTGCAATAAAATTCAACCACTTTTCCAATCTCTCTGGCAGATTTATGTTGTTAATATGCTAACAATTTCTGAGTGTGGGTGCTCCTGTATCCCTAAGCCTTAGGGATGGGGAAGAATGGTGGCCATGGAAGGACCTGGCTAAACTGTTAAGAGAAAAGGGTAGATTAATATTCTTAGTTTCCTTATTAACTTCAGGATTCAGGGCTAAGTGCATATCAAGGTACATATCAAATGGATGCAGTCTATACCAGGGTTGATCGTAGTTGAAACAGCAGCCCTGAAGGGTTGTAGAACATTTTCTTCTACAGTACAGTTATCTTACATTCATGTTTTTTCTAAGGTATTATGCAGTTTCAAGGTAAGCGTCTTTCATTCAAACAACATTAAAACAAAAACAGATTAGAATCCGTCTTACAAGGTAACATTCCTTTGTGTCCCTCGTGGCTCAGATATTTAATTATCACTATTCTTGGGAACATTGAAAGAACAAATACTTGCTTTCTGCATTGTTATAGGGGAACAGTTCAATTAGAAAAAAAACATTCAAAATATGTAAACATTCTGACATAATTACAACAAGGTTATCAAGTGACAATCTGAACTGGATTGTTAACAATTATGCACTATTTATTATTAATGCATATCAATTTGCACTGGTTAATTCAGTTCATGAATATATCTTTTAAGAAAGAAATGACAAAAGCTATTAACCCCTCCCCATCTGTGGAAGACCTTATTCTAAGGTCAAAATTGTGCTTCTATGACACCATTTCTTCCTCCTTTGAACTTTAACTCCAATTCAGAGACGTTCCACCCTGTCCTCTATGCACCAGTCAGAAAACCCATTGGGATTGGTTTCTGAAATCTCCTGAAGAAGTATAAATAGACACATATCAATGTTCACTGCTGCAGAATGCACAATGTTGCTTTACAGAATTTGGAGGAAGAAAGGCAGCAGCGTCAGTCTTCATCAAATAAAGAAGACCTTGGCGAAGGGAAGGATGAAGGGCAAAAAATCCACACCTTTCACCTAGAAATCACAAAGATCAGTTCGTAACTCAGAATCTCAATTGAGCTTCTCAGATCTCTCCCTAAGAACGTACACAAGGTCCCTCTGCATGCCATTCCTTGTTACATTCTTCACCACTCCCTTCATTCTACGTTGGAGGACATCAAACCATTCAGGCAACTTCTGCATTGGTTACATTCTAACCATGCTGACTGAAAATAAACCTTCACTGCTGACTACAGTAAACTACACAACAGGCCAAAGTGCCAAAGGTGATTATTTAATGCCAAATGTAATAAATACCTCACATTTATTTCTCACCCATGTGGCCAACCGAAAGCATTTTTTTTTTGAAGGGAGGTTTCCTAACTCTATTACTTCTACAGGATATTCCCTTGGTGACCAAAGCAAAGCTGGGAGAAGATGATGTTGAAAACTCTTGAGAATTCATTGCCATTGACTCATGGGTGTTACAGCCTGTAAGGGTCAGAATTTTCTGGTTAAATTTTTTTTTGCTGACCTGATGTTAGGCACTTGTAGAGAGAGAGAGATGGGTAGTGGTGTTGTTAGAGGGAGCAATAACGAATGTTGCTTGAGAAAGGATGTACTGGCACTGGAAGAGGTGCAGATGGAGTTCACTAGGTTGAGTCTGGAGTTGAGAGGGTTGGACCATGAGGAGACGTTGAGTAGTTTGGGACTGTACTCATTGGAATTTAGAAGAATGAGGAAGGATCTTATAGAAACTTACAAAATTATGAAGGTAATAGGTAAGATAGAAGCAAAGAAGTTGTTTTCACAGACAGTTGAAACTAGAACTAGGGGACACGGACTCAAAATAAGAGGGAGCAGATTTAGGACTGAGTTGAGGAGGGTGGCACGGTGGCTCGGTGGTTAGCACTGCTGCCTCATAGTGCCAGGGTTTGTTTCCACCTTCAGGCAACTGTGTGGAGTTTGCACATTGTCTCCATGTCTGTGTCGGTTTCTACCAGGTGCTCTGGTTTCATCACACAGACCAAAGATGTGCAGGTTAGGTGGATTGGCCATGCTAAATTGCCCCATAGTGTCCAGGGATGTGTAAGTTAGGTGATTAGCCATGACAAATACAGGGTTACAGGGAATAGATAGGAGAATGGGTCTGGGTGGGATGCACTTCAGAGGGTCAGTGTGGACTTGTTGGGCTGAATGGCCTGTTTCTATGCCGTAGGGATTTTATGGTTCTTCACCCAAAGGGTTGTGAATCTGTGGAATACCCTGCCTAATGAAGCAATTGAGGCTACCTCAAATGTTTTTCAGGCAAAGAAAGATAGATTGTTGAACAGTAAGGGAATTAAGGGTTACGGTGAGCAGGCAGGAATGTGGAGCTGAGTCCATGAAAAGATCAGCCATGATCTTGTTGAATGGTGGAGCAGGCTCGAGGGACCAGATGGCCTACTCCTCCTCTTATTTCCTAAGTTCTTATATTCAAACATGACCATACAGGTAGGTGTTCAGTGAGTGAGTGCTATGAGAGCAAGAAAACAGCCTTCATGTAGCTTTGTCCAGTTACGAGCTGGATACATGCTCCTTCACAGCGTGGCGCCTTGCGGCAGCCTTTCGATGCTATTTGCTGGTGCACACTCCAATGCAAGTGTCTCCTTTCTGACAGCCCTGCACATATATTAGAGAGGTAGTATATGGATAACATCCATGGATGAAGGACGCATATGCAACCAGCAACCAGCTGAAGTCATCTGGTATCCACACCGATTTCCATGTTGAGATATCTCAATGTCCAGCTGTTTTGATGTTTTTGATAAGGTAGGAAGCTGACTATTAATAAAGTGAATTGGGCCATTAATAAGGTGTTTAACAAGCAATAATCCCCTTAATTGGCAACTCACCACTGCCTAGTGGGAAACTCACCTCGTCCCTCTGCAAAAGTGTAAAAAGTGCAGTTAGCTGCTCCCGATCATGAGGTGAGCCTCATGTCAGATTCTGCCACAAAGCTCGTCATTGCCCATGTCTCTCAAACCCCATCCAGAATGTTTTTAAATCTCCAACAATCTGTACCCAGCCTGAGGTCCAAAGAAGACTGAAAAATAATTGGCAGCTCCTCTACAATTTCTATTCTCATTTCCTTTGGTATCCTTGGTTGCATCTCCTCCAATCCTGGTGCCTTGGCAAACTTTAAACACAACCAGCCTTTCTAATTCCTCCTCACATTACTTACAAAAACTAACTGTTCCATTACATGATTGCCACTTCACTGAACTTGTTGTAACATGGAGCCAACATCATGGTCTACTAGCTTCACTTTGTTTTCATCAAATAGTAGATAGAAACTCATATTCATATTATTACTCTGACATTTGCTGGGCAGCAATTTTAAAGCAGCCTGCTTAAGAACACTGTGCCTTTTTAACAGCATACATTTTTCTTTGGAAAGTTACCTCCCCACTGATTGACAGACCCGGTTCTCACTTAGTCAGAGAAAGCTCCGTAGAGGCTGCAGCTCACAAACAAATTGGTTTTCTGCTCTTAAGGGTGTAGATTACAAAGGCTGGGGTACTGAGTAATGTGTGGCTTGGAAATATGTAATTAGAGTCATAGAGTCATACAGCATTGAACGAGGCCCTTTAGCCTATCTTGTCCATGTCAACCAGGTTTCCTGAACTGAACTAGTCCCATTTTCCTGCATTTGGCCTCTATCCCTCTAAACCTTTCTTATCCATGTACTTTAAGATGTCTTTTAATTTATTTTATTCCTTCATTCATGGAATGAGGGCATCACTAGTTAGGCCAGCGTTTATCGTCCATCCCTAATTGCCCAGAGGGCAGTTAAGAGTCAACCACATTGCTGTGGGTTTGGAATCACATTTAGGCCAGACCAGGTAAGGATGGCAGTTTCCTTCCCTAAAGGGCATTAGTGAATCAGATGGGTTTTTCTGACAACCGAATCATGGTCAACATTAGACTTCCGGATCTTTTTGCTTTTAATTCAAATTCCACCATCTGCCATGGCGGGATTCAAACCTGGTCTCTGAATTAACAGTCCAACGATAATACTACTAGGCCAAGACCTCCCCCAGTGTTGTAGTTTATCATTTAAATGTTGAAATATTGTGATTGTAGGAGTCAGAGAGACATCAGCGACTGATATAACTGTTTGGGAGGGCTTGGTGATCATAATGATCACAGGCGCAGTTTGATCGTGCATGTGGAGCAGAAGGATCGCTGATGTGGGTATGATCAGAGAAGTTTTGGGTCCTGGACAAGATCTCCAGAACAAGTCAATGAAGAAATACTTACCTCTTCCACAGCAATCCACAGCTTCCTTTAGTTTCTGGATTTCCAGACACCAAATCAGAAAGTGTGAAAAGGCTGCACAGTGGGCATGCTGAGGATATGCGTGTGTTCAGGACTATCGACTGGGGCCAAAGCTGGAGTCACAACACCCACCTAGAAATCCAATCCCTTAAATGTGTTTCTCTTTCTGTAGCTGCTGACTGACCTGCTGAGTATTTCTAGCATCTTCTATTTTTATTTCATATTTGCGGGATCTGCAGCTCTTATTTCAGGAAGGTATATTTGTCGTGGAGAGGCCAGATTCACAAGAATAATACTAGGCTTAAAGGAATACTAGGACCAGATGGGTTTAATAACTCATCTTGAATTCCCTTGACTTTAGAAGGGCATATGTGATTTATTAAAGTCTGGGTCAATTGAAATTTTCAAGACAGAGATTGACAGATTTTTATTAGATGAGATTGTCGAGGGATATGGTTTAAAAGTAAGTCCATTGAGTTAAGGTACAGATCAGTGAGGACACAATGCGAAACATGTAATTCCACTTGATCAAAATTGCACTTACCTGCAGCATGAGGACTTAATTTTCAAAGGGAAGATGGTTTCTGCCTGAAACAAGTCTGGAGCATGGAAAGACCCTTTTATAAGTGGTGGCAGGCACAATATTAAGCTTAACAACGTGTACCGATTTTGAGTCCCTTACTGCCCACTAGTGTCGATTTTTTTCTGGTCAAAATCAGCTCTGGTGAATCTGGGATGAACAAATTGACTTTTCTTGTCTCAGTTTGAAGTTGACTGTGAGCTACTACTTTCCACAAATTGGTTGGCCGTATTAGTTTTAATCGCAATCTCCGCTGGAACACTAAATTTTGCAGGGATTTCCAGGGTCTGATAGTCATGCTGCTATCCGCTGACCTTTATCTGCAGAGTGTCACCAAAGAAAGATCTACAAAGTGTTTAAAATGGCCTTTATTACTTACTATAGCAAGGGGCACCAGAGTTTTCACAGTAAACATGACATGCTGGAGACTTCAAACAAAGGATTACAGAGGCCATTATACTCTTGGGTTCAGTCACAATTACAAAGCGTACAGTTATTTAAATCCAATCATTACTAATGATTACGTTTACATCATGCGTAGACTATGAGTACAATTAGGCAACACCTATTTAATGTAATATACAATTAATGTGAAAGCACGTACATACTATCAGGTCTAATTGTACTACAGGCTACAATTTGTTCTTAACGTAATGTTTTATATCTGGCTTGCGTTTATCAATCATCCTCCCCTGTCTGATGTCTATGGTGTTTTAATGACTTCTTTCAAGGCACAGAGGTTCAATGAATAAACAACCTCTTTGTGTCGCTGTCAACATTATCCTCTGCTATCTTGCAGATAAGTTGGCTCCTACAACAAATGGTAGGGTGATCCCACATATCTTCCGTACGTATTGTTTAACTAGCAGTTTTGCGTCCTTGAGAGTTTATCCATAGCTAGCAGCTCATAACTGTGTGCCATTAAATATTGCACTGCAAGATAGTTTTTTTAACCCTTTCACTAACAAATAAACAGCTTGGGCTGAAATTTCATTGCTACGATGGAAACTGAAATCCAGGAGGCCTCTCTTTCTCTGACTCTCTTGGTCCTTCCTTTCTTTCTCACCTCAAGAAGAATGCCTCTGTCTTCTAAAGGTACAATCAGGCTAACAACACCCCACCCCCCACCCCACCCCCTTATCACGCTGTGTACCATGCAACTGACAACAGCCATATCATGGCAGTCAGGAGTGATAGTGTATCTTCAGGAGGCTGATAACCTGTTCAGTAAGAGTTCTGGTCTGAACGTGGCTAACATTGTAATGGCACCATAACCCTTCTGTTGATACTGGGAGAGCGAGAAGCCAGCTCCTTACATAGTAATGAAAAAAAAACAAATGCTACAGATCATAGCAGGTCAGGCACTGTCCATGGAGAGAGAGCAAGCTAACATTTCAAGTCTAGATGACTCTTCAGCAGAGCTGAAGTGAAGTGTAGAGGGGGTGAGTATTTATGCTATGGTTGGAGGGTGGCAGTAGTGGGGTGTAGAGTGCTGGCGGAGTGATAGTTCAGGTTAAGTGATCAGGATGTGATAATGGCAGAAAAATGTCAACACAGTGTGGAGTTGGAGGAACACAGCGGGTCAGGCACCATCAGAGGAGCAGGAAAGTCGACATTTCGGGCCGGGACCCTTCTTCAGAACTGAGGAGGGGGAAAGGGAGCTGGGAAATAAATAGAGAGAGGAAGGGTGGAGCTCGGGGAAGGTAGGTGGGATAGTGATAGGTGGATGCAGGTAGGGGGTGGTGGGAATTGATCAATGGGAAGGGTGGGGCGGAAAAGTGGGAGAGATGATGAACAAGTCGTGTCAGGTAAAGGAGGCAAGAGGGAGGATGGGTGGGGCTGGGGAAAGGTAGCCCTACCCATGGTGGGAAAAGAAGATGAACAGGTTGTGTCAGGTCAAGGAGATGAGAGGGAAAGTGGGATAGTGATAGGTGGATGCAGGCGGGGGGTGGTAGG
Organism: Ginglymostoma cirratum; assembly: GCA_024137785.1. Lineage (NCBI taxonomy): Eukaryota > Metazoa > Chordata > Chondrichthyes > Orectolobiformes > Ginglymostomatidae > Ginglymostoma > Ginglymostoma cirratum. The sequence continues at coordinate 62,987,986 of JAHRHZ010000012.1, forward strand.
GAGTGGTCAGTGGTAAGAGAGGGACGGATAGGTGGGGAAGAAGATGGACAGGTTGTGTCAGATCAAGGAGGCAGGATGAGAGGGAGGGTTGGACATGGGATGAGGCCAGGGGTGGGGAGATTTTCAAATTGGCGAATTCTATGTTCAGGCCATCAAGCTGTAGACTCCAGAATATGAGATGTTGCTCCTCCAGTTTGCGGGTGGCATCATTGTGACACTGGAGGAGACCCAGGATGGACATGTTATCAAGGGAGTGGGAGTGGGAGTTGAAATGGTTAGTGACCGAAAGGTGCTCCCCTCCCCCCACCCCAGTCAGACTGCCTGTTCTTTCAAGTCTGGCAGTTAGGCACACATTGTTCTGCCATTCTCACATCCTGATCACTGAATCTGAACTATCTACATCTTTTCCCCTCTCCAACATTCTCCATCCCACCACTACCCCAACCACTGATAGCATAAATATTGACCCCTCCACATCACTTCAGCTCTCATTAAGAGTCATCTAGTCTCGAAACATTAGCTTGCTTTATCTCTATGGATGCTGCCTGAGCCACTGTGATCTCCAGCATTTATTATTTTCTTTACAGATTCCGGCATCTGCAGTAATTTGCTTCTTAGATACTAGCCTTTGTCATCCAGAATCCTCACCGAGAGCTGAGCATTGGGAGAATTTTGGAAGTGAGGCAGATTTATATACAAGTTTATTGATTAGTAGGGTTTAAAATTGGCAGAAGTTAATGTCTTTAGATATGATCATTAAAAAGTAATTGCTAAACAGGTACAGCTTAACTTCCCTGGTAAGACAAGGAGACAGGAATACTTAAAAATCGTAGAATCCCTACAGTGCGAAAAGAGGCCATTCATCCTATCAAGTCTGCTGTCGAATATCCCACACAGACCTAGCACCCATACACTATCATCACATTAACCATGATTAACCCAATTAGCCGGCACATCCCTGGACACTATACGGCAATTTTACTCTGGCCACTCCACCCAACCTGCACATCTTTGGACAGTGGCAGGAATCTGGAGCATCCCAGAGGAACCCCACTCAGACACAGCGAGAACGAGCAAACTCCACACAGACAGTCGTCGGATGGTGGAATTGTACCAATGCCCCTGGCACTGTGCCACTATGGGGCCCACTTGCTGCCTTCTATTTTGAACTTCATCCAACATCAGAGCAGATAGCAGATATTGAATTGAAGTCAGATCTGTTTACTTAATCTCAATTAGAGCTAAAGAATGGAAATTGTGCTGGAGTTAAAAGCTCAGCAAAGAGCCAAAAAAAGGCAAGCCTTCAAAAGAGAAAAGGAGTTGGATCTTCAAGCTCAGAAGGAGATAAAGAACCAGAAAGACAAGGTCAGAAAGAGAAAAACAGAGAGGAACCAGAATTTCCACCTATGGAAATTTGAATTAAAGCTCCCAGCTCAGAGCGATTGAGAACACAGAAAGCACAAAGCTGCAAGAGAAAATCTCACGCTGCCCAATAAAGCAAAAATTCCCATAAGCCTAGAACAGGCCTGAAAGCTCTGAAGTTTTCCTAGTTCATCCCCAAGTTTGAAGAGGGCTACATTGAAATAACAGAGGCCAGTATCCCACCACCAAGTCACCCTTTATTTACACATGCATATCACTTGACACTGGTTCAGCTTCCTCAGAGCCAACTCTCAGAGTGAACAGAACCTCTGACACTCCTGTTTGTATCTGTCAGCCAGGGCTCCCTGATTGGACCAGATTAACAGCCCCAATCAGGGAACTCATATTCTTTGAGGTCCACCTGGAACATGAATCATGACACATATAAATTCCTTCTTTGAGTGCTTGCAAAAATGTAGCAAGTCAGCTACATTCATCCCAAGAGTTCTGACTGCTCATGAAACAGGGTCAACTAACAAGACTATGAACTGACCCACAGGCCTCTGAATAACAGCAGCTCTAATTGACAGAGAACAGAGGGAAGGGAAACGAAAGAAAGGAACTAGATTCTTATGGAAAAGAAAATGGGGAAAATCAGGATAGCTAATCACCAACATTTAGAAGAAAAGTATAAAAGGCAGAGCTGCACCCTATCTTTTTAATTTTGCAAAACCTGGCAACACAAAAGATCATTATTGGTATACAAAGAAAGCGACAGGTAACCTTTCAACACAACATCTATATGTAATCACTAACTTTGTAACTATTTGTGCAAACTGAACAGAAGGCACAGAAATATAGAAATACAGAAAATAAGAGTAGAGGTGGGACATTCAGCCCTTCAAACCTGTTCCTCAATTCAACATCCTCATGAGATACAAGTTAGGAACAAAAGGGTTGGGAGTGATATTATTATTCAAAAATGATGTGAAGGATAGGCCAAATAATCATAGGCTGGTCAGTTTGACCTCAATGGTGGGCAACTTACTGAAATCAATATTGATTACTATTATTTAGAAAGGCATATATTTATCAGAGATAATCAATATGGAATCGGCAAGGGAAGGTTGTGCCATATGAACTTTGATTTTTTTTTGAGGAAGTCACAAGGAAATTGATAAGGGTAGTGCAGTGGATGTTGTCTTATGGATTTTAGTAAGGCATTTGACAAGGTTCCTCATTGCATTTTGGTAAAACAAACAAGGCAGGAGTTATGCAATTGATGGTAGGACCCTGGGTACTGCTGTTGAACAGACAGACTTAATGGTTCAGGTACATAATTATTTGAAAATTGTGTCTCAGGTAAACAGGGTAATTAAGAAGGCATTTAGCACGCTTGCCTTCATTGCTCAGACCATTGAGTATAGGAGTTAGGACGTCATGTTGAGGCCACATTAGGAGTACGGTGTGCAGTTCTGATCACCCTGGTATAGGAAGGATATTATTAAATTGGAGAAGGTTCAGAAATGATTTACCAGGATGATACCAGGACTGGAGGATTTGAGTTATAGAGAGAGGCTGGATTGGCTGGGACTTTTTATCACTGGAACGTAAAAGGTTGAATGGTGGCTTTATAGAGGTTTATAAATCATGAAGGACAGAGAAAAGGTGAATAACAAGGGTCTTTTCCCCCGGGTGCGAAATATCAAGACTATGTGCATACTTCTAAGGTGAGAGGAGAAAGATTTAAAAGGGACCTGAGGGGCAACTTTTTCACACAGAGAGTGGTTCATATTTGGAATGAACTACCAAAGGAAGTGGTAGATACAGGTACAGTTACAACATTTAAAGGACATTTGGACAGGTCCATGAATAGGAAAGGTTTAGAGGGATATGGGCTAAATGCAGGGAAGTGGGACTAGTTTAGTTTGGGAAGCTTGGTCAGCATGGACGAGTTGGGCTGAAGGCTCTGTTTCCGCACTGTATAACTCTATGACTCTATGGCAGGAAACAAAGAGTAATGGCTGGTGGATATTTTTGCAAATGGAAAGGGACTTCCAATGGTGTTCCTCAGGGTTCAGTGTGGGGCCATTTGCTGTTTGAGGTCTATTAATAATTTAGACTTTAATGTGGAAGGAATAATTAGGAAATTTGCAGACACAAAAAATGGCCAAATAGTTGACCGTGAAAAAGGTGGTTATCAACTGCAGTATGACATCAACGATTTGCACGAGCAGGTGAGAAAGTGGCAAATCAAATTCAATCTGGGGAAGTGCAAGGTTACGCATTTGGTGAGGGCAAACGAAGCAAGAGAAAATGCAATAAGAGAGCGGGTATTAGAGGGATTGAGGAGGTTCAGCCTTAAATGTGATAGGCCAGGCAGATAAAGCAATAGAAAGGGTAGTTTGGAACCTTGGCTTCACTAGGTGAGGCATTGATGAAAGAGCAAGAACATAATACTGGAACTATATAAGTATATCGGATAGGCCACAGCTAGAGTTTTTTTTTGTACAGTTTTGGTCAAATGAAGAAAAGGACATAATTCCTGTGGGGTACAGAGGAGAATTAAAAGAATGATACTCGGGATTGAAAATTGCAGCAATAATAAAAGATTGAGTAGGCTAGGAGAGCTTACCTTAAAACAGAGGAGGCTGAGGGGTGACTTAGTTGAGGTGCACAAAATAATGAGGGGCTAGAAATAGTGGCCATGAAAGACCTGTTCTCCAAGTAGAAAGATCAAATACTAGAAGGCACACATCTAAGGGATTGGTAGAAGAATTAGAATGACATGACAAAAAACCTTTTCACCAGTGCGTGTTGCTGTTTGAAATTCGCTACTCAGTTTGGGGTTAATGTGCAGGTCCTCGATTCATTTAAAACAAACGTCGATCAGCCTCTGAAGTGCTGTCAACTCCAAGGCCACTAACCAGATGCTGGAAAACGGAGTAGAATGAGCTGTTAGTTTGTTCAGCTGGCAAAGACACAGTGGGCTGAATGGCCTTATTCTGCGCTATAACTTGTTTCTATGGTCCTGCAGTTCCAAGAAATGACCTTACCTGAATTACACTCTAACAGGATATTTCCTTCAGAGAAATCCATGACACAGAGAGGATTGTGAAACATTGAGCTTGGAGGTCAGTCACAACTTTACAAGTAGCTGCTTCCACATTTAATTCTGTAATCACCATGTCACCTCAGTAAGCCCTCCAGGGTTCCAGGTTTAACTCATCACAAGTAATACCAAGTGACTTTGTTCATCCAAGAGCTCTTCAGTCAAGCTAATTTAGATAGTATAAGCACATAATATGAATGCAGATACCCGCACTTTGAAAACTAACGCCCCACGATTTAAACTATAAGCACCATGTTGGTAGGGAGTTGTCCTGAAAAAAAAGTTCATGCACATGAAAACAGCACCACAACCAGCAGCATAGACCAACACTTTCAACTTTAAAAGGGATTTATTTTCAACAAGATGGAAAGGGTGAATAGCCAATGTCTTATCCCCAGGGTGGGGGAGGCCAAAACCAGAGGGCAAAGGTTTAAGGTGAGAGGGGAAAGATGTAAAAGGGACCTGATGGGCAACTTTTTCACACAAAAGGTAGTGCGTATATGGAATGAGCTGCCAGAGGAGATAGTGGAGGCGGGCATAGTTATGGCATTTAAAAGGCTCTTGGACGGGTACGTGAATAGGAAGCGTGTGGAGGATATGGGCCAAATGCTAACAAATGGAATTAAATCAGTTTACCATACTTGGTCGGCACAGACGAGTTGGACTGAAAAATCTGTTTCCATGCTTATAACTCTATGACTCTAAATGATTGCGTTGAAACAGTTTGAAATAAAATCATTATCAATCAAGTCAGTCACCATTTTACAGTGACTGCAATTGAAGTGCTGTAGAATTTTTGATTACATTCTCCATTCACAAGGAAAAGTGAAGACTTGTATCTGACTGGTGTGACACAAAAACAATTAATGTGCATGAAGATATCTGAGAAGAATGACAGTATTAGGCTGAAAGCCACAATATGAAGTGACATTAACATGTTAAAAATTGAATAGGGATCAAAATGAATTGAATTGTTTAGAAAAGGTTATAAGCAGGAAATAACAACGGGGGAAGGCCAAGTTCACTGTATCAATGACAATCATCACATGGTGCAGCACCATGTGTTTCATCCATGTTTGGTCCTAACAGTATATAGACAAAAAATTAATATATTTTGTTTTCCAGCTTTCACATTCACAGACTGGAAATTACAGATCCTCATCAGAGAACAATTCTGCAGGTAGCATTAACCCTGGGATAAATTAATCAAATAGCTATTGTTCAGTTATGAGCCCATGCAGCCAACGCCAGTGAGTTTTTCAAGTCTGGGAGCATTCCAATTGTGCTGTTTTACGCCATATATTGACATTGACAAAGGTTTTAGCAAGGCACATTAAGATCCTTATGTAGTTCATATCTTATGGGCTGTCCACTATGCCTGCTTGCTGACTTTGTTGCAACAAGGCTTCATTTTAATGTAGGTGGCAAGTTGCTGGCTATTTGCAATATCCACAAGGAATAATTATGGGAAAGGAGAGTGTGAATTTTGGCAGAACTGCTATATTTACATTTCAGCACAGCAGAATCTTTTCTTTTGGAATCTATTGTTCTGATAATGTTGATATGGGCTGTCATAGTTGCATGGATCTGATCGAACCGTGTTTCTGACAGCATTATTGAGTTTGTAGATGAGGCCTGAGCCACATGTACTGTGTATAGCTTTGTCCACAAATTGATTGTCTCAGATTTGATGAGAATTGACCATTATTAGCAGCATGGAGGACATCACACATAGTAGCTGACAGGTAGAGATACGCATGGCAACACACACTATTTGGGCATTTCGAGAATGCAAGCCTCAGAAAGTCATCCTGTATCGTAGACTTTCAAGGGAACAATCAAGGTGCCCTGAACTTAAAAGAACTTCTTATGTCCGTAAATCCAAGAATTCATCCTTGTTGCTGAATAAGGTGCTGAATGTTCTTGCATTGTGTTACTATCTCAGTGAAGATCAGTAACTTTTAGAAAATAAAATCAAACTCCCAGTTAACCTAAAGAGTTACACCACAAGGTTTCATGTTTCAAGCAAAATATTTTACTGCACAAGTACTAAACAAAGTAAATACTGCAAATGTGATACCTGGTATTTCATAATTTCACAAATATGTTCTTTAGGCTTGAAAATCTCAAAGGGAACGCTTCATCCTGCTTTTATTGATACCCAAGTGTCATTTTCACCGATTTCATGAAAATCTCCTCTCCTTGAGGCCTACCAAGTTTTCTTAACTGATCAGACCAAACCCGTCTCTTTACCATCCCAATGATACCTGAGTGGCGGGTTGTTGGATATTCCCTACGGGGAGAGGGTCTTGGCACTGGCTGGAGAAGAGCCAGCAGGAATACCGAAATCTTCATCACTGCCAACCAAGAAACAAAGTATTGTTCATTGTTGTGCTCCTCTCTCATTACATCTACTTGTACTTAACGTCAACATGCCACAATTTCTATCCTTTAGTCACGACACTATCTCTTTTATTTTCTGCCGGTGCCAGTGGATGTCTATAGTGTCCACCAGCTGCTTGTGGACTTTATTTTGCTACTCGCTAAGTCATTCCCCAATATGATATCCTTGGAATTCGCCAACATGGGACTACACAAACTATTACGTGACCAGTAACAGGTTCACTCTCTTAATAAACATTAATCAGCAGCGCTCCTATACACTTTCCCATGAGCCATTTCAGCAGCACACTTGAATATAATTTGCTTCTGGGTGAAACATCTTTTGTGTTCTCCACTAGCAAAGTCTGCAAGCTCCTGATCCCTTGTAGAGTGCTCATTTCTCTCTCTGTATCTTTAAAACCATCATTGGTCACTGTTCCTTTGGACTCAAACTTGTGTTAGTTATTCTACTCAGTAGTCACGCCTGAGCAGTCACTGACTACCATTAATGTTGCAGACGCTTGTAGCTTGCCTTGCTGCCTCTATTTCTGGGGAATTTTCTTCTCCATGTCCAGGCCTCCCAAAATGGAAGCACTTAGACAATTTCCTATCTGTTTCCCATCTGGATTAAAGTGTTGTGAGACAGCTGGACTATTGTGAGCAGTTTGGATCCCCTTATTTAATGAAAAATATTATAAATTATAAATATTATAAATGGGCAAAAAACTCGAATACAACAATTTCTCCATCTGTGTTAAATGTAGTTCCCTCACAAGAGATGCCTTCAGCTTCCCTAATCTGCTCAAGCTGTTTCAATTTAAAATTGCTTCCTCATTCATTTTCCCTTTTCTAGAATTTTGTTTCTTTTACCTTCTCCTTAGAAATTTCCTTCTTCTCTCTGTTCTCTTTCCTGCCATTTTTTTGTCTGGTTTCCATTCCTGGAATTGTTTTTCCTCTTTTCTCTGTTGGAATTCTAATTCCTACAGCTCCAACTTTAATATATCAGTTTCACTATCCTCATCTTCTACCTCTCGACAGTTGGCCACTCATGTTACAATCTCTGTTTTATTGGTTGTCAAGTGGAATACAAGCTCTTAAAGCCTAGCCACCCCTTTTAAGTCTTCTAAGGATGAGATTTTTAATAATTCAGAAATTATTTTGTCCTGCCATACCAAAACATTAATTTCACATGTGGATATTAAAATAACTTCACAGAGGCTGTTATCCTGTCACCAAGTCACTCTTTATTTACACATGAAAACACTGATTCAGCGTCCTCAGAGCCAGCTCTCAAAGTGAACAGCATGTCTAACACAGTGTGGAGCTGGAGGAACACAGCAGGTCAGGCAGCATCAGAGGAGCAGGAAAGCTGACGTTTCAGGTTGGGACCCGGGTCTATGCTCTATGCTCTCTCATTCTTGTTCCCGGGAACCATTCCTCCCCATCTCCCCTATCGAGCCCCTCTTTGATTCTCTTACTTGTTTTTTTACCTCCTCTCTGAACTTTCAATATTCCTCTTGGTTGTCAATTTTGTTTTCTATCTGACACCTGTCATAAGCACACTTTTTCTTTTTAATCTGAATTTCTATCTCGTTTGTTTGTCCCTTCTTATCCCTTTGAGGAATGAACTTTTATTGTACATGACTCATCTCGTCGTTGAAGGTAGTACATTATCTCATTAACTCATACCTGCAGCAGTCGCGAGATCTGTAGATATCTTAAAGCCCTCCGCTTCTTCCTCTCCCCCAGGCCCAACCAGTCTCCCTCCACCAACACCCTCATCTGCTTAACCAAACTCATCCTTACCCTTAACAACTTTTCCTTTAACTCCTCCCACTTCCTACAGACAAAGGGAGTGGTCATGGGAACCCGCATGGGCCCAAGCTATACCTGCCTATTCATAGGATATGTGGAACAGCCCCTCTTCTGCAGCTACACTGGCCCCATTACCTCACCTCTTCTTCTGCTACATCGATAACTGTATTGGCACCGCCTCGTGCTCCCACGAGGAGCTCGAACAGTTCATCCACTTTATTAACTCCTTCCACCCCAACCTCAAATTCACCTGGACCATCTCTGATACCTCTCTCTCCTTCCTGAACCTCTCTGTCTCCATCTCTGGTGACCGCCTCAAAACCAACATCTATTTCAATCCCGCCAACTCCTACAGCTACCTGGTCTCACCCACCTTCCTGCAAGAATGTGATTCCTTATTCCCAATTCCTCTGCCTCTGCCACATCTGCTTCCAAGATGGGGCATTCCACTCCCGAACATCCCAGATGACCTCCTATTTCAAGGACTGCAACTTCACCCCTTCAGCGGTCGAAAATGCTCTCAACCACATCTCTTACGTTTCCTGCACCTCTGCCCTCACATCTGCTCCCCCCAACAAAAACAAAGACAGAGTCCCACTTGCCCTCACAGATCACCCCACTAACCTCTGTATCCAACGTATCATTCTCTGCCACTTCTTCCACCTACAATCTGACACCACAATCAAAGATATATTTCCCTCCCCACCCCTATCTGCCTTTCATAGGGACCACTCTCTCCGTGACTCCCTTGTCCGCTCCACACTCCCCACTAGACCCACCACCCACAGCACCTGTCCCTGCAACAGCAGGAAGTGCTAAACCTGCCCCTACACCTACTCCCTCATCTCCGTCCAAGGCCCCAAACAAACCTTCCACATCAGACAGAGGTTCACCTGCACATCCGTCAATGTGGTCTGTTGCATTCACTGCTCCCGATGTGGCCTCCTCTACATCGGTGAGACCAAGCGGAGGCTCGGAGACCACTTTGTAGAGCAACTGCGCTCTGTTCATGACAAACAACAATACCTCCCAGTCGCGAACCATTTCAACTCCCCCTCTCACTCTGTGGGTGACATGTCCATCCTGGGCCTCCTCCAGTGTCACAATGATGCCCCCCGCAAACTGGAGGAACAGCACCTCATATTCCACCTTGGGAGCCGACAGCCCAATGGCCTAAATGTGGGTTTTACCAGTTTCAAAATCTCCTCACCCCTGGTCTCATTCCATTTCCCTCTCATCCCTGCCTCCTTGACCTGACACAACCTGCCCATCTTCTCTCCAACCTATCCCCTTCTCCCACCTCACTGACCAATCCCCACCACTGCCTACCTGCACTCACCTATCACCAACCCACCTACCGTCCCCAGCCCCACCCCTCCTCTCTCTCTTTATTTCTGAGCTCCCTTCCCCCTCCCCCATTTCTGAAGAAGGGTCCCGAACCGAAGCGTCAACTTTCCTGCTCCTCTGATGCTGTCTGGCCTGCTGTGTTCCTCCAGCTCCACACTTGTTATCTTTGAGTTCCATGAATCCTTGTTTTCTCAAGTTGTTGTTTCACTAAGCACGTTTTCCAAGATGACAAAAGAGACAGGCAAGGATAGAAAGAAGTCAAGCACTCCAGGTTTGTATAATTAATCCATGTTTTTCACTGCACCGCAACTCAAAAGCAACTGCTGAAATATAGTTTAGTACATAGTCTAGACTATAGTTCCATTGTCTTTTTAAGCAGCTGACTAACAGGCTAGTTTCTCATCTCCTGATGCTTGAACTTATCATATATGTGTGAGTTAACCAGGGATGCAAATTTCTCGACCCGAACTCAGTTGCCTCATCTCAATGTCTTCAGATAAAAATGGTAATTTCTGTTTAGACTTTTAGTTTTTTCGCGTAGGTCTCATTAAACTTGCCTTAATCTGTGGTCAGGTGAACACCATAGCCATATTACATCCATGTTCCTTCACTTTCAAAAATGATTTTAGTTCATGTCAAGTTTCAGGAAAAAGATGATGGAAGTTAAAATTTGACCGTCGATATTTATCACAATTGTAACATTATTTAGTTGCCATCTGGAAGAGTAGATTCCAGCATTTAGTATCACATTTTGATGTGAACATTGGAGGTATGGTTTATAAGTTTGCAGATGACACCAAAATTGGTGGTATGGTGGACAGCAATGAAGGTCACCTCAGAATATAGCGGGATTTTGATCAGTTGGGCTACTGGCCCAAGGAGTGGCAGATGGAGTTTAATTTAGATAAACATTATGTGCAGCATTTTGGAATGGCAAATCAGGGCAGGACTTATACACTTAATGGTAAGGTCCTGGAGAGAATAGCTGAACAAAGAGACCTTGGGGTGCAGGCTCATAGTTCCATGAAAGTGGAGTCGCAGATACATAGGATAGTGAAGAAGGCTTTTAGTATGCTAGCCTTTATTGGTCAATGCATTGAGTATAGGAGTTGGGAGGTCATGATGCAACTGTCAAGGACATTGGTTAAGCCACTTTTGGAATACTGCATGCAATTCTGGTCTCCCTGCTATAGGAAGGATGTTATGAAGCTTGAAAGGGCTCGGAAAAGATTTACAAGGATGTTGCCAGGGTAGGACGGTTTGAGCTAAACAGGAGGCTGAATGGACTAGGGCTATTTTCCCTAGAGCGTCTCAGGCTGAGGGGTGACCATATAGAGGTTTATAAAATCACATCCGACATGGAGAGGGTAAATAGCAAGGTCTTTTCCCTAAGGTAGGGGACTCCAAAACTAGAGGTCATAGGTTTAAGGTGAAAGGGGAAAGATTTAAAAGGGACCTAAGGGGGAACGTTTTCATGTGGATGGTGGTGTGTGTATGGAATGAGCTGCCAAAAGAAGAGGTGGAGGCTGGTATAAGTGCAACATTTAAAAGGCATCTGATGGGTACATGAATAGGAAGTGTTTAGAGAGATATGGGCCAAATGCTGGCAAATGGGACTCAAATTATTTAGGATAGCTGGTTAGCATAGACGAGTTGGACCAAAGGGTCTGTTTCTGTGTTGTATATCTTCATGATTTCTGCAGACATTCAATATTCAATCATATTTATTCAATTTATTTTGTAGTAAAGAAAGTTAAAAAACAGTTTTTCTAAAATAATATCCAAGCACTTGTTTTCATTTATGCATATATAATAAAAAATTGGTAAACAGTCTCAATTTTTGAGTAAAATGACTTCAATTTTGTTCAAACATGTTTTATTGCCTTATTTGACTCATTGAGTAGATTATAAGTAATGACCTGAAGGAGTAATTGCATATTTTATTATTAAAGGTGAACTGGGAATAATCTATGTACAGACGTTTCCTGTATCCTTATTAATATAATTTGATCATTTACGGTTGCTGCTGTTAGGTCAGATGAGTTACACTTCAACACACAAATTATTAAGTACTAAAACTATCACCATAAAACATTCATACATGCCTGGAAAGTACTCCTTCTCCCTCCTCCCCCAGCCCCCCAAGACCCTAAAACACCATCTTTCTGCATTATTCTTTAAAAATAGATATAGAAAAAAAACCTGTTCTGCTTTTAGAAATGGACGTAGTAGGTACTGACAAAGTCTCTATGTGAGTAAACCATCTGCGCAGGCTGGTGTTCTCAGTATGGCCCCAAATCCCACTGCAACAGCAGTTGAAATTTAAATTCAATTAATAAAACTTGAATTAAAAGCTAGTCCAGTAGTAACCATGGAACATTTTTTTTTAAATATCCATCTTGATAACTAGTACCTATTAGCGATGGAAAGCTGCTGTCTTACCTTGTCCACAAGTGGCCCCAGACCTACAATGATGTGAATGACCCTTAACTGCCCTCTGAAGTGTCTGACAATTGAATCAAACCATCACAGTGTCTAAATGGAATGAAATCAGACCGGCTATTTGGTCTAGGCACAGAAAGGGAAATGGCTGTTGAGTATACGTAGTCCTCCATACTAGTATCTGGGGGTGTGCACCAAAATCAGAACAGTTGTCCTACAGACTAGCCTGACACAGACTTACAGAATCAATCCTCAGAGACAATGAGCAAGATGTCATCATCACCATCCTCAGGTATATTTTGTCACACCAGATGTTCTGGCACTGTGCTATACAGGCAAGAGGGAGTTGCACTAGGGTGGGTCCTCAAAATTAACTTCAGATCCCTAAAGTCTCATGATATCACATGAAGCATAGACAGCTGTTCATTACCACCTATCGTATCCCCACGATTACATAAATCAGTTTACCTCCACGTTGAGAGAGGAAGCACAGAGTACTAAGGACACAGAATGTATTCAATGAGGGGGATGTCAATGTCCATTATCATAAGTCTATGAAAATAAACTACCAGGTAATAGCCGGGGTAGATTTCTGGCACTTTCCTCCTTTGTGTACTGGGTCTAAGAACCTGTTTGAGTAACAATCATTGAGAATGTGCCACTTGTTCATGTTAAAAAAATGGCATTTACCTCATACTTTTTCTAAAGAAGGGTCCAGAGCCAAAACGTCAGCTTTCCTGCTCCTCTGATGCTGCTTGGCGTGCTGTGTTCATCCAGCTCTACTCCTTGTTGTCTCAGATTCTCCAGCATCGGCAGTTCCTACTATCTCTTTACCTCATACTGCTGATTGTAAAAGGACCTGCAGGGGGTGGCATTATAAATCAACAAAATGTAAAAGAAGGCACACACACTTTGAGGTTCTTTTGATAATTGCTTCAATCTGAGGGCAAACGAAATTCTTGAAAAATCATTGGAAGTTCAGCATGTAAGGAAATTCTATTTGTGATCCCTACAGATTAATGGAAAACTGTGACTATGGAAATTTGAAATCAGAGTTCATAAGAGTCAGAATTGTTTTTGGTACAATTGACGAACCTTTATAAGTTCTATTGCATTGTAAAGGACACTTGTCTTTGGAGCAATCTAATCAAATGGTGCTGGAAGCAGAAACCAAGATGAATCGAAGCCAAATCTGAAAGGAGAAAGATAACCTTATCACAGGAAAGCAACAAAACCTATCCACTTTCTAAGATACAAATACTTTAAAGACACATAGAATGCCTAGTTTTGACAAAACCTGATTTTTCTATAAAACAATAGGTCACTTCCGGAATATGTGCAAAGTAAAACAGTTTTAGAGCAATGAAAAGCCAAACATTTATTCACACAAAGGTAATGATATGATCAAACTTCCACTATTGTAAAAGTACCACAAGGCTATCCTAAGGGAAATTGGTGACTCAACTGACTCAAGTTTGACAGATGATAATTATATTAATGGACAGCTTATCGATTTGAAGCTTGATACTGGATGAGCGTCACTGCTCAATCAGATCAAACACTATGGCTGCAGAAACAGATGTTATAGCTTACAGAAATGAAACTGTGTGCTCTTAAGGTTAAAGGTATGCTACAAGTAACACTGCAACACAAAAAGAGTAAGACAGTCAAAAAGGTGTACACTTTTCAAAATTGAGCCAGCGCTTATGTCTTGACCTCTGAGTCCTTGTGGTAGCAGCAATTCAACTAGATCTAAGAGATCAACTGGTCCAGAAACAAACTATTGTGAGCTAACCAAAAAAAAGGACATCGGTAGAATATTTTACTGAGCTTCTTAAACTCATGACAGAACTCAGAAAGAAGAAAGATTATATTGAGATGGCCGATGGTGGCATAAGAGAATTATCATGCTATCAACAGGGATGAGTCCGGTAACTTTACAGAAATAGTGGAAATGTTTGACATGTGTTCTATTTGACACATCTCTGAAATTAAATCTTTGAAGTAACATTATTTCTCCAGCCATTTTCTTTTAAGTATTTATTATTTTCCCTTTAAAGGTAACTTAAATCTGCAAAATCTCAATGGTGTTTGTAATCTGCTTTCTTTTGAGATTTTAATCTTGCATTAAATCAATGCTAGATAACAAGCATGGGGCTGGATGAACACAGCAGGTCAAGCAGCATCATAGGAGCAGGAAAACTTGACGTTTCGGGCCTAAACCCTTCATCAGAAAATGCTGCTGTATTTTTCAGCCAACACAACTTGTAAACTCTGCACTACAGCAATGGGATATACCTGTCCTTGTTTAAAATCTTTTAAACTCCATTTAATAACAAAATGTTTTAAATAAAGATTTTGATGTTGTTTTATGGCAATGCCATAACATTTGATTTCTGTTAAAGTGTAAATTTTGTAACATACTGTGTCTCTGTATTGCTTGCTGGGGATTTCTCCAATGTCTTTGTAATCAAAGTGATGTTTTCCCACTCCTGAAGGAAGAATGCAGGTTTTTACTGCCTTTTGCAGCCTAGATGCAGGCTTCCCACTTCTTCATGAGCAACATAGACACTTTCTCACCTAAAACATAAGCAACATCTTTGTACCTGATTTTTCCAGTAAACACCAGTGTCTACGACCTTAATAAATCTTCCTGTCAAATTTGCAGTTTAAATTATGTATTTTCTGACATTATTCTACATTATTCCGACACAGTTCTAACTATTTTTTTCTTGTCAGTTCCTATCTTCTAAATCTTTTAAATAACCATTTTGTCATTATAAATCTGCCATGCTCCATTCCTGATGCTGTGACTTCAGTATACATTAATTTAATGGTCTTCTGCTTTGCCTTGGAGTGCGCTCAATATAGTGCCAATACATGTTATGAAGGGTAAGTGCTTTTTTTTTAAGCCTATCTTTCCCAACCTGTTCATTTGCATCATTACTTTAGAGATCTTCCCCTTTACCTACAGGATTTTTCATTTTATTCCTGGAGTTCCAAAACAGTTGCTTCATGCCAAGTCTCTGCAGAACTGTCTCCGTAGAACCTTCTTCTCTAAGGATTCTAAGACTGCGAAGTGTAACTAGATTTTTTTTTACTCTTTCATTCACCTACACTTTCTTCCCTGTACCTCTTGCCAGCACTGAGGTGAAGGTTTTAGCTTGGAGTAGTGCATTTGTCCTGCTGCTGCTTCCTTAAGTTCTGCTGACTATTTTTCTGTTCAAGTGCTGACAAATTGTCTGAATATTCTTAAAATTGTCCTTATAGTAGTAAATTCACTTGTCTTCTGAGATATTTTTCTCCTGGCTTGAACAGATTTTTTTCATCTTTGTTATTTAAACAACGATCCCACCA
>JAHRHZ010000012.1:63004202-63090901 GCA_024137785.1 Ginglymostoma cirratum
TGATGAAGGGTTTAGGCCCGAAACGTCAAGTTTTCCTGCTCCTATGATGCTGCTTGACCTGCTGTGTTCATCCAGCCCCATGCTTGTTATCACCCAGTAACGGTTGGGATAGAAGAGTTGTCACCACTCCTCCTTCCTATACTAATCTAGGGACCTGATGAACCATTTAATTGAAGGAGAAGCGCTTGTCTTAACAACAAGATGTAGGTGATAGGAACACTTTTGTTACATTGGCTAGTTACATGTAATTACTAAGACTATTAGAAGCTAGAGGTGACACAAAAACAAAGTTGCTGGAAAAGCTCAGCAGGTCTGGCAGCATCTGTCAAGGAGAAAACAGAGTTAATGTTTCGGGTCTGGTGGCCCTTCTTCAGAACTGATGGTGGCTGGGAAAACGTCAGTTTATATGCAGAAAATAGGGAGGTGGGTGGGGTAGGGAGTAAACAATAGGATAGAGCCCGAAGAGAGAGAAAGACAGTTGGACAGACAAAGGAGTTGCTAACGATCAGGCTGGGAGGGTGAATAGTTGTTAATGGGGACTGTTAGTGACTAACAACAGGGGGCATGTAATGGCAGGCTATGTCGTAACAAGGCCTGGTGTGTGGGGTAGGGGGCTGGGACATGGGAGAGTTTAGGCCCTAAAATTATTGAACCCAATATTGAGTCCGGAGGGCTGTAGGGTCCCCAAGTGGAAAATGAGGTGTTGTTCCTCCAGCTTGCGTTAGGCTTCTCTGGAACACTGTAGCAAGCCGGAGACAGAGATGTTGGCCAGGGAGCAAGGTGGAGCATTGACGTGGCAGGCAACAGGTAGTTCAGGGTCTTTTTTGTGAGCAGAACGTAGATGTTCTGCGAAGCGGTCGCCAAGTCTACGCTTCATTTTCCCAATGTAGAGGATACCACATTGTAAGCAACGAATGCAGTAGACTAGATTCTTGGAAGTGCAGGTGAAGTGTTGCTTCACCTGGAAGGTATGTTTGGGCACTTGGATACCGGGGAGGGAGGAGGTAAATGCGCAGGTGTTGCACCTTTACCTGTTACAGGGGAAGGTGCCGTAGGGCTGTGGGGAGGTGTTGGGGTGAAGAAAGTATGGACCAGGGTGTCCGGGAGGGAACGGTCCCTGCAGAAGGCAGACAAGGGAGGGGAGGGGAATATGTGTCTGGTGGTGGCATCTAGCGGGAGGTGGCAGAAATGGCGTCTGATGATCTTCTGGATGTGGATGCTGGTGGGATGGTAGGTAAGGATAAGGGGAACCCTATTGCTGTTGCGGGAGGGAAGAGAAGGGATGAGGGCAGAAGTGCGGGAGATGGGTCGGACCCGATTGAGGGCCCTGTCGACAACAGAGCTGGGGAATCCTCAGTTGAGGAAGATTGTGGACATTTTGGAGGCTCCCTTGTCAAAGTTAGCCTCATCTGAACATATGCGATGGAGACGGAAGAACTCAGAGAATGGCATGGAGTCTTTACAGGAAGTGGGGTGTGAGGATGTATAGTCCAAGTAGCAGTGGGAGTCAGTGGGTTTGTAATGGATATTAGTGGCCAGTCTATCCCCAGAAATGGAAACAGAAATGTCAAGGAAGGGAAGGGAGGAGTCAGAGATAGACCAGGTGAAAGTGAGGGCAGGGTGGAAATTGGAGGTGAAATTGAAGTTTTCCAATTCTCGACAAGAGAGAGAAGCAGCACCGATGATATCATCGATGTATCGGAGAAAGAGTTGTGGGTGGGGGCCGGAAAAGGACTGTAACAAGGAATGTTCCACGTACCCCACGAAGAGACAGGCCCATGCGGGTACCCATGGCAACCCCTCTTACCTGAAGAAAATGAGATGAGTTGAAAGAGAAGTTGTTGAGGGTGAGGACGAGCTCGGCCAAGCAGAGGAGGGTGGTGGTGGTGGGGGATGGTTCAGGTCTTTGCTCCAGGATGAAGCGGAGAGCCCTAAGACCCTCCTGGTGGGGAATGGATGTGTAAAGGGATTGCACATCCATGGTAAAGAGGAGGTGGCTGGAGCCGGTAAACTGGAAGCTGGAAGAGGTGACATGTCTGAATCCATGAGAATCAAGAGCTGGACTCCTCTTTCCATACACAAGACATCATCCAATATTAACCCTTTCAGAGCCATTTCTTTATATATCAATTACTGAGAGTGACTCAGTACAACACCCCTATCGTCTGAGCTTGATGAAGGCCTAAGGACATACCTGTCAGACCAGTTCTGCAATAGGTGATGAAGGGTGCTATAAGAGGTGGAAAAAATACTTGACCTTATCCTCCACAATCATCCTATCACAGATCCATCTGTGAGTGACAAATAGGAACAACCTTTGCATAGCCCTCGAGGAAACAAAATCCTATCTTCACATTGAGAATACTCTCCATTGTGTTGTGTGGATGTTAAATGGAATAGGTTTCAAACAGAATGGGCAATTCAAAACTGGACAACCACGAAGTGTTGAGGGTCATCAGCAGGGTCAGAATCTTATTCAAACACAATCTGTAACCTTGTGACTCAGCATCCTCACCATTCTAACATTACCTTCAACCCAGGGGATCAAAATTGTTCAAGGGAGACTGCAGAAGATCATAGCAGGAGCAGCATCTGGCGTACCTAAAAATGTGACATCAACCAACCTAAAAGCTACACAACAGGAATATTCCAAGCAGCATGAGTCGCATCTGATTGACAAAGGTAGGCAATCTCACATCCAATGATTCAAATCTAAGAGCTGCAGTCCTGCCAATCCAGCCAATTGTTAGTTGACAATTAAACAACTAGTAGGCCGAGGAAGAGGATCCACAGATATCTCTATCTTTAATGTAGGAGAAGCCCAGCACTTCAGTAGGAGAGACAAGGTTGATGCATTTGTAAGCATCTTCAGGTAGAACAGAAAGTACCACATGTCCCAAGCATCACAGATACCAACTTTCAGCCAATTCAGTTCATGCTACGAGAAATAGTTGAATGTACTGGATACTGTAATGGCTAAGGCAACTGACAACATTCCTGTAATAATATTGAAGACTAGGTCACCAGAGCTAGCCAAAACTCTGAACTAAGCTGTTCTAATACAACTACAGTATGGGCATCCATATGGAATGTTGCCCAAGTATGTTCTGTCCACAAAAAGCAGGACAAATCCAAACCAACCACTTCCTGCCTTATTTGCTCAACGATAAACTGCTTAGAGACTCTTAGTTTAGGCTCTTCCACTCAGACCCTGGCTTTATTACAGCCTTGGTCCAAACATGGAAGAAATAGCTGAATTCCACAGGTGAGGTGAGTTTGACTGCCCTCAATGTCAAGGCAAAATTTGACCACACGTAGCATTGAGGAGTTCTAACATGCCTATATCAATAGGAAGCAGAGGAAAAATCTCCATTGATTCAGGTCATACCTAGCACAAAGAAAGGTAGTTGTGACTGCTGGAGATCAATCATCTCAATTCCAGAACATCAGTGCAAAGTCCCTCAGGGTATTGTAAAAACCTTCATCTTCAGCAGTTTTATTAATGTCCTTTCTTCCATCATTATGTCAGAAGTGGGGATGTTAGCTGATGATTGCACAATGTTCAGTATCATTTTTGACTCAGATATTGAAGCAGTCTATGTTCCTACGCAGCAGGACACAGAAAGCATCCAGATGTGGGCTGATAACTGGCAAGCAACGTTCACGTTTCAAAATGGCAGTCAATGACCATGTTGAACAAAAGAGAATCTAATCATCGCTGCGTAACATTAAATGGTATCGCCATCATTGAATCCTCCATGATCAACACGGGAGTTACCACTGGCTAAAATCTAAACTGGAATAGCCATGCAAATACCATGGCTACAAGACCAGGTCAGAGGCTTGGAGTCCTGCGATGAGAAAGTCTATCTCCTCTAAACCGGTCCACCATCTACAAGGTGCATATCAGGCGTTTGATGGAATATGCCATTTTCTGGATGAGTGCAGCTCCAACAAGCCTGAAGAAACTTGATGTCATCCAGCAAAAAACCTTCTTGATTAATACCCCTTCGACCTCAGTAAACATTCACTCCCTCTGGGTGGTTAAGAAGGCGTTTAGCATGCTTCATTTCATTGCTCAGGTCTTTGAGTATAGGAGTTGGGGCATTCTGTTAAGGTTGTAGAAGATGTTGGTGAGGTCTCTTTGTGAGTACTGTGTCCACTTCTGCTTGCCCTGCTATAGGAAGGATATTATTAAGCTGGACAGGGTTCAGTAAAGATTTACCAGGATGTGGGCGGGATTGGAAAGTTTGACTTATAAGGAAAGGCTAGATAGGCTGAAACTTTTTGCACTGCAGCATAGGAGGTTGAAGGGTGACCTTATAGAGGTTTATAAAATCATGAGGGATATAGATATGGTGAATGGTAGTTTTTTTTTCCCTAGGTTGGGGAATTTCAAGATCAAGGGGTATATTTTTATGGTGAGAGGAGAAAGATTTAAAATAAGACATGAGGGGGAACTATTTTGCAGAGAATGGTTCGTATGTGAAATGAAATTCTAGAGGCAGTGGTGGATGTGGGTACAGTTACAAAATTTAAAAGACATTTGGATAAGTACATGAATAAGAAATGCTTGGAGGAATATGGGCCAAGTGCAGTCTGGTAGGACTAGTTTAGTTTGGGATTATGGTCGGCATGTACTGGTTGGACCGAAGAGTCTGTTTCCGTGCTTTATGACTCTATAATTCTATGACTCTAACGCTATGACTCTGATGCACAATAGCAGCAATATGCACTATCTACAAGGTGCCACTCACCAGCGAAACAAGTGCCTGGGAACACCATCACACGAAAGTTCCCCACTGTCCTCCAAGCCACACATTATTCTGACTTGGAATTATATCACCATTCCTTCACTGTCGCTCAATCAAAATCATGGAATCCCCTTCCCTACAGCCCTGTTGGTATCCCTACAGCATGTGAACTACAGCGGTTCAAGAAGGCAGTTCTTCACCACCTTCTTAAGTGCAATTAGGGATGGGCAAAAAGGATTGGTGCCCACATTCCCTGAACAAATGAAGTGAAAAAGCACATTCATGTAAATGGATAAATAAATACATTAAAATGTACAAATTGATATTACTCAATATAGAAGGAAAAGATCTATAATTGAGATTTTAAAAAGCGACACCTTAATGCAGTTTAAAATATATTTAGCACTTTCATTTCCATCCTGAAGACACCATGTATTTTATATTGTGGTGTATTTTACCCTACACTTGTCCGTTTAAATTTCTCCCCGTGTTCCTCATCTTTTTGATGCAGTGGAATACAGTACTGCCTGTGGTGCTGGTACTCGATTCTTTATGTGTCCTAACATTGATGAAGTATTGCATGTTCACAATGGTTTTTGCTCTACCATTAGCAACTGTGCAATCAGCTGCCAAAAGGCACTAAATTCTGCAATTCCCTTCCAAAGTGTCTCCTCATTTAACACATTCCTTAAAATCCACCTCTTTGACAAAGCTTGTTGTCACTTATCTAATATCTGCTCTGGTGAAGCATCATGAGATGATTTATTGCATCAAAGACATTACATAATCACAAATTGTTGTTGTTGAGTGACTATTTGATCAATACTGGTCATCATAGACACATGAGACCATACACAGCCACAAGTATGCACAGCCATCAATCAAGAGCTGTCAATTGTTCTCTCCCTAACTCAGCAACACTGCATCAGCATTTTGTTTCATTTCTAACTGCCTCCCTGAGCTGTCACCATCCTGCTAATATCTGCTCAACTGTTATACTTTCTGCTAGTTTGCCTTATTTTATAGTGAATAATTCTTCATTTTTAAATCGTACTTACCATTTTTAGCAACTATAAATATTACCTTTCATTTTGCTGTCTTAAATTTGTGATTTATCTGCCAAGTTCCAGCATAGCCAGTTTGAATAATTTTACATTTTTTTCAATTTGCATGATTCAAAGGGATAAAAGGGAGCATGTTCTCTCACTATATTATATATATATTCAAATATAGTGCAAAATTAATAAATTAGCAACACAATTGAGAGTTTCAGCAATGACGCTGCCATTCTCTTTCAATATACCTGCAAACATCTTACTTTCCCACACAACTTAGTATTATCTGGAAGACATATATATATATATATATATATATATACTGTGTTGAGCTGAGATGCTAGCAGTGATCCCTATGGTATCCTACTAATCCTTGTTGTCTAATTAAAACTACAACCACTGATCACCACTCTTTGTTGCCTATGACTATTTAGCCAATTTATTATCCAATTTGCCGCATCTTGCTCTATCCCAAGGGCTTTCACTTTAGCTGTAAATTCCCTTCGAGACACCTGATAAAATGCCTTCTGAAATTCAAGAAACATAACATCCACTACAGTGTCATCATGGCCAGCTTCTGTTACATTTTCGAAAGAATAGTGAAAAAGTGTTTCTTAATCCAGAGCTGCCTTTCCTAAACAATGTTGACTTGGAGTTCCCACCTTTACACCTGTTAAGCACTGCATAAATTGTTTTATTTAGAATTGACTGCTATACATTCCTAATATAGATGTTCATTGAAGAAGCTATTAATTCCCATTATTATAGAACAAGAAAATTTTAAACAGCACATGCAGCCCATCCCCAATCATAAGATACTGTTCTTGCTCTTAAAGGGCTGAAAGAAATTCAAGCACAGACCCCTATGTAATCATTTTTCTTAAGCATTCTTGGAGATGTTCCAGGCTTCTTCTCCTGCATTATAAATATTTCAGCACCCTGCATTTTCAATAACTATTTGATTACTAATATTTCTATTCTCCATTAATTTAGGTGCCTTTTCTATTTCCCCAACTACTATAAAGAAAAAAAGTACTGCTTTCTTGAAATAAAAAAAAATTAGAAATGCAATTACAAAATGAAAGGAACATCATTCTTCAGAGCTGCCAGAAAATTGTAAGGGCTGCTCAATGTTTGAATGTTCATTCCGGTATATGAAGCTCTGTGGCGGAATTTTAAACATAGTTGCATATATTTTATTCATACCCTTTCCAAAGCATTTTTTGTGGTCTGTTCTTTATTTAGATTTTTTTTTCAAATCCTTCCAACCATATTCATTTCAAATCCATCTAATCATTTTATCTCTGACGAGATGAAATTTGTAGCCATTCTTTCATTTTAACCAGGCTCGTGCTGGACCTAATTGAGCTAAAATATTACTATTTGTCCTTACATCAGTTTAAAGGGTGCCTTGGCTTGTTCTACTTATTCAGATTCTCAGTGCACATCATAATTTGAAGAGTTCATGTTTTTTAATGCTCTGAATTGAAAAACTGTAAATTACCTTCGGCATTTAATTGGCAATTTCAGATTGCCTAGGGAATAAGATCAAAATGTGGAGCAACAATACACATTTCATCACCTGTGACTATTTCAAAATAAATTGATCCATTTTCTAGTTCATGTTGTTCTCATTTCTCGAATGTATTATTGATATAGATATCCTGTAAAAAAGTAAAAAGCAATTGATTGCCATGTTTATTAATCACTCACATGATGAGGGCATCTCCAGCAAAGCCAGCATTTATTGCCCAGAGGGCAGTTAAGACCCAACCACATTGCTATGGGAGTGGAGCCACATGTAGGTGAGACCAGGTAAGGATAATAGATTCGCCCCACTAAAGCAGATGGGTGAACCAGATGGGTTTTTTCAACAATTGGCAATGGTTTGATGGTCATCATTAGACCTTTAGCTCCAGACTCTTTATTGGATTCAAGTGCTATCATTCGCTATGGTGAGATTTGAACGCAGGTGCCCAGAATATTAGCTGAGTTTTTGGATTAATAGTTTAGCGATCACACTACTAGGCCTTGCATCTCATTTTTTGCTTGCTGCTGATTTTCAAACATGTTAACTCTTTTAGTTTCCCGTGGAGCAACATTACAATTGAGTGCACAAACAGTACACCATACTTCACGCCACCATATTTAAACCCATGGCGCTGAGGCCTACTAGCCAAGATAGGAGACTGGCAGGAGAAATCCACCATTTTTTCAGCATAGACTCCACTGCTGAGCCATTCAGCTTTGATCTCCTACAGCAACAGTTGGCCCTTTTTGACTGCCTTAAGCCAAGGTATCTTCACAATCAATGAACATCGATGGCATCACCAAGGCCACCCAGTGTGCAGGAGTGATTCAGTGCAAACGATGAATCCCATCGTCAAGGAACGCTGGCTGCCTAAATGTTGAAGGCAGGCGTAAAAAGCTTTATTTAGCCACTGACAGGCCATTGCTTCACTCAGTGACTATGCACAAGCTAAGTAAAAATACGAATAATTGTGATCTCCAAGAGTGCCAATTCATCTACATAACAGCATTAATCACTTCTTTTATTATGAAGTCTAGAGGTGGCACGGTGGCTCAGTGGTTAGCACTGCTTCCTCACAGCACCAGGGAGACGGGTTTGATTCCACCCTCAGGCGACTGTCTGTGTGGAGTTTGCATATTCTCCCCGTATCTGTGTGGATTTCCTCCAGGTGCTCCGGTTTCCTCCCACAGTCCAAAGATGTGCAGGCTAGGTGGATTGGCCATGCTAAATTGCCCATAGTGTTCAGGGATGTGTAGATTAGGTGGGTTATAGGAGTATGTGTCTGGATGAAATGCTCCAGGGTTGGTGTGGACTTGTTGGGCTGTAGGGCCTGTTTACACACTGTAAGGATTCTATGATGAATGCAGCTAGTATTATATTTCAAATAATAAAAGTGTGGAACTGAGTCAAACTGGATAATTAATCGAGGGATTTATATGATGGCAGACAGTGGGAATAAAACCGAAAATCTTTCTATGTATGTTCTAAAACCTGAACTTGAATTCCTGCTCTAACTAAATCCAGTTCCTTACTAGGGAGCAGGCTGCTGCTGTAAATAGTTGTCTGGGAATGAGATCAGAATATCAGTGCATAACATGATGATGAGCCAGGTTGACAGCTAAGTGTTTGCCAGTGTAATTTGGGAATTGATTGGAAAAGAAGACTGTGTTTTTCAAGTAAAATGTTTATTTATTATTGTTTACACGCAGTTCTTTCATGTGTTTATTTTGCCCAAGGCATCAGGAAGCTTAAAGTAGTGCTGAAAAAATGTTGCTGTATGGGTACCACAGCTTTTTGTTTGAGTTTGGCCTGAAGAGTAATATCATATTACAAGCATTGAAATAAAACAATGTTTCCTTTTCAGTACACTATTGAAGTATAACAAACAAAGGCTTATTTTATGACATACAGCACTTGGTGGAGAGTTTTGTCTGCCAAAAACACAATTCAGATGCTTATTGTAGAGGGTGTCATTGGCCTAAATTTCCATCCAGTTTGCCAGTGGGTAAAATTTCCTAAGAACAATGTGGATCTGTAAAATTACTCCTTTGTGTATACAACGTATAATAAAATTGCACTTTGTGCCTCACTTTAAACTTGTTCTGAAAGGTGTGAAACTCCTCTCAGGAATAGACAGAGTCGCAGAGTTGTACAGCACAGAAACAGACTCTTCAGTCTCACTTAGATAAAAAGGCGTGGGGCTGGATGAACACAGCAGGCCAAGCAGTATCATAGGAGCAGGAAAGCTTCACGTTTCGGGCCTAGACCCTTCATCAGAAATGGGGGAGGGGAAGAGGGTTCTGAAATAAATAGGGAGAGAGGGGGAGGCGGATAGAGGATGAATAGAGGAGAGGATAGGTGGAGAGGAGGCAGACAGGTCGAAGAGGCGGGGTTGGAGCCAGTAAAGGTGAGTGTAGGTAGGGGGGTAGGGAGGAGGTAGGTCAGTCCAGGGAGGACGGACAGGTCAAGGGGGCGGGATGATGTTAGTAGATAGGAGATGGGGGTGTGGCTTGAGGTGGGAGGAAAAACAGGTTAGGGAGGTGGAGATGAGCTGGGCTGGTTTTGGGATGCGGTTGGGGGAGGGGAGATTTTGAAGCTTGTGAAATCCACATTGATACCATTGGGCTGCAGGGTTCCCAGGCTGAATATGATTTGTTGTTCCTGCTGCTTTCGGGTGGCATCACTGTGGCATTGCAGGAGGCCCAGGATGGACATGTCGTCTGAGGAATGGGAGGGGGAGTTGAAATGGTTCGCAACTGGGAGTGCAGTTGTTTGTTGCGAACTGAGCGCAGGTGTTTTGCAAAAAGTCTCACTTGTTCATGATGACCAGATATCCTAAATTAATCAGGTCCCATTCACCAGTATTTGGCCTATATCCTCTAAACCCTTCCTAGATGTGCTGAGTATTCTGGATCATATTAAACAATTATTTTTCATTCTGTTTCAGAATGGGCCAACACTGCACCAATTCAAATTATTAACGTGCACATATTACAAATAGAAGAAGTAAATGCATCTCAGTTGATTTGAAAATTGTTTTAAGCATCCACTGTTCATTGATTGTAATGTGGTATCTAAAAGTAAATATTTTTTTCAGGCCCTGCCATAAATTGTTCCCTCACCATTACCTTTATCCCTCAGTGTGACCATTGTCTCAGGCTGAATCAGTCAACTTGCAATCATGCTGTCTTATTTGAAGCTGAGCTACTGACCCCACAACCTCACCATCACAAAGACCATCTACCTTCATCCTTGTAACATCATTTTTCTTCAACTCTGCCTTAGAACATCTGCTAAATTCCTCACAGCTGATTTTAATACATTCCAAATGGGCTTTTCCAATGGTTTCCTGATTGACCTCCATTTTCTATATTCCATAAGCTTGAGC
This sequence comes from Ginglymostoma cirratum, assembly GCA_024137785.1. Classification (NCBI taxonomy): domain Eukaryota; kingdom Metazoa; phylum Chordata; class Chondrichthyes; order Orectolobiformes; family Ginglymostomatidae; genus Ginglymostoma; species Ginglymostoma cirratum. The sequence goes on from JAHRHZ010000012.1 coordinate 63,014,931, forward strand.
TCATTCAAAATGCCATTCCCCATATTTTAATCTGTACTATGTCTCATCTGTACTATTGTCCATGTCATCTTGTTGAGTCATTGACTCTCGGTTCGTCACACCTCCATTTTGAAATTGTTATCCTTGCATTCACATCCCTTCATGGCATTTCCAATTATTCTACTCCAGCTTGCAACTCATCAAGAACTCCACACTCCTCCAATTCTGCCTTCTTAAGCAAATCCTGTTCTCTTTTCTCCACCATTGGTGACTGTGCCTTCAGCCATCTAAGTTCTCAGCTCTGAAATTCACTCCCTAAATCCATTCACCTTTCTCCTTGGAAGCTAGTTCTTTGACAAAGCTTTTAGCTACCCGTCTTAATATTCCAATCCAATCCTAAAACTTCAGTCTTTGGCTGTTTCTCATTTTTCTTTCTTTTGTTATGGCTTTGTGACATGCTTTGAGACTATTTCTCACATTAAATAAGTGAGATAGATAGAGTAGATTATTCATTGAATATAGCACTGAAGTGTAGGAAAGCTGGTTTAGGTATGACAGACATGGTTTGATTGCTTATGAAGTTATGCAGCTCTGGCACCTTTTGAAAGTTATTCAGATTTAGTGCCTGATGTGTGTCTGCCTTTCTGCAGTGCTGGCATTGCTCATTCTCATTAGCACGTTCATATTATTCCAAAGAGTTCTGCCATCCTAGTCACTGGCCTGCATACAGAGCTATACATCAGACAAAATTAGTTTGAAAGCATTGTACAGAGAAGGAAAATTGTATGATAAAGCAACCCTGAATTGGTCCAAACTTGTGAAGTGCCACTTCAAGATATCATTGATACAAATGATAATACTTTTGATTATAGCAGAAACTTCATTGTACCTGTTTCTACTCTTGACTGCTGCCTTTATGTCATGACTCATAGCTGCATAGAATAGCTTTGTCTCCATGGAGCCAGTCCAGTCGCTCTTTGTTTCATTTAAACAACGGTGACGTGAATAATGGCCTTAGAATGAAGGCATCATGAGCACATCTGGTCAAGCAAGCAAGGATTTAAATGATGCTTTGTTGGTGTACATACGCATAGGCACAGATTTTCCTGGGGACTTCTACCATTATAGCTAAGAGCCTTTGAGCGGTTCAAATCAGGAAATTATGGAACGATGAAATTCTGTCATTTTATATTTCCAGAATCTTATGTGGAAGCAGGGAGAAGATGTTTGTTATTGCTCCACAAGTTATGCTGCTGCTACTTGCCTGCATTAAAGTCAATTTTTTATGTTGCTACCATTTAGACTTAAATACAATGATTGAAGTGGCCTTGCAGTGGCAGGAGTCTCTTTACAATGCACTCACTGAGCCAAGTCTTTCTACTTTTAAATTACTTTCCAATTAATCTCAAAAGAAGCTACCTTAGCAAAATGTCTGTAGCTCAGGCTACAAAATTGTGGCTTTTCAGGCAGAAATAAACATTCATAGAACACCAGAGTGTTAATTTCACCAACTGTTGTAAGCTTCTCAGCTCTTTCAGAGTTCAAACTATAGCCAACTTCAGAAAACATGATTTGCTGGCCTACCTGAACAGGCATGTTTTTTTCTGGGGATCTTTGACATTTCAATTGACCTGACAACCTCAGAGAAATTTGCAATTACTAAACAAAAATAGACACATAAAATGTAATACCAACAGCCCTCAACATCCTGACTTTTATACTTTTTATCCAACATTATAGAAAATGAAGCAGCCTAATCAAAATCATAATCCATCATTGTTTTCATTAAAAAAAAGTTGATAAATTATTCAACTATTAATGGTGTCACGAAATTCCAGCCAAGTTTCAGTAATTATGTACTGAAGTTTAGCATGCAGGTCAATATTTACTACATCTGCTAAAAATTGATACCAACGATATACAAGCTGGAATTACAATAGTGTTTTGATCACTGTATTGGAGTAATGATCCAGAGGCTCGGAATAACAATCCAGAAACCTTGAGTTCAAATCTCACTGTGAGAGATTCAGAATTCGTGATCTGCTCTCAAAATATCTGGGATCATTAAAGGTGACCAAGAGTAGCTGTCAGTATGTGAAATCCCAACTGGAAGAAAAGCTGCTGAATGAAACTGCTGCCGAAGAAGGATCCGGACCTGAAATGTCAACATTCCTGCTCCTCTGATGCTGCCTGGCCTGCTGTGTTCCTCCAGCTCCACACTGTGTTATCTCTGAATCCAACATCTACAGTTTTTGCTATCTCCAGAGTATATCAATGTGATTACTCAGAAGTGATCTAACAATTGTATGAAACTGACATGGTAGTCCAGGGAGAGACTACTGGCAATAAGGCCAACAAGGGTGAGATAATGCTGGCCTTAGCACCAACCTCCACATCTGAATGTTAGGTTTTATTTATAGTTTTAAACTGAGCATTGAATTAATTACTGCTACCATCAGTCCAGGGGTAGTGGTATGATTTACGGATTTCCAGTATTGACAAACAGGCTAGGGAGTAGTGAATGGTTGACATCTGTGGTCGAAGATGGAAATCTTTTTGTGGGGTATTAAAGAATATTCATGCTCCTCCCCCACAAACATCATTTCAATAAAATCTATATGCTGTTCCAGAACTACTGTCTCTTTTAAGTTGGCTGGTTAAGAATCTCAGTGAAAAAGAAAAAGATAGGATACACATCGTGTGCACTTTGCTTTTCGTAGTGCCTCAAAATTATGTACATTATTGGTCTGTGGATTAGCATTTTGTATCAGTACAACCCTCCATCCGTTATTGTAATGTCACACAAAAAAAAGTATATTCAGCAAGGTTTAAGTTACATTGGTGCAAATATACATTGTGAGGAATTTATGTCATTGGAACAATACGTTCAAAAGACAGGCAATTTCTAAGTAGAGCATACTAATTATATCTAAAAACGCCGGAAGAGTAACTGCAAATAAATGAACACTAGATGGCGAAGAAGCTCTGTTGTGTATTTAAAAGTTGCAACAAGCAGTTAAATAACAAACATATAATTGTCTAGAGCTATGTTTTATAGTGTCTCAGTATATTACAATAATGGTTCATTCTAAGAAATCCTAACAATGCATTAATCAAAGATGCACAGCAATATCTTTTAGTGCTCAGGCATAAATGAATTGTTAAGCACAGGCTGTAATTTTGCAATCAATAACAATAAGAACACAATTCAGCACTTCAACAAATAATAATCACTGCAGATGACGGGGGCATCACAATCCATCCATAAAGACAGAGTACAGATTCCCTACAGACATGGTTATCACAGTTCCACATTCTAATAGCATAATTGCTGGCGATATTTAAATTGCTTAGTGGCCGAAGTTGGCTTTTTAATAACAGGATTTATATTTCAATCACATACTGTTTCAGGGCTGCTTCTTATATATGCCTTTTGGTCAGGGATACTGTTATTATCGAGGATTGTTCTGATGGGTTAATTAAACAAATCATGATAAAAGCAGGTATATGAGGCATTACTGAATAATTTGAAATATGTGGGCTGCAAAATACAAGACGTGGATCTTGTTATTTTCAACACTAGATGCCGTTTCTCCTCCCAACTGGCATCCACAGAAATTGGACACTCCCAGTGCTATTACTGAATACCATCTTGATGAGGATATTTATACATGTGCAGTATCATTCACCAGAGATACATAGATTGTGACATCAGTGTGTAAGGCTTATTTGACACCTTGAAGCTCAATTGTCCAGCTGATGTGTTCTTTCAATTCACACAGCATCTGTGCATCTGTTCAGCATTAGGAAGATCCCAGTAATATTGTTTAAAATCAATTATCAAATGTTTTAACTATGTTACTGCTGGATTTCTACTGGCTCTTGCACAAGTATTCGTTTAAAAAGTTATATAAAGTTGCTAAGATCTACAAGAAATGGTGTGGCATGTGCTGAAGGACTTTGTCTTGACATCAAGGATTCTGAACAAGCCACATGGTTGCAGTAGCTTGTCTTCTCTGTGGATCACAGCATGTCAAGCTAAATAAGCAGTGGTGGCACGACAGCTGCTATAAGTGGGGACAGGCAAATGGAGCACATCTGGAGTAGTATGCAATCTTGGTCTCCTTATTTAAGGAAGGATGTAATTATGTAAAGGCAGAGCAAAGAAGGTTCACTGATGTCCCTGTGATGAGAGAAAACATGCAGTTCAAGTATAGCCAAAAAAAGGAAGTTGAGAGAAATAGGGGAGAAAACTCTCCACACGACAACCAGATTGTGATTATCTCCCATGGGAAAGAATCTGACCGTCTCCCCTTAACATTTACCAGCATTATCATTGCCAAATCTTCCACAAGGTTTTGGAATAGATTTGTAGCTTGGGTTGTGGGTGTTGTGGTTGGTTGACTCGCCGAGCTGGTTTGTTGTTCCGCAGACGTTTCATTACCCTGCTGGGTAACATCATCAGTGCACCTCCGTTGAAGTGCTGTTGTGTTTTCCCACCTGTTATTTAAACTCTGAAGCGTGTTGAGCTGGATTACCTCACTTTCAATTTTCCTTCAAAATGGAGTGTATAATAGGTCTAGCACTATGCGTTTATTGACGGCTTTCTTAATAAACACATAGATTTAGACTCCATATACAGTCCATTGCGAAGGAAAACCTAAAGTGAGGTAATCCAGCTCAACGGACCCAAGCGTCTGCGAAAAACAATGAACCAGCTCGTCGAGTCAACCAACCACAACAAATCTTCCATAATCAACATTTGGGGGTTAACACTGACCTACACTTAACTGGATAAGCCCCATATACGCTGAGTCTACAAGAGCAGGTCAGAGGCTCAGGATTCGGCAGCAAGAAACTCATCTGCTGACTCCCCAAACCCTGTCCATTACCTTCAAGCCATGATTCTGATGGGAATGCTTCGTCTGGTTTAAAAGCTTGAAAATCAGTAATTGGACTGATGTATGCCTTGCAACTTAAAAGCCACTTCAATGATTCTCAGAAGTGAAGGGAAACAGCATTTGATGGACAATAAATAGTTGACTCACTGTCACACATCCTGGTGATTTATGTTTGTGTTAGAAACTTGAGAGGAGATTTTTTCCATTGTTATAGAGTCATAGAGTCATACAGCATGGAAACAGACCGTGTGGTCCAACCAGTCCATGCCGACCATGTTCCCAAGCAAAACTAGTCCCACCTGCCTGCATTTGGACTGTATCTCTCCAAACCTTTCCTATTCATGTACTTATCTAAATGTCTTTTAAACATTGATACTGTACCTGCATCCATCACTTCCTCAGGCAGCTCATTCCACATATGAACCACGCTCTGTGTAAAAAGGTTGCCTTCATATTCTTTTTAAAATTTTCTCCTCTCACCTTAAAAATATGCTGCCTAGTTTTGAACTCCCTTACCCTGGTGAAAAAAACCACTCCTATTCACCTTATCTATACTCCTCATGATTTTACAAGCCTTTATAAGGTTACCCATCAACCTCCTACACGCCAGCAAAAAATGCCTCAGTCTATCCAGCCTATTTTTATAACTCAAGCCCTCCAACATCCTACTAAATCTTTCATGGACCCTCTCCAATTTAATATTTTCCTTCCTATAGCAGGGCAACCAGAACTTCTTACAGTACTCCAGAAGAGGCCTCACCAATGTCCTGTACAACCTTAATATGACATATTGTCTACTAAGTAATGTTTAGTTGATAAGATTTTAATTTACTTGTTATAGTAAACGTCTTAAAATGTGAAATCGTGGTGTGTAATCTTTCAAGCCTAGCACTGGGAATTCAAATTTCTTTTTAAAAGTATCAAAGGGTTTAAAAAAACAATTCTGTTTCTGCCTCTCTTAGATCTCTTTCTTAATCGCATTTTTCTTTCACTATCTTCAGCTCAATTTCTGTATCTGATGCTAGTTTTGAATTACCTTTTCTTCACTTTGGCATTCAGACTATACATCACTCATTCATGATTCTTCAATCTGCGTATTTGCTTTCCCTGTTCACACAGAGTTCTGTACACTTTCACATTCTATAACTTAAAGTATATTACAATGCAAATGCTATAAAAAGTGAGCGGGCATGCATGGCCACAGTTACTAGTTAGTATCACAGACAATAAAAGTCTTTAAAATATATTATGTGAGTGAGAATCATATTCTACCCATTTCTGGACTGCCTTCTTTGATCATTTTTAGGACACTAGATATCATTCCAACAGCTATTGTGAAAATTTGGGTAGTCTGTCACAAGACAATTTATAGAAATACATCAAAACATGAACAAAAGAAAGCACAAAATAATTGCTCATGATCTGACAATGAAGCATAATATGAATCTCATGTCTTACTCCACTCAAATGACATAGCAAATGATGTTTCAATATTTGTTTATTTGCAGATGCCAGTCTTTTATTTCATATCATTAACTCAGTAAATGATGCGTTCAAATTGCAGAATATTGGTTGTTTGTAATAAGGACTCAGAAATGAAATTCATTACCATTAAATTAAATATTGTGAAAAAGAGACAAAAACATCTCTGGGTTCTGAAGGTCAGTGGTGACCAGATGCAGTAAGCTCCAAATGCATCTTCAGTGAGGGTCCACCAGAATAACCAGAGATTAGACTGGAACCTGGAAGTACACGATCCCACACGTGAGTCAAAGGTTCCTCAATGGTCTGTTGGGGGCAAAGTCTCCACAAAAGAAATGTTCCATATCTCCACCTCAGGAGTTGCCACACTCTGGGCCTTCAGTACGGCCCAATGCATATTTTCAGACCCACCTCAACAACAGTGTAAGTTAGGCCCAGCTGATGATTCAAGTTGTTATGGACTCTGTCAGATTTCAAAGTTTCCTCTTCATTGATATTTTAGGCCAGGGCTGGGTGGCGCCAACGAGGTATGTCTTTCAGCGGTAATGGGCAATCTTGCTTGGTGCAAGTTGAACTTCAGGATTTCCTTGCGCCGTGGATCAGGCCAGACCGCCTCAAAATATTTTTAGAAGCTAGCCTAGATCCTAATGTTTCCTTATTTTTAAGGCAAATGTAAAGTGCATGTTCCAGATGCAATGTGACTAGTCAAACTCCTCGATGTTAAGCAAAGCACAATTTATTTAAACTCTACAGTTAAAATACAACCAAAGAAAGAGGAATTTAGAATAACTTAACACTATTGAAAAACTGAACAGAATAATAGGTACAGTAATTATCACTGTTCCAATATAGGAACATTCCATAAGCACAAACTTTGGCAAAAAGGCAAATTCAAACATAGAGATTTCATCTCACAAGCAATCCGTAAGCTTAGGAAGAGAACGCCAACTTTTGGCTGTAATTGAGAAAGGGAAAAATAGTTTCAATTTCTTCAAGCCCACAACAGCTCAAAGCTAAACCTAAAAACTCTAAAAACTCGAAATCCTAGTCTGTGAGAGCTGACCACATCCATCCAGGATGCTTCTATTGTTCCAACTTTAAAAAAAAAAGGCCTCACAAGCTGTTTACTCTAGTGGTTTTGATAGAATGCTTGGCATCTCTGCCTTCAAGCTCTCTTCCAAAAGAAAAGACAAAATAACCTCTTAGAGCCACAGAATCATCACACTTGGCCTTCTACACATAGAATATTTTGGGCCTCTACCAGCATGGCTGTCTCGCATTCCCTCCATGGTTATCTGGAGATGATGAGCTGCATCAGGATCCTACAATCCATCACATAGCTTGGGCCATAACATGGACCACACTACCCATTGGTGCTACCAAGGGGGTGGTCAGCTCATTCAGTTCAGCAACTACCTAAGAGTCAAAATTCATCCCTTGGCATCAAATGTCAGCAATGGCATATAGCAGAATAGATTCACATTGCCATTCAGCTGTTCAAAGAATAATGCAAATCTTCGAGGTTTACCAGAATGAATGGTGATGCAACTGTGTATTTACATTTTGATGATACATTTTCATGGTTAAGGGAATGGGGTGGTAAAACAGCATTAATGTGTTTGATCAGCCATGATTTTATTGAATGGCAGGCCAGGCTCAGCAGGCTGACTGGATAGCCTACTCGTCTTCTGTCCTGTCATTTCTTTTGGGGCTGTGTTTAATTTAGAATGAAATAAGGGGAGTTAATAATTTGCTCTGACCTATGCCTGATAATGCACTTGGCAGGATGGCCATTAAGAACAGAATGGAGGACTGAAGAAGGTTCACTGGGCATGAAATGTTGACTTTGCTTTCTCTCCAAAGATGCTGCCAGATCAGCTGAGTTTTTCCTGCAATTTCTAATTTTGCTTCTGATTTCCAGCATCAGAGGTTCTTCGTGTTTTATTTATGTAGAGGACTGATTTGTTTTACTGGTAAGGAGTATGGAATTCACACCTAGAAACAATGGCACCAGCATCTGTGTTAAACAGCTGGTCTCCAAAGAACCAGGGAGGTTTTGAGAATATCAGCTTGTAAAGAGTTCTGGTCTAAACTGTCCATTTACTTCCAAACCAAAATAGCATAGAGGTCTAAAGAATAGCCAGCCATGGATGCAAGATCCATGTGATATTTGTTGCCATGAAAATGCATTTTGAGAGCAGAAGGGTTTCAAAGATATCCCTGAAAACTCTCAGAGAAATAGACAGACTGCCAAAATCTGGGCTAGAGACAGAGTGAGAGAGAGAGAGGGAGAGAGAGAAAGAGAGAGAGAGAGTAGCTGGAGGCCAGAAATAATGCAGGTAAGAGCTCACAGCCAGGCTGAAAAATCCAAATTCAACAGCGTTTGAACTCAGACTTGAAGATTCATCTAGCCTGCAACAGAGGGAGAATCATTAGGTAAACTCTCATATGAAAGGCAGTTCTGAGTTTGAAAGATACCAGGATTGTAAAGGAGAACGACAAATATAAACTCTTAGGAGCTAAAAATCATTTTGGACTGGTCCCAGGAGAATTGAATGTCTACCTAAGGGACCTAGTGATGTATAATTGTGAAGAAAGGTTTTTTGTAGACTTAAAAGTAAATAAGGAAGCTTCATTGTGGCAGTTTAAAATATAGGATGCCTACACAAATAATGGTCAGTCAATGTCACTCCTACTTGTTACAGGAAATGTCTTAAAACACAAAATCTTGCATGGCTCCTTTAAACTTTCATTGGAAAGTTTACATTTCATTTTCAAAAGTCATTGATCTCCTCAGAGATCTTAACAATTGCTAAAGCATGATAATAGTCTGAAACTGATTTATCATGCAGATTGCGCAATTGTAAGGGACGAGAGAAACTCAAAGACATCAAAAATTGTGTCCTTTTCCCACCTCTTTTCCGATAACCATTAATAACATTATTTCAGATTTGAGCACCGACTAATCAAAATCACAGGCAAAAGCATCTTCACTATGCTCAATTTTGAACAACCGTGTTCCATTAACGGAGGGGGAGAAAGGGTCAGCCCGCAAGTACCTTTAATAACGCTCCTATCACACTTCTCAAACTGCTGATGAGCCTCTTAACCAGTGTAAATGACAAAAAAAGCCATTCTTTCAGCTGTGGATTGCACAAAATTTGCAGTAAAGGCTCTACATCAAAATTGAAAACCCAATTTTACTGACCAACTATGGAGATTCTAATGGAACGCATCCTCACAAAATTGCAAGTTTTTTGTTACAACAGCTAGAAGCATGTTTCCAAGGCAAATTACATGACAATACAATGTCACTGTGAAGTTTTACTACTTAAGAGAAACAATTCATTGTAAGGCGAGGGTATTGCAGGAATAAATCAGCCAAGGATAGACCTGACCGATATATGTAAATAACAGATTCATATGTTAATATATTTGAAAAGTAATAATTAGCATAAAAGTATGGAAACGTGTTTCACCAATAGAGAAAAATTAGATACCAATTCCTTGTAACAAGTAAGGGCAGAAGTTATTGTAACATGCTTAGTTTGGGAAAAATCATAAAATGGGCTAAAGTGTAAAAATAGCAGCAAAGCTATCTATGCAGCATTTTCTTCAACAAGGCCTATTGTGGAGCAGACAATTGGTCTGATGAAATGAGTGTCTTGCATTGTTTTGTGCGTTGTGGGGTTGGGGGTGGGCTTGGGAGTGGGGGAGAGGGGTGTTGGAGAAAAATAGGAGGAGCTTTGTGTAGACTCCAGACAGAGTGTACTGCACAATCCTAGCATGTTGGGTGCATGCAGAAGAGGGGATGTGATGGACTCTGAAGAATTGGGACAGACTCAACATTTTCCCAAAAAAAAGCAGACAAGACAAGGGGAACATCACTTCCTGCATGACAGAGTGCAATAAACCTTAATTGTCACCCAGTTCCATAGATGTCAGTTAGGTGAAGTGATCATTCAGTTACTATAAATCTGCTGAAGATCGAAAACAACCAGTTCCTGTTGGTCCTAGTAACAAATGCAGCTTTTCTTTATTTGTTTATTCTTCACTTTTGAAGTTGATTTAAAAAAGACATTTTTTGGAGGTGAGTGTTGTACAAGTAGGGGTTTGAATTCCTCTAGGTGGACACCTTTTGTGGGATAGCTTTAAACATGGCAAAGTTGTTGGATACACCATTATTGATAGAAGATAAATCCAGGTCTAGAGACAAGGAAACAGCGACAACTGGGGATCCTCCTACTGCTGTAGATTTTATCCGCTGTCACAGCCGTTGATATCAGGCGAATATTTTCCACCAGGATTGCTCTTGAGGACTTGTTTTGGACTGTGATTTGTCTGATTCCTCTGGCCTGACCTTACTGTTATGGGTAGCCCTGCCGGGAGTTGGAACTCCTGACATAGCTCCTCTCGGAATCAACATAAAACTCAAGTCTCTCCACCACAACAAGCTGGAAAGACATTGGGACAGGAAGAGTCCAACATACAATAGAACTGTATTGTGAGTGAAGACATATTTACCAAAGTGCTGATAATATGCGATGATTGCCGTGATGTGAAGGTGCCAGTTTGGACTGGGGTGGACAAGGTCAAAAGTAACCATAACACCAGGTTATAGGCTAACAGGTTTACTTAAATCATAAGTTTTTGGAGTGCTGCCCCTTTGAAGCAATTTTTTTGTGATTTCAAATAAACCTGTTGGACAATAACCTGTTTTTGTGTGACCTCTGACCTTATGCAATGATTGAACAACCATGTCACCAATGTGCTCTCAGAAGGCTTTCTCTTTCCTCTCCATTACACTCTGTCTAAGTGCAGGCATAGATTCTACAGCCAGGGTGGACAGAGCCTGCTAAGTGGCATGTCCTGGTGGTTTTGAAGACAGTGAAAACTGTGCAAGTCTTAGGTACAAAAGTTCCTAGTTACAGCTTTTTCAGTTACAGTTCAAGAAAAAATAGAGAAGTGAAAGAACGTCCAGCATTGCAGATTTAAGAACAAATTATAAAATGGGGGGAAAAAAGTACAGAGAAATGGTCTTCCCACCCAGTCCACGTTGACATCTAGCCTCCCGAGACCAGTAGTCCACACCAAGACTATGCCAGGCCGAGAGACCACCCCGCAGTGCCCAAAGATCACCACACTTGGTCACTGGGAGATCACCATGCCAGGCCAACAGGACACCATGCTAGGCCGAGAGGACGCTATACCGAGCCAAGAGGATGCCATGCTGATCCAGCAGGTTGCCATGCCGGAGAAGAGACTACCATGCTGGACTGAGAGGCCTCCTCTTCAGGTCTGTGCTGAGGTCACGAGCTCCAAGGACGAGAGTTATGAGCAGCCAGGTTGGAGGCCATGGAGTCGGAGGCCAGAATTTCCAATGCCAGGGATTCTAAGGCCGCAAGGTCAGAGGTCACAAGTTCTGAGGCCAGGAGTTCCAAAGCTGCAAAGTCAGAGGTCACAAGTTCAGAGGTCATGACATCAGAAGCCAGAGTTCCGAAGCCGGGAGTTCTAATGTGAAAAGCGGGAATAGGAGGTAAAAAAGACAAAAGAAGCCAAGAAAAGAGAAAAAATATGAATGGATGGAGCAGACGCGCTGCAGCAGAAGTGTCCTACTCCACCTGACTGTCTGAATAGCTGTGCATTGTTCCTTTTTCCTGTGGATGCCATCTGGCACCCTGTCTGTTGGGACGATGGGGCACCTAGGATGAGGTTGAGGTGCCTCGTTCTCCTATTGCCTTGCCACTGATGCTGAGCACTCATGGCTGGAGTGACAGAGTGCAAGACTGAACCATTGTTCGGTACTTACTGAGGATTCTGATGGACCTAGCTCTCCAAGGTGGACACCACTATTTCCATGGATGCTGCTATCTTGAGATTGGCATTTAATGGCATGACTTTAAGGTTGCCAGAGAAGATGGTACCATGTACTCCTTGGAATGCAGGAAATCACTGACTTTTCATCCTGCACTGGCAGTGACCCATACTGCACCATCAACCCAGGCTGGACAGGTCCGAAGTGATGGCTTCCTGTTGTGACCTACTGGGAAGAGAATGGACCTTCTTTCAGTGACCTCATCCAGAAATGTCTGGAAATCAGCATCAGTGAACCTGAAAGTCAGATTCAACTTCTTGAGGGGTACCTGTGGGTTTCTAGGGGTGGCCATCACATGCTGAGCAACAGTTCCTAGATTGCAATGAGGTAGCTGGCCTTTAAATATAACACCAGAACCTTCAACCAAACAAGGTCCTGCCCATGGTGAGATATTGTGTTTTACTCGCCACATGTGATTTAGCCACTAATCGATGCAACATCTCACTGCATGGACAATGAGCTGAAAAGAAAGTAATCGCAGGAGATTTCCGTCCCCACACCATCAGTGGATTTTTCACCATTGAACATGCTCAACATCATACTTTAACTTCAAAATGAAAATCTCAACCATATTTCATTGGTTATAAAGCACTTTTAGATGTCCTGAGATTGTGAAGGGGGTTATCAGAAGCTGACTTCTTTCCTTTTAGTACAACATCAATGCTCCATCTGTAAAAAAACTGGCAGTCCCTGCTGTATCGTGGACTCATTAATACACTGCACTTGTTCTGCTTATGAAAAATCTGAAAACTAAAAGAAATGCTTGAGGGCACGGAAAAAAATTCATTCAGCTTCACGTTTGACTGCAATCTTAAATATATTGATTTAGTTTAGGATGCACACCTTCATCTGTTACCCTTCAACTAAGATTTCATTTGGTGTCATTTGATTCATATTACATATAAAAACCTAAGTAATTGAATAAATAATACCAATTGCACATTATGCAAAACAAATGCCTTGTTTTTCTTTCCCTTTACGTGTCTTCCCATCTCATTGCTCTTGTTGTATATTGGTTAACAGTAGGTCTAATTAATAGCATAGAACAGAGCTTTCTCTGCTGGTTTCTTATAATTCCCACACCTACTCTGTAAAACACCATGAATGAAGATCTGTTCTCCTTATCGCCCTAGCTAATATATGGATTCCAGAGGCATGAATAGACGGCACTGAATCAGAAGATATTTTAATGCATCAGTCAGAATGTTCAATTTCAAAATGGCAGATTGGCAGGAAGTAAACTTGTACAATGCAATATCAAACTGACTATTTGAAGTCTCATTTTAAAAGCGGAATTTGAAGGCGTTGAAAAATAATGGCAAACTTACATGATAGACTTAGGATATTCACAGACTGCACCTCACTCAGTAATGCCTCAGTTTTAGTGTGTTGAATGTGATATGTGATCTTATAATCTATGACATTATCAATGACCCACACCAAGTTGCTCCCCACAGGCAGCAGGAATGACGTGCCCCATTCCAAGAGAGAGGTGAAAAGGGAACATTGAAATTGGAACTTCTCAAAGCATTCCCACAGCACACAACAATGGTGTAAAGAGTTAGTATTGACTGTCTAAATACAAATTACATAGCTTAGTTACAGAAAATAAATGCTCTTCAGAGGGTCGGTGCAGTCTCGTTGGGCCAAATGGTCTCTTTCTGCACTGTAGGGATTCTATGAAGACATGTAGCAGCATACTGTTCTTCAGAGAAACAGGAGTCTTTGAAATAAAGCTCTCCACGGCTTCAATTTTCTTTTCAACTTGCCTGGATGTGCTGCAATCTAATTGCCACAGGCTGTTTGCTACGTTAGTAAATAACTTCATTCCCAATATATCACTTGATTAAAAGTGAAGTAAATTTTCATAAGAAGATAAGAATATAAGAAAAAGGAGCGGAAGTAGGCCCCTCGAGCCTGCTCCACCATTCAATAAGATCATGGCTGATCTTATCGTGGACTCAGCTCCACTTACCTGCCCACTCATCAAAACCCTTTACTGTTCTAAAGTCTATCTTTCTTTGCCTAAAAAACATTCAACAAGGTAGCCTCAACTGCTTCACTGGGCAGGGAATTTCACAGATTCACAACCCTTTGGGTGAAGAAGTTCCTCCTCAACTCAGTCCTAAATCTGTTCCCGCTTGTTTTGAAGCTATGCCCCCTAGTTCTAGTTTCACTTGCTAGTGGAAACAATCTCCCTGCTTCTGAATTATCAGTTCCCTTCATCTAGCAAAAACCATGTTCTATAATCTTAAAATGATAGCTATTATTCCTAAACTAGCCCAGATCTAACACATATAATGGGATAGGTTGAGGTTCTAAGGAGATGCAGATTGTTTATGAAAGATCCTTTTTTTTCAGTGAACACAAAAATTTTGAGAGAAAGATTGACTGTACGATTGGAATTAAAGCTCATTTACATCTTTCCTTCTTCACTGCTGTAGCTAAACAAAGTTAACACTAAAGATACAGCAGTAGAATGTGCCAAGACAGAAAGAAATCCATTACCAAACAAGTTAAAAGGATGCTTAGGTGTACTAAACTTGATCCAACACTTTATCTCTATAAAGTACAAAGTGCAAAGAAAATTCACACATATTCACTAGGGATGGGCAACAAATGATGACCTTGCTACTGATGGCCAAATGCCAAGAATTGAATAAAACAATGCTGTTTAAATATATTATGAACACACACTGCATTTTCATCATAAACTGACACACTCAACCTGCTCTCATACTCCTCTATAACTAGATTGCAACAACCTATCACATGGCCTTAATGGCATTTGGTCATTCTTCATATGTGTGCCTGAAGGATATACAAGTTAATCGACTATGCACGGAGACAGGGTAGGTAAAACTAAGTCTGTGTTCCCTACTTGATATCACAATATTTGCATTTTGAGCTATTGGGATGGGAGACAGAACTTTCATAGGCTGCAATCATCATGGAGTAAGAGCAAGCTCCTAAATTTGTATTGCAATTTTGAATTCTGCAAAGTAATTAGCTATGACATAAGTTGATAAAAATAAGCTGACATGTCCTTCAATAATAAATTCCTAATAGCTAATGCAAAAATCTGTGGAAGCAGTAAGCCCTACCAGAAAATTTTGACATCATTCTGCACTTAACAGCATTTGATCACACTCGTTCAGAATGATCAGCGTTCCAAAACATTCATTCTGTCATTGCTTGACATCCGGTAATGATCTATTGAAATTGATGACCTGAAATGAAATCACACAGCTCTCCAAGCACGTCAATTGTAAATGTTTATTTTCCTTTAAAACACGGAACAGAATTCAATTGAAATCATTGGAAACCAACTGACAAGGAACTAAGCTAAAACAAAATCTGCAAGCAATTCCTCAGTGTAGAAACAATCAAGAAAAAGGAGTAACTCAGAGATCACAATTTTTCTAAGTCTAACCTTATTTCTGTGATTACTTAACATTAACAAATTACTGTAGTGGTTATTAATGTTAGTTGTATTTGTTATAGTAATTAGCGTTACTATAATCAGTTATTCTAATGTGGTATACTATTTACGTTATGTGGTATCCCACTCCCATTCTACTCCATTTCTGCCTGCTCCACGTCCTTCCCCTACTTCTCTACACCCTTCTTCCCATGCTCCCCTCTCTTTCTCCATCCCTCTCTACTCTTACTCCCACTCCCCTCCCATTTTCCACCTTCTCTTTCCTCTTTCCTCTCCTCTGTCCAACCTTTCTTGCCCATTTGGATTCTTCCCTCCCTCCTACTCTCCCTACTTCTCTGTCCCACATTCCCCTCTACTCCCACCTCATCTTTCTTCCTTGTCGCTCTTCCTCCTCAAATCCGCCCTCTTTCTCTAACCCCGTTTGCCCAACGTTTTCCTACTCTCTCCACACTCCCAGCAATTTCCTACCCTCATTTGCTTCCGAATATGTTCCCCAATTACATCTCCCACCTTGTCTCCTCCAGTCTCACATCCCTTCTCCAATGCAACTCCATCCCACCCCTCACCCATCTTCTCACTTCAGGTATTAGACTGATTTTGTAACTTTCTTTCTCATTTATGAAAATGAAACATAATTGCCATGTAAACAGCATGGAATTTAAAGTAAGTAATTCATAAATTGAATCAAATGTGATGGTTATGGCAGGAAAGGTGATGTGTTGCTGCTGCAGTATGTGGAAGCTGCTGTATACCAATGTGATCCAGCGTGGACACATTTCTAGTAACTGCTTGCAGCTCAAGGAACTTTGGATCCAAGCTGTGGAGCCGGAGTGCAACCTGAAGGCATTGTTCCACATCAGGGAAGGCAAATTTACATGAGCACATTAATCCTTGGGACCTGATCAGATGTATCCCATAACTTTGTGTGAAGCTAGAGAAGACATCGCTGGGCCTCTTGCTGAGATATTTGCAACTTCAACAGCCACAGGTGAGGTGTCAAAAGATTGGATGTTGTCTAACGTGCTGCCACTATTTAAGAAAGTTGGTAACGAAAAGCCAGGGAACTATAAACAGATGAGCCTGACATCAGTGGTGCATAAGTTGTTGCAGGGGACCCTGAGGGACACGATTTACTTGCATTTGGAAAAGCGAGGACTGATTAGGGACAGTCAAAATAGTTTTGTGCATGGCAAATCATATCTCACTAATTTGAGTTTTGTGAAGAAGTGACAAAGAAGAATGATGAATGAAGAGTGGTAGACGTTGTCTATACAGACTTCAGCAAGGCATTCGACAAGTTTCCGCATGGTAGATTGGTTAGCTAGGTTAGATCACATTGAATCGGGGGAGCTAGCCAATTGGATACAAAATTGGCTTGAAGGCAGGAGATAGTTGTTGGTGGTGGTGGAAGTTGTTTTTCAAACTGGAGGCCTGTGACCAGCCATGTGCCACAAGGATTGATGCAGGGTCCACTGCTTTTCATAATTTATATAAATGATTTGGATGTGAACGTGGGAGCTATAGTTAATAAGTTTGCAGATGACACCAAAATTGGAGGTGTTGTGGACAGTGAAAATTACCTCAGAGTACAACGGGACCTTGATCAGTTGGTCTAATGGGCTGAGGAGTGGCAGATGGAGTTTAGTTTAGATAAATGTGAGGTGTTGCATTTTGGAAAGGCAAATCAGAACAGGACTGAAACACTTAATGGTAAGGTCCTAGGGAATGTTGCTAAATAAAGAGACCTTGGAGTGCAGGTTCATAGTTCCTTGAAAGTGGAGTCACAGGTAGACAGAATAGTGAAAAAGGCATTTGGTACGCTTGCCTTTATTGGTCAGTGCATTGAGTACAGGAGTTGGGAGGTCATGTTGCAGCTGTAAAGGACAATGGTTAGGCCACTTTTGGAATACTGCATGCAATTCTGGTCTCCCTGCTTTGGAAGGATGTTGTGAAACTTGAAAGGGCTCGGAAAAGATTTACAAGAATGTTGCCAGGGTTAGAGAGTTTGAGCTATTAGGGAAAGGCCGAACAGTTTGGGGCTGTTTTCCCTGGAGCATCGGAGGCTGAGGGGGCAACCTTATGAAAGTTTATAAAATTATGAGGTACATGGAGAGGGTAAATAGCCAAGGTCTTTTTTCCAAGGTAGGCGAGCCCAAAACTAGAGGGCATAGGTTTAAGGTGAGAGAGGAAAGATTTAAAGGGGATCTGAGGGGTACCTTTTCTGCGCAGAAAGTGGTCCATGTATGGAATGAGCTGCTAGAGGGACTGGTGGATGCAGTTACAATTATGTCATTTAAAAGGCATCTGGACAGGTACATGAATAGGAAGGGTTTAGAGGGATATGGGCCAAATGCTGGCAAATGGGACTAGATCAGTTTAGAATATCTAGTCATCATGAACGAGTTGGACCGAAGCGTCTGTTTCTGTGCTGTGCAACCCTATGTCTCTATGACTTAGCTCTGAAGGGTGGTCACACCTTTCAGATTAGGTGATTCAGAATTGGTCTGTGATCATGAATTGATGATTGTGTGACTGCAGGCAGGGCAGGAATGAGGACCCATGGGATTCCAATTGAGGACCTTGACCTCTGCAATTGTCCAACATTTACAAGGTTCTTCCAAGCTGTGAGTAGGGTGTGCAGGGAGGATGAGCAAACTACCATGACACTTGAGTACAGGGAGTCATTCAAGTTGTGGGAGCAATAGGAATGTAGTAGTGGTAGGGGCCTCTACCATTTGTGTAATAGAAACTGTTGTCTGTAGCCATGAACAGGCCTGTATGTCTGCCCGGTGTCAGGGTTAAGGACATCTCGGGTCTGCGGAATAACTTGGGGAGGGATACAGTTGTCATGGTCCATAGTGGTACCAAAGACGTTGGTGGTACTAGAAAAAAGGTTCTGCTGAAAACTTTTGTACTGCTAGGATCTAAATTAAAGAAACAGAGACTCAAAGGTAATAAGCTCAGGAATAGTGAGCCAGTGGTAAACTGGCATAGGGTAAATTAAATCAAGGCTTTAAATGCTTGGCTCAAATATTGGAATGGGTGAAATGGGTTTGAGTTTATGGGGTGCAGGCAGTAGTATTGGGGTAGAAGGGAACTGTTCTCGTCAGATGGGCTTCACTTCAACTGCACTGGGATGCATGCCCTAATGAAATGAATAATTAAAACTATAGAAAGGGCTCTAACTAATTAGACGGGGGGAAGGTTTGGGAGAGGGAATACGAAGACTTACAAAGCAAAAAGATACAACAGCATTACATGACAGCTAATTGGATAAGAACACCCGGAGGGAGATAAGAAGGATCAGAGTGTACAAACATAGCAAAATAACAGTAAATAGAATCAAAGGAAAAAGTGGCAAAAGAAGAGGCAAACTAAATATTCAGGGATGTATGTTTACTTGAGAGGATTGGAAGGAAGGAAAGGGTGATAGGGTAGCATTGTTAGTATGGGATGCAATCAGTATGACAGCAGGAAATGATCTATGATTGAAAGTTGTAGAATCAATGTGGACAGAGGTAAGAAATAAAAGGGAGAGAAGACTTTGGTGGGAGTAGTTTTTGTCCACTTTACAGTAACTATATACTGGGACAGATAATAAATCTGGAGATAATGTGGCATATAAAAATGCAGTACATTAATCATGGGTGAATTTAATCTTCATGTAAATTGGGAAAGTTAGATTGGCAGAGATAGCCATGAGGAGGAACTCACAGTGCGCACTCAGGACAGTTTCCTTGTGTTGTGGATTTAAGCAGGGATCAAGCTACTTTGGATCTGGTAATGAGCAATGAGGCAGGTTTAATAAATGATGTCAGAATAAAAGATCGCCGAAGAAACAGTGAGCATAATAAGGTAGAATTTGGAAGATTTACAGTGAGGAACTTGGGGCAGAAACAACTCTGCTAAACTTAAATAAAGGTAATTGCAAAGGATAAGTGCAGAACCAGTTGGGGTGGACTGGGAAGGCAGTTTAACAGCAAAGGTATTCAAGGACCAATGGCAGATCTTTAATAAAATAGCTCATGGTTCACATGATTCTAGGAAGAGGATAAGTCAACCAAGGTTAAGGAAAGCACCAAGTTGAAAGAAAAAATACACAATACGAGAAAGATTGATTGTGAGGCAGAGGATTTGGTAAGTTTTAAATATCAAAAAAAAGGACCAAGAAAGTAAAACAAGGGAGAAGACAAACATTGAGGGTAAAGAAAGTAATATCAGGATAGACAGGAAGAGCTTCTTTAAAGGAAGTGAGAGGCCTAAGTGAACGTAGCCCCCTTACAGAATGAGCTGGGCACTTAATAATGGGGAATCAGGAAATGGCAGAGGAGTTACATAAATAACTTTCAACAGTCTTCAAAGTAGAAGACACCAACAGCATTTGAAGATTACCAAATAATCATCGGGCAAAAGGAGGAGTTGAAATAAATATAATGTCTATCACTGCAGAAAATGTGCTAGGGAAACTAAAGACCAATAAGTCTCCTGGACCTGATGGGTTGCTCCCTAGGTTAACAAAAGGTGTAGGAATGGAGATAATGGATATACTGGTAATAATCTTCCAAGGATCCTTAGATTCTGGAAAAGTTCCAGAGAATTGTAAGACTGACAAAACAATGTCATTACATAAAAAAGGAAGGAGATTTTAAAAAACTGTTAAGTATAGGTCAGTTAGCTTAATGACTGTAATTGGGAAATTGTAAGAGTCCATTAAAAAGGATGTGATAGCAGAGCATTTGGAATGTGTAATATGATCAACAAGGATCAATATGGCTTCACAAAGGGAAATCATGTCTGACAACTTCAGTAGAAATCTTTGAGGAGGTAAGAAGCAGAGTAGATAAAATAGGGCCAGTAGCTATAATATCTCTGGATTTTCAGAAGTTACTTGAAAAACTACCATACGTTGGGCTATTTAATAAGAGAGGGCTTCGTCACTTTGGAGGTAGCATATTGCATGGCTAGAGAATTGGCCAATAGCAGAGAGAGAGTTGGAATAAGGGAATATTCTTCAGGTAACCTGCAATTAGTAGATTGCCACAGTAATGAGTGCAGGGCACACAGTTATTTTCAATATATATAGATGACTTTGAAGAGAAACATGAATATACTGTTCCTAAGTTCACAGGTGACTCAAAATAGGTGGGAAAGGCAAGTGGTGAGATAGTAATTCAGAGGTGTATGGATAGGTTAAACAAGTGGGTGGCTCAGTGATTAGTACTGCTGCCTCACAGCACCAGGGAGCTGCGTTCGATTCCACCCTCAGGTGACTGGCTGTGTGGAGTTTGCACATTCTTGTTGTGTCTGTGTGGGTTTCCTCTAGGTGCTCCAGTTTCCTCCTACAGTCCAAAGATGCGCAGGACAGGTGGATTGGCCATGCTAAATTGCCCATGATGTCCAGCGATGTTTAGGTTAGGTGGGTAGACATGGAAAATGCAGAAGTAGGGGAATGGGTCTGGGGCCGGATGCTCTTCAGAGGGGCAGTGTGGACTTGTTGGGCCAAATGGCCTGTTTCCACACCATAGGGATTGTATGAAGTGGTGTAAAAATTTGGCAGATGGAATAGAATGTGGGAAAATGTAAAGCTAAACACTTTGGCAGGATGAATTGAGTGATGAACTAAATATTTTTTTAAATGGAGAAAGACTGTAGAAAGCAACAGAACAGAGGGATTTTGGAGTCCTCATGAATGAATCACAAAATACTAGCATCTAAGTTTAGCAGGTATTAGGGAAGACAGTTGGAATGTTGGCCTTTATTTTGAAGGGAATGGAGTGTAAATGTAAGGAAACTTTGCTAATTTTATACAAGTCAGCCAACAGCTAGAATATTGTGAACAGTTTTGGGCCCCTTATCTAAGCAAAGACAGACTGTCTTTGGAGGCAGTTCATAGAAGGTTTGCAAGACTGATGCCAAATATGGAGTAATATTTGGGAGGGTTTCAGTGGGAGAAGTGTTTTGGGAACAGTGCCCATAATTCTGTAAGTTTTAAGTTACTTATGGGTAAGGATCAGCGTGGTCCTCAGGTGAAAATACAAAATTGAGGGAAGGCTAACTAAGACAATATTAGGCAGGAACTCAGGAATATGGAATGGGGGTGGCTGTTGGGGAATTTCATATGGGACTCTTTTAAAGGCCCACTGAGTAGAGTTCAGGACCAATATGTTCCTACGAAAGTGAAAGATAAGGATCACAAGATTCAGGAATCTTGGAAAATAAGGGAAATTCTGAGCTTAGTCAAAAAGAGAAAGGAGGCATGTTTAAGGTTTAGGAAACTGAAAACAGACTGAACTCACAAAGAATGCAAACAAAGCAGGAAACAACTCAAACAAGGGAATTGGATGTGGGTGGGGGCTACAAGGGGCCACAAGATGTCTTGGGCAAACAGGATTTAGGAAAATCCCAAGGCGTTTTATAAGTATATAAGGAACAAGAGAGTAGCTAAGGAAAGGCTAGGTCAACTCAAAAGAAAAGGAGGGACCTGAGGACACAAACTCAGAGGAAGAGATCACCCATTTAAGATAAAGATGAGGAGGAAATTCTTTATTCAGATGGTAGTGAATCTGTGGAATTCTTCACCACTGATGGTGGTGAGGTTGAGGTGGCTAATTATATTCCAGGTTGAGGTAGACAGTGTTTTAATCAGTAGGTTATGGTTTTAATCCAAGGTTATGGAGAAAAGGCAGGAAAGCAGAGTTGAGGATTACCAGATCAGCCATGGTCTCATTGAATAGCGCAGCAGTCTTGATGTACTGAATGCCCTTCCATCTTATGGTCTTATGGTTTCCCTCCTCGTTCACCCCTCTCCTCACCATTATGGGTGTGGCATTATTGTCCTGGTTCTTGTTGCCCCCAGCATCAGGATCTCTGTGGTCAGGTTGCTGAGAGCAGCGGCCAAAGAGGTGAGTTTTGAGAATTCCAAGTATTTGACCAAGCAACAGTGAAGGCATGGTAATATAATTCCAAGTCAAGATGGTATCTGATTTGGAGGGAACTTATAAGTATTTATACTCCCAAGTATCTGCTGCCCTTTGGCCTCCCAACTGGAGGAGTTCACAAGTTTGGAAAGTGCTATCTTAGCACCCTGGTTTTGTAGTCAGTTGCAAGCTTTCATTTACCATTATATACTTTTAAATTTAATTGTACTGCACTGCCATTTCTTCCAGAATTATCACATTTACATTGCTATTCATGTTGCTGACTATTTGTTTATCATTTCCCTCATTCAGGCTCTCTGGGGACATGTCTATTGTTCGGTTTCCATGCAGCTGGTCACCCTGGCAGAGTGGACACAGAGGTCACCCTGGCAGAGTGAACACAGTAGTCACCACGGCAACATAGACAAAGGGGGTCACCTTAATGGAATGGACGCCAAGGGTCACTCTGGCAGAGAATGATCAGAAAGGATGGTATACCAGGTGAACTGGAAGGGTTGCAAGAAGCTGCATCTGATGTCTGTTTTTCTGGTCACTCAATTTAACAAGCTGTGATCACTTTCAAAAGCCTGGCTCCTGGGTTATAATCAAGTGAGATCAAAATTCTTTCCAGATTGTGCTATTTGAATTCAAATGATGCGATGATACATTTGGAGTGCCATCAAGCCCAGCAATCGATGTCATCTTTTTCTGGTCTGGAACACATGGTTAGATTAGCTCTGCCAGGGTGACCACTGTGCTGATTCTGCTGGAGTGATCACAGTCTCTACTCTGTCAGAATGATCAATTCAGTGGAAAAAGGTGAATCTTATTAGCATTGGGTACAATTAGAGAGAGCTAAGCAGAACACAGAGTATGTTGAACTTAGCAGGAGTGACAATGACATGGTTTACATGTTGTTTTTAAAAAGAATACACAGCTCAATTAACATGTTCACAGAGAATTATCATTCACACTGCCCTCCACCCCCTCACCCATTCATCTGTTGCAATGTGATAATTTTAGAAATCTGAGTTTATGATGGATTCCATCACAACTCTTAAGCAGCAGCACTTAAACCTGTATAATTGTGTCGTGTGGGTAGAAAACTTCATTTGCAGCAAGTTGTAAGGTCACACTGCTAACTCATCGACCTGCTCTGAGCCAAAGCAAACGATTATGCCTGCAGCATACGTGACCTATTTTCCCATGAGCTTCTGATTGGCTACGTTAGTGAGAACGGTTGAATTCTCATGGCAGAAAATGTATCCTTTGCTCCTCTGCTGCCAAGTTACCATTATTGTCAAGCATTCAAGTACTTTTCCCCTTAGAGCAGCCTGTCCTTGCATGAACAGTTGGAAGAAAGTCAAGAGCTCCTTGTTTATTGTTTATGTATCATGCAACTTAACATTACTCCTGCTTTTCCAGTGTCCCTCAGGCTCACTTCTCTGTTACTGGAAATTACCAAAAAAGGTCAAAGTTCTAAGATGAAGAGTTAAAAATTAGTTCTCCTTTATTAAATATCATGTAGTCTATGGATACAACTGCTTTGTTAAGCTACTGGATATCAAGCTCACAACAACCATAGTGGGCATATTCATATAAATATATACAAAACTGCAAAAATTATTTCTGGAAATATTTCTGGAAAAATGCATGACACTACATTAGCACTGTACATACAGGAATCCAACACAGCCAAGAACTCATTCTCTGGCAATGACTTGGCTGCACAATAAGTAAAAAGGCCAAAATTATTATTTATGCAGATTCTGTTGGTGGCAAATTCAGCGCACAGTGAACTGGTGCAGGAGGAAAACTGCATTTAGCATTGCAAGATCAAGATTAACACTAACAAATTAATATTTAAATTAGATTTTCAATTAGGCTCTGGAAAACATTTTTTTTGCTTGGAAGAAGATGACTCAGATTACATCTGTTTCAATGGATGCTTCAGTGGAGAAATGACAGAAAGAAATAACTAATAAGCATCTTCTTAATGTCCTCAGAACTTCCCAAAGCATTTCACAGCTAATTACGTATCTCTGAACTAGTCACTGTTGGTATGTAAGCAAACATGGATGTGAATTTGTAGACAATAGTAAAACTAATGACCTTTCCTTGTTAAGGAATAAATATCAGTCAGAACACCAGCAGAAATTTTCTAATAATCTTCAAATAAAACTGTACAGTGCGATTTTCCTTTTGTTTTGAAAAATGAGTATAAGAGCTTATTTAAAAATTTTGTTAGGGGACATCCGACATGCCATCCCCCTCCCCCAAAAACCCGAAAAGGCAACATTTTGCGCACCAATCAGATCATTAAGAGCCAACAAACAGATAGCATAAACAGGCTTCTTGGCCTACCACTGGTGTCAATACTAGTCTCCTGGGACCCCAGAAGCTGTCCGTCAATCAACGGCCAGATGCATTTGGGTCCTAAAGACCAGTGGTCAAGGCCTACACTTAGTGGGAATCCAGTAGTGAGAAGATAAGTCTTTTATTATCTCCTTCTCATGGGCAGAGAGGTCCAGGGGAGTCCGAGGCAAGGGTAGTGCCTTTCAGAAGCCATTCCTTTGCCACGCATCTGTTCCTCTGATTGACAACATATTGTTTCAGGTGGAAGTCCCTGCAACCCCGGTAGATCACCTTGGCTTCCCAATCAGGAAAGAAGGTACCTTTTTCACTCACTACCAAGGTAAGCAATTGGGAAGGTAGTGAAATGAGACCCTGTTGTAGCCATTATTTCATCACTTAAGGGCCTTAATTGATGGAGGGTCAAGAAAGATGACCATGGGCTTTCTTGCCCAGGGTTTCATTTGTGAGGATAATCATCTTGCTGGGTCAACTTGTCCCATTGCACCCCCCCCACCCCCAATTCTAGTATTCTATCTCACCACCTTGAGGGAGGGGAAAATGCTGTCTTAGAGACACTAAGCAGAATTTTACCAATTGGGTGGATAGCCCAACATTAGAAGGAAACAGGTAGGGCATTCCCTGAATTCTACAGACAATTAGAATAGCTGCCAGCCTTTTCAGGATTGTAACCCACCCAGACAGTTGCTCGTCCAATCAGAGGACTGTCAGGTCAACAACTTAGCAGCAGCACCAGGAAGAGTACTGGGGCAGCTTAGCCTAGAGAAGGTAAGATAAAAGATAAACTTTTTAAAAATTGAGGGCCTGAGTGATGAAGGAAAACCTCTCCAGAGATATCTTTGGGGGTTACAGGTGCTGCCCTCCCTGACCACAGTCTCCTTTAAAAAACTTTTCTTCCCCAGGCTATTGCTGGGAGGCCACCATTATTTTGCTGGCAGCCTCCCCACACAATGGGAAGTTGCCTTGTTGTGGGCAAAATGCCAAAGGCAACAGAAAACGGCCCCTTACCTCCATAAGTTGGCTGCCTGCCTCCTTCAGGCGGGTAACCTCACCAACTTGTTTCTGCCATTGGTAAAATTCCTTAGTGGTAGTGCATGGTCAGGGAGCTGATAGAAAATGGGGGTTTCCCACCGTTTTCCCGGCCCTCTTGCCTCCATCCCCATCTCCTGGAGCCATTAAAATTCAGCTCCTTACAGCACAGAAGGAAGTGAGCCCATCAAGTCCATGCCAGATCTCTGTTGAGCAATCCGTTCAGTCTCACTGGAGATCCCTATGACATACTTAATGTGCCCATATAGTGCTGCAAATTTTGGTTTTGATTTTGATTTTGATTTTATTGTCACGTCTACCGAAATACAATGAAAAGCTTTGTTTACGCGTGCTACGGGCAGATCACAGCAAGCAAAGGATGTACAGATCAAAAAAACTTAGAGGCATACAGGTAACATTGCAGGTTACATTATTTGAGACTACAGTCCATTCAACAGTCTGATAATGGGCGGAAAGAAGCTGTTCCTGAACCTGCTCGTGCGTGTGTTCAGGCTTCTGTATCTACAGAAGAGGTTGTAGGAAATCATTACCAGGGTGCGATGGGTCTTTGATGAAGTTGACCACCTTTCTGTAGCAGGGGGCCATGTAAATAGAGTCCATGGATGGAAGGTTGGCTTCCTTGATGGTCTGGGCTGTGCACACTACCTTCTGTGGCCATCCAGTTTTCATTTGAAACAATTCATTGTTTCTGCTTCCACCATCCTATAGGCAGGGAGTTCCAGGTCATTATCACTCACTGTTAAAAAGGTTTATATCAAATTCCACCCCGCACCATATTCCTTACCCAAAGCTTCGTCCATAGTCACGCTAACATCAAAGAGAGGCACAACTTTTCTTTGCCTACTGTACTGAAAGCTGTTGTTATCTTGTATACCTTTATAAGCTCTCCCCTCAATTAGTTTGCCCCAAGAGTACAAACCCTAGATCCTACAACAAACTTTTTAGTGAAAGTACCAGAACTATCCTTGTAGACCTCTTCACCCTCTCAAGGACTGCCTTCTTCAAGTGTAGTCCCATGATCTTCCACGTTTACCTTAAAAGCAGAGCCAGGGCTAAAAGACAGCCCTCCCTCAATAATACATTCTCAAGAGCCTTATGAGATTTTGTTTAGGTTTTGCACTGGGACTTAAACTCAGAAGCTACAATATTTCCAGCATTTTCTGTTTTTGTTTCAGATTTCAAGCGCCTGCTGCATCTTATTTTTAGAACTACAACTTACATAAACATGGAGCCTTTAACATAATTAAATGCTCCAAGGCATTTCACAGTAGTGTTATAAAACAAAGTATGACACAGAGACAAGAAGAGATGTAAGTATGACACACAGAGATATCAGGTTAAGAGCTTCTGTTCTTTAGCATGGCTAGATATGTTTGAAAGAAGGAAAGTGAGTTAGAGAGGTGAAAAGGGGGTATTACAGGCCTTGGCACCAAGATAACTGAAGACACAGGCATTAATGACGCAGCAATTCAAACTGAGGATATGCAAGATGGCAGGCTTAGACGAGAGCCAACATATCAGAAGATTGTGGGGCTGGATGAGATTTCAGAGACAGTAAATGGTGAGGTCATGGACGGCATTGAAAACAAGGGCATTTAAAATCAAGATGTTGCTTGATCGAGTGTTAATGCAAGTCAATGTGCTGTAGGCTTATAGGGGCAGAAGATTTTCTGCATCACAGCTTCAAAGCTAAAATATTCCCATTGAGATAAGCAAACACTTATGGTACAAGTTATGTACATTTGCTGTGAACGTATATCTGTTTACCATCCCAATTTTAGGACTTTCTGCATTTTCCTTCTCTTTAACATGTTTTGAATAATAAGAAAATTTAGGGACCTGTATGGCCATTACTATATATTCCATAAATCAAACAGTAACAACGTTTCTGTTGTACTGCTTGTACTGTATATCAATTATTTTGTTATTTACTACACATGCCTGGTTGACAGGCGCAAAGAACTACATGTAGGAATAGACATTGGTGCTGAGAGTAAAATCAGATTTCTGAAGCCAAAGTCCATGTATATGACAGTGATATCACGGGAGTATAATTTTCTTAGAGGGTCTTGTGGTGCAGTAGATACTGTCCCTATTTCTGAACCAAAGGCTTTTGGTTTAACTCCTACTCCAGGATTTGAATGGCAATGAAGATACATACATAACCCAGTCAAACAGGTTGAAATCAACATGCAAATGCCTCCAAAAATCTCGAATAGCAGGAGACAACAATTGGGGAGATTCCTGATCAGCCATATGATGAAAAGAATATTGGGCTTTCACTATTGATATTCATAACTCTGGATTGCAACATTCCCGTAAAACTGCTTATTGCTTATATCAACTTGGACTCCTTAGAGGGTTCAATTGACTAGGTGGTCAGCGTGGATCAGAATGGTGCTAACTGTCTAAATCCCTGCTCCAGCTGGGTGGATTTGGAACATGCCTTTTGCCCCAGCTTCAGTGGCAATTGCAGAACGATGGGTTAGAAATGCCTTCAGGTAGGAATTGAAGAAGAAAAACAGAAGATAATCTTCATCCTATTCCATTATTGAGGGTATACCATAAGAACCGACAGGCAGAAAATGCAACAACAAGAATGGTGGAGATGGTGGAACATAAGCATAAGCTTACCTGCAATGTTATAAGGATGGAAGGAGCAAACATTTTTACACAGTAAATTGTAAGGCCTTCATATTACCTGCATTAATAATCAGCACAGCAATTAACGTTGGGATGTTGTTGGACTGACGGGTTTCTCAAAAAACCGGGGTGGAATTCCTGTCAGTTTCATGGGGGAGGCCCAACAGAACCAAGTGTCCTTCAGACACTCAGTGGCCTTGAGTAGGTCTTCCCTGCAATCAAGGTTCTCAGCGATGCTGTCTACTAAAAACTCACCGCCTGGCAATTTGTCATCATCACTAGTGCCAACAGGAGCAGTGGCAGCTGGCAGGAATGCATCCACAGGAGAGGCCCTGGATCGTTGTGGGACCCCAGGTGAATGATGACAAGATGTAGCTCACTTGATTATGAAATTCCTGTGAGAAATGTTTTACTTCACAAGGAGGTTTTCAACGTTCATGCATCTCAGCTCTAAAGCGGTGAAAATGACTTTAAGTCAAAACATCGTTGTAGGATCACATCCCTGTTTGACTCTTTACCTTCCCAATCTCTCTCTACCTCCAGGTCACCAATAACTGCTTAGTATTACCATCCTTACAGGAACATTTCAGGGGAAGGCAGTTTAGGCTCACTGCAGATTTGCATATGGATTATTGATATGGTCATTTTTAAGGAAAGATTTTTGTTGAAGAACCATTTCACTGGTTTTATTTACTAACTTATCTCCAATGTTTTCTTAAGGAAGTAGCAGGTCTAATTGTTAAGTAGGGTTAATTTGATTATCCTTTTTCAGAGTTAGTACATCTTTTATTTTTCAGATACACGACTAAGCACATAATGAAGTAACCTTTTGCAAAAGTTGATTGGCCAATGTGCTTGGTTTTGTTTGACTTTCACTAGCTTTCTTTTGTATTAGTTCCCACTTAATTTCTTCACATTTGAGTAAATGGCATATCTGATTAAAAATTTAACAGGAGGAGGTTGTAGCGAAGTGATATTGTCTCTGGACCTGGTTTTTTTTGAGTCTCACCATGGCAAATCGTGTTGTTTGAAATAAAAATCTGGAATTAAAAGTCTAATTTTGACTTTGAAACCACTGTTGATTATCACAAAGACCCATCACTAATGTTGTTTCGGAAAGGAAATTTGCCATCTTTACCTGATCTGGCCTACATGTGACTGCAGACCCATTGCAATTTGGCTGACTCTAAACCACCCTCAGAAATGGCCGAGAAAGCCATTTATTTTTATCAAATGACGAAAAAGTCTCAAAGGAAAGAAACTAAATGGACAATCTAGCTTTGGAACGACAATGGCAAACACAGTTCTATCAACTTATGAAAAGTCATCCTTTTTATGTTAAAATTTGGAGCACTGTCTGACAAAATGGTCAATCAAGACCCTGATGTAGTCATAGTCACAGAATCCTACCTCACAGACAAGTTCCAAGAAACCACCATCACCAAACCTTGGTACGTTCTGTATCAGCAGGACAGACCCAGCAGAAATAGGTGCACAATGGTATACAATGGGATTGGAGTTGCTCTGAGAGTTCTCAACTTTGATTCTGGACTCCATGAAGTCTCATGGCACCATGTCAAACATAGGCAAGGAAAACTCTTGCTAAGTTCAATTTACTGCACCTCCTTGGCTAATGGATTAGCACTCATCTATGTCAGAAGCTACTTAGAGGAAGCACTGAAGGTGGCAAGGGCACAGAATGTACTCAGTGTTGGAGGGTTCAATGTTCCTCAATCTTCATCATTGGCGGTACCATTACTGACCAAGCTGCCCAAGTCCTAATGGAGATAGATGTCAGTATGAGCGGTTGGCATGTGGTGAGGGAACCAAAAGAGGGAAAATGACACCTGAACTCATCTTCAACAATCTGCTGTCACAGATGCATCTGTCCATATAGGTAAAAGCGGTCACCGCACAGTCCTTGGAGACAAAGCTCTGCCTTAAGAAGATCTTTCATTATGTTGTTTGGCACTATCACCATATAAATGGGATAGGCTTCAAACAAATCTAGCAACTGAAGAGTGGGCATCAATGAGGTGCTGCAGACCATTAGCAGCATGATCATACTTAAATAGAACCTGCAACCTCATAGCCTGGTATAACTCCATTCTACCTTACTGTCAATTCGGGAGATCAATTCTGGTTCAATGAAGAGTGCAGGAGGACATGTTTGGAATAGCACAAAGTAAACTTAAAATTAGTTGTCAACCTGGTGCAGGTAAAATATATGACTATTTGTATATATAAGATGCAAGTTCTAGATAGTGCTAACCAATACCACAACGAATGGATCAGATCTAAGCTCTGCAGTCCTTACACATCCAGTTACGAATGGCAGTGAACAATTACAGAACGAAGAGGAGGATCCACAATCATCACAACCTATAATGATTAGGGATCTCAGCACATCAGTGCAAAAAAATTAGGCTGAAGCATTTCCACCAATCTTCAGCCAGAGATGTTAAGTGGTTGATCTAGCCTAACCTCTTCTGGATATCCCCAACATTCTTGATGCTGTTCTTCAGTCATTTCAATTCACTTCACATGACATTAAGTAACATCCAAAGTTATTGGAAATTACAAAGACTATGGACACTGTTAATCCCAGCTGATGTTATTAATGGCTAAGTCAGATCACAAACTGACATCTGGCTGATAAGTCATTTTTTTTCTTTTTTTTTTGGTTTTAGTATGGTGCTCTTTCACTGAAACAAGCACACAATGCTGCAGACAACAAAGTGTAGAGCTGGATGAACACAGCAGGCCAAGCAGCATCAAAGGAGCAGGAAAGATGTTTCGGGCCTAGACCCTTCTTCAGAAAACAATGTTGCACATTTGGATTTAGCAATAACACAGAATTATTTTACACAAAAATTAAAATGAAATGAAATAAATCAAACTAGTATTTTTTTACATCAAAGATTTCAAAACAAATGGTAAAATACAATTTAATTACTCCCGGGGCAGTCTTTACAGTACAGTCTTTACAATACTAGAGAGTGATGAAAAGGGTCATTAGCTGTGCTCACTGAATCTCACTGTGTTCCACCAGAACGATTCAGCTCCTGACCTCATTCCAGCATTTGTTCAAACATGGACAAAAGAGCTGAACTCAAGACAGGAGGAAAGGATGACTGGCCTTGACATAAAGGCAGCATTTAGCCAAGTGGTATTAAGGAGCCCTAGCAAAACTAAAATCAATAGGAATTGGACAAAACTCTCTGCTGGTTTGAGTCATACCTAGCAAAAAGTATAACAGTTATGGTTATTGGAGGTCAGTCATTCCAATTCCGGAACAATACCTCAGGGATTCCTCGGGGTACATATATTCTAATCAACCTGATTAGGTGCTCTTACACATCTCTAGAGCAGGTTGAACTTGAACCTGGGTCTCCTGGCAAAGAGAAGACTGCACCACAAGAGCCCTGGTTCTTCTGGGTAGTGTCCTAGGCTCACCAATCTTCAGCTGCTTCATCAATGACCTTCCCGCAATCAAAATGTCAGAACTGGACATGTCCACTGACGATTGTCAATGTTCAGCATCATTCACAACTCTCACATACTGAAGCAGTCAAAGTCCAAATGCAGCAAGACATTATTCTAGACAATGTTCTGGCTTTGGTTTACAAATGGCGTGTAACATTCATGCATGGGAACACCACCACCTTCAAGTTCATCTTCTAGCCTCTTACCATCCTGCTGCAGAAAGGTACTACCGTTCCTTCACTGTTGTTGAGTCAAAATCCCAGAAACCCTCCTCATGTGAGCTGTGGTTCTACCTACACCAAATGGACTGCAGCAATTTCAGAAGCAGCTCAGAACCATGCTCTTAAGTGCAATTAGGATAGGCGATAAGTGCTATTCCAGCTAGCGAAGCTCACAACATTTTGAAAAAAAAATTGAGCTAATTATGACATTTTGCCCTATTGAGCTGTTTTTTCTTGAGTTGCGGCATTTCTGAAGCTGATCCAAAGGTGCAATTCCTTTGAAAGCTATGACACAATTCTTGAGTTTCAGTTACATTCCCGATAAAAATGATTAAAGAATGCTACACTAATAAATGGTGGTGAGCAAGATAATTTCTCCATCATAACAACCAATATGGCTTGCATGAATTCAAATACCTCCTATATAAATATCGTAAGACTGAAATCAGAGTTTAAAATAGCAACAGAATATGAAGTTTTGAAAATGGCATCATAGTTTGCATCATACAAACTTTTCATCTTACGTGACTCAAAACAAAGGATTTAATGTGTCATAAGTAGATCGGGGTGCTGCAGAAAATTCTTTCCCAAGGACACAGTCACCTGCTGCTGACATCATTCACTGACTGCTATGAAATTTATTCCGGACTTTTAAATGTACAAGTGTCAGGGGTTTGCTAGCCCAAAGTGAAAGCTATTGTGAAGAAGATGAACTACAAAGTAAAATACAATGTCTTTGCTATCCTGAAACCCAGGAAGGATTTAAGCAGGTGAGGTTTATTCCTTATGTATGTGGAAGAAAACAGTTACATTAAACCAAAATATACCCACAGGAACGAGTTAATTTTGCAAACATTTATATTAAAGCAATATTCCTTCATTGACATTTGTAATTATTCATTTCACTTGTAGTGCACATAGAGATTTCTATACAATATTTATAACTTGTGCTTCGGAGAAAATTTATGAGCAAAGAAATAGATTTTGGTTTGTTTGAATATTAATGGATACATTATATAGCCAAAAATACAACATTCCGAAGCTAAAAATAATGGAAACAGGAGTCTGCAAACCTTTAAACACAGACACGCTAAATCTTGCGAGGCTTATGGACCTAATTAGTCTATAAACACTTTAAGTAATTAGACTATACTTGTAAATTATCCGAAGCCAAACAATGTTAAAATTCCGCAAAACATTAAAGTAAATAAAAAGATATATGTAATAGAGTCCTAAACAAGAATACATTTCTATAACTATGCTTTAACGTGCCCATGGGCTCTGCTTTGTGTATTGCTTTTTATACTACCTACAATGAGAGTGAAGTATCACAGTAAAAAGTCATTTTATGTAACAGAATTCAGAAACAGACAGGGATTACTATTCAAATGAAGCAAAACTATCTGGACATTTAGATTGCAAATCACATTTTGGCTGTGGTAAGTGCCAGGGGCTATATTTTAGTTTCACAAGCTGCAGTAGATTTAACAACATTGATAAGAGTAATCTGAAGCTCAGGCAGTATTTTTGCTCTGAAGTGCAAGTTAAATATTTGCAACAGTAAATGAATACCAAAATTTGCACTTCCAAAAATCAATGTCAAAATCAGCGGCACTTCAAACAAGCTGCTGCTCTGGGCCATTGAAAACACAGCCTGGATTTTTGATACCAAGGTGGCTAGCTCAATTTGGGAAACTTAGCAGACTGGTCTTAGTTTAAACATTCTCATTAGACTCAGTTTACTGGCGTAGGGAGACAGGGACAAATCCAGCTGACCCGGGAGCAGATCCTAAATAAAAACGGAAAGAACTGCAGATGCTGTAAATCAGGAGCAAAAACAAAGTTGTTGGAGGAGCTCACCAGGTCTGGCAGCATCTGTGAAGGAAAAAACAGAGTTAACATTTCGGGTCCGATGACCCTTCCTCAGAACTTCCACAGGATCCTAGGCAGGCTGGTTAGTAAGTCTTGTTTCCCTTCTCTGGGACATCACCTCGGTTGCTTTAGAAGCTCTGAAGCTCTCCAGGTCCCATTTCTCATAGCCCCAAAGCTCCAACCACTAACCATGTCAATGTGTGCCCCATTCCACACCCACACCATTCATACCTCCATGCCACTTTCATCCTAACCCGTGAAACCCCAACCAATCTTACATAAATTTTCATATTCCATACTACCTCCAGAATAATTCTTCTAATTCCTTCTCATGTAACTCACGCAATCTCTATTACAACTTATGACCCACCTATTATCCATGCTCCTCATTAGCCACTTACCCGCTATACTCAAGAGACAGGCTTCAGGAGCTATGTGGAAATGATTAAAAAAAAACTTATAATAATCCAAAACAGGTTTTCACTTATACACACTTGACAATGAGAAAAATCTCCTATTTATGAGACACATTCAAATCCAATTTATGTCTTGTAAGTTAGTTCATCCCTTATAAATAAAACAAACAAACTTCACAGACCACGCAACAAACTAATTTTCTAATAGTTATTTGAAACTGTGAATACGGAAAGCCCTTGCTCAGGTTATTGTAGGCTTTGAAACTTGGCCGAGCATTCATAATTACAACATAATGGCCCCTGGGAATGTCAGAAAAGACCTCTATTGTCTATTTGCGCAATGTCTATAATGGTCTTTACTAAACTGAACAATACGGTGTCAATTAAAGTATTCCAGCAGACTTTACTAAATCTCTTCTTCTGCTTAACAAGTGAGGGGTTTAAACAATTCAAACCATTATACTTAAAGACACTCTATCCACCCTTCAAGATCATTGACATGTGCTCCATCAATTTGTGATTCCAACATTGTGGATTAAGGCTCTTAGGCCACTCAATTGGGATCTGTTCCAACTCAGCTTGAAATTCAAACCACCCTGGTAAATTTGAGTTTTCTAGCTGTGTGCATCATACCCAACCCTCATCTCGCTACAAGAAAGCATTGGATTTGTCTAAGCTATGCACAGGAGCTCCACATCCCAAATCCTGCCTACCAGTTTTAAAAGTTCATGGACTTATCATGACTTCAAAAAATATGGCTTCACATTTTCAAACCTTGGGTGTCAGTGCAAGTGGAGACAAGAACAGGAAAATATCTTCCTCAATTCTAGTTTTATGAAGTCACATAAATGATTGCTTATTTCTTTCTATAATGAAGAAGGTTAAGGAGGAAGGCGAACTAGACCTTTGTAAGGTTTACAAAGTTCTGAGGAAGGGCCACCGG
This sequence comes from Ginglymostoma cirratum, assembly GCA_024137785.1. Classification (NCBI taxonomy): domain Eukaryota; kingdom Metazoa; phylum Chordata; class Chondrichthyes; order Orectolobiformes; family Ginglymostomatidae; genus Ginglymostoma; species Ginglymostoma cirratum. Next base: position 63,050,531 of record JAHRHZ010000012.1, read on the forward strand.
ACCCGAAAAGTTAACTCTGTTTTTCCCTTCACAGATGCTGCCAGACTTGCTGGGCTTTTCCAGCAAACTATGTTTTTGTTCTTTGTAAGGTTTTAATGTATAAATAACACATATAGCTGACAATCAAATTGTTGTGTGTGGAGTAAAACAGCCATGTGTTTATTGCTTGTTATGATGGATTTTTGTGATAGTATTTTTGTACTTAGAATAATTACTAGTCTGTACCCTCTGCTTAAGGGGTAAGAAATTGGGTTTGAGTTTGGATATATTTTTGGATGTTACGCAACAAAAATTGTGTTTACAATGTGCATACCTATTATGAAATGAAATTTGTCAGGTGACATATTTGTTAAATAGTACATATGCAAACATTTAATGACTACAGGAGCAGGTAGAGCCGGAAATTTGTAACTTCAAATAGCGTGCATTGCTGATTTGATATCAGTGTACTACCATTTTTGATCTTCATTGTAAACCTAGACCTTGCACAGCTGAAAATAGTGCTAAATGGTGTGAAACGCCCTCTATCCTATGAAAAAAAGACAATCTTCACCTGGACAGGGGGTTTTGTTGTGCAGTGGTAGTGTGCCTATCACTGGGCCAAAAGGCCTAAGTTCAAGCCCCACCTGCTCCAGAGGTGTATCCTAAAATCCACGAACAGGTTGATTTAAAAATATCAACATCCTCAACACTACTTAAAGGGATGAGCTGCTTAAATGCTAGTTGTTTGATTATTTCATACTCAAATGTCTACAGCACATAAGAAGGATACCCAACCAGTCTGATCTGGTCAACAAAACTTTGACTGCACAATCGTATTTTCCAGCTTTGGACCATAGCCCTGGAGGCTATGGCAGTACGAGTGCATATCAAAATATTGCTTGAATGTTGTGAGTGCTTCTGACTCAACTAGCCTGTCAAGTAGTGAGTTCCAGACTCCCACTACACTCTGAGTGAAAAATGATTCTCCTCAACTCTCCTCTTAGCCTCCATCTCTTACCATAAAACTCTGCCCCTTGATTACTGACCCCTCTTATACTATTTTCCATGGACATTACAATTTAGGTAGCCTTTTCTGTCCAGCTGCCAATCAAATAATCCATGACTGTTACCAATAACCTTAATCAGAATTAAGGTGGCCTTAGAGGGCAACTTTGAGTAGCCAAGCCCAGAAGGTTCTGTTTCAGACTGTATCATTACAGCATTGGAGCAGTCTGGTCTGCGGGGCTGGAAACTGTGAGGTCATTGGTGGATTGGCAGGGGTGAGAGAATGAATGCTGTCCTCTTGAAAAGGGAGAACGTTTATGCTTCATGGGATGTCACAATTAGACACAATAGAGAAAACATATTAGGGAATGAATGGTGGCTCAGTGGTTAGCATTGCTGCCTCACAGTGCCAGGGACCTGGGTTCAATTCCTCAGGTGAGTCTGTGTGCAGCTTGCACATTCTCCCAGTGTCTGCGTGGGTTTCCGTTGGGTGCTCTGGTTTCCTTTCACAGTCCAAAGACATGCAGGTTAGTTGGATTGGCCATTCTAAATTGCTAGTAGTATCCAGGGGTATGTAAATTGGGTGGATTAGCCATGGGAAATGTAGGGTTACAGAGGAAAGGGTAAGGGAATGGGTCTTGGTGGGATGCTGTTTGGAGGGGCAGTGTGGACTTGTTGGGCTGAATGGCCTGTTTCCACACTGTAGGAATTCCATCAGAATGGAGCTTAAGTTCTTTGTATTTGATAGGTTACATCCTAGCATTTTAAAGAAGGTTGCTACAGAGATAATGGATGCACTCACAGTAATCTTCTAAGAACCCTTAGATTCAGAAGATTGGAAAGCTGCTGAAGTAATACCCTTAAACAAAAATGGAGAGAGACAAAAAAAAGACTAAAAATAAGTTAGATTAACGTCTGCCATTGGGAAAATGTTAGAGTCTGTCATCAACGACAAAATAGCACTACACTTAGTAATGCATAATAAAATCACACAAAGTCAACATGGCTTCAGGAAGGGGAAATCATGTCTGATAGATATTCTTTGAGGAGATAACATGCATGATAGATACATGGGAACTTGTAGGTATAATATAATTGGACTCTGAAAAGGCATTCAATTTGGTACTGTAAACAAGACTACTTAATAAGATAAGTGTGTTATAGGCAACACATTAGTGTGCAAAGAGGATTTGCTAATGAATACAAAGTAGAAAGTTGGGATAAAGTTGGCATTTTCAGGATAGCAAGTGAACAAGGGATCAGTACTGTGGCCACAATTATTTTTAATGTATGTTAATGATTCAGATGAGAAAAGTGAATGTACAATCACCAAGACTGCAGATGACATGAACATAGCTGGGAAGGCAAACAGTGTGGATGACACAAGCAGTCTACGGATGGATATAGTCAGGTTATGGGGGTGGGCAGAAACTCAGCAGATGGAGTTTTATGGAGAAAATGTGATGTTAGCTAGTGCGATGTCCATCTTAGGTACATTCTGATTTGGTGATTTTCAGATTTGTAAGGAAAGACCAGGATGAAATAATTCCACAGAAGCTGGTATCCTGTCACCAAGTCACCCTTCATTTACACATGGAGAGTCCTTCACACTGATCCAGCTCCCTCAGAGCCAGCTGTCAGCGTGAACAAGATGTCTAACACTCCCATTCTTATCTGTCAGCCAGGGCTCGCTGATTGGACCAGATTAACAGCCCAAATCAGGGAACTCATATTCTACCCAGTCCACTTTGCTGACCTCATTATAATCATTATATCCCTCTCCCTCTGTGTCTGAGGACTTAGGCCAGTTCTTGTTTTGTAGCTCCTCCTGGGACATTTTAGCACCTGGTCAGGTTTCTCCAACTCTGCCTCGGATACAGCGGTGTGTAACGCACAGTGGCTCGCCTCTTGCACCTGGACAGGCTCAAAAGAAATTCATTCTCTTCCTCAGGAAGAAAAAACATTGGGGCAGCAACATCCACTGTGTCTATCTCAGATTCCGAGCTATCTTTGACGCTTGATGGAGAGGGAGAACCCACGCATTCCAGAAAAGTCAGAAAGGCGGTCAAGGAGCCAGGCATGTTATGCTCCCGCACTGTTTATGAGTTTGCAGCTTTTAAGGGATCCACGTGCTTGTTCAGGACCGTCGCACCTTATCTGAAATTTATGCATCAGTGGACCTGACCTCGCGTTGACCATGCCTCTCACCATGCAAGGCCATTCCTGTGGTTCCTAAACCAAACTTCGTCCCCTGAGGTAAACAGTCTCTCTCGCTTGTGCAAAGTCATCTGTTCAGCATTTGTGCTCAGTTCGTACAACCAGTGCTGACCATTCCTTCACCTTCCAGCCTTCTCAATCTAATCCACCCCATCAGCCGTGGGCTTGAGCCTTTTACTACAATCAGCTGTAACTGCACCAGCTGCTTCTCATAAGAGACTGGAACCGAAGCTGTACTCTTAACCTGTAAATGTTCCCCAGTGTAGGTTCTCAACCTAGCCAAGGTCTTGTACAATGGAATGCAGAGTGAATTTTGTTAAAGTCTGGTCTTGCGAACACTGAAACACCCACATCAGTATAACCTTCACTAGAATCAGGTGAACATTTAATAAGATATTAATTTTGATTGGTTCTGATTGGATGATGCTAAGCAATTTACCTGTTCCAAACCAGATGCAAGTGGACTTTCCAAGGTGTGCAGTCTCCTAGATACCATCCTCTGAGTTCTCTTACTCAATCTAGGTCAAGCGAAACTCTTTCACTATTTTGAGTTCACATACCAGCAGCGACTACAATGGCTTGCCAGCCCTGATCTTGAAGAAAATGTTAACAGTTTGGCCAAGGCTTGGCTTTGTTTTGGGTTTTGCGCTGGGCTGACCTAGAATCTCTCTGTTCGGAATATGTCCTGAGTGAGGTTGCGCAATTACCTTCACTTAAGTGGTGTTCCCCAAGTTCAGACTGGTGCAGATATCCACTTCAATCAGAATACCCTGCAACTTATATAGAGTTGTAGATTCATAGAGCTGTACAGCATGGAAACAAACCCTTTGGTCCAACTCGTCCATGCTGACCAGATATCCTAAATTAATCTAGTATCATTTGCCAGCATTTGGCCCATATCCCTCTAAACTCTTCCTATTCAGGTAACCATCCAGACACCTTCCTCTGGCAGATCATTCCATACATGCACCACCTTCTGTGTGAAAAAGTTACCCCTTATGTCCCTTTTAAATATTTCCACTCACACCTTCAATCTATGCCCTCTAGTTTTGCATTCATCTACCATGGGGAAAAGACCTTGTCTATTTACTCTATCCATGCCTCTCATGATTTTATAAACTTCCATAAGGTCGCCCCTCAGCTTTGAGGCTCCAAAGAAAACAGCCCCAACCTGTTCACCCTTTCCCTCATAGCTCAAACTCTCTAACCCTGGCAACATCCTTGTAAATCTTTTCTGAACCCTTTCAAGTTTCACAACTACAGCAACATAAACAAAGTTGCTGGAAAAGCTCAGCAGGTCTGGCAGCATCTGTGGAGGAGAAAACAGAGTTAACGTTTCGGGTCCGGTGACCCTTCCTCAGAACTTCCTCAGAAGTTTCACAACATCCTTCCTATTGTAGGAAGACCAGAACTGAACACAATATTCCAAAAGTGGCCTAACCAATGTCCTGTATAGCTGCAACATGACCTCCCAGCTCTTATGATCAATGCACTGACCAATAAATGGAAGCATACCAAACACCTTACCAAACCACCTGGGACTCCACTTTCAAGGAAATATGAACCTGCACTCCAAGGTCTCTTTGTTCAGCAACACTCCCCAGGACCTTACCATTAAGTATGTAACCCCTGCCCTGATTTGCCTTTCTAAAATGCTACACCTCACATTTGTCTAAATTAAACTCCATCTGTCATTCCTCATTCCATTGGCCCATCTGATCAAGGTCTTTTTGTACTCTGAGGTAACCTTCTCCGCTGTCCACTACACCGCCAATTTTGGTGTCATCTGCAAACTTACTAACCATGCCTCCTATGTTCACATCCAAATCATTTACGTAAGTGATGAAAAGCAGTGGACCCAGCACTGATCCTTGTGGCACACAACAGGTCACAGACCTCCAGTTTGTAAAGCAACCCTCAACCACCACCCTCTATCTTCTACTTTCTAACGAGTTCTTTATCCATAAGACTATTTCTCCCTCTGTTTCATATGATCTAACCTTGCTAACCAGTCTGCCATGTCGAACCTTGTTGAACGCTTTACTGAAGTCCATATAGATCACACCCATTGCTCTGCCCTCATCAATTCTCTTCGTTACTTCTTCACAAAACTTAATCAAGTTACTGAGACATGATTTCCAACGCAAAAATCCACATTGATATCTCTAATCAATTCTTGCCTTTCTGAATACATGTAAATCTTGTCCCTCAGGATCCCCTCCAACAACTTACCCATCACTGATATCAGGCTTATCGGTCTACAGTTCCCTGGCTTTTCCTTACTACCTTCCTTAAATAGTCGCACCACGTTGGCCAACCTCCAGTCTTCAGGCACCTCACCTGTGGCTATTGATGATACAAATATCTCAGCAAGGGGCCCAGCAATCATTTCCCCAGCTTCCCACAGAGTTCTAGGGTGCACCTGGTCAGGTCACAGCGATTTATCCACCGTTATGCATTTTAAGATGTCCAGCACGTCCTCCTCTGTGATATGGATATTTTTCAAGATGTCACTATTTAGTTGTTTATCTTCCGTATCCTTCTCCACTGTAAACATTGCAGTTCCACACATATGCAGCATTGCTTGCTGCATTTTCCAATGATAAAGCTAGTTGTAGTGGTAACAAGGTGTGGAGCTGGATGAACACAGCAGACCAAGCAGCATCAGAGGAGCAGGAAAGCTGACGTTTTGGGCCTAGACCCTTCTTCAGAAATGGAGGAGGGAGAAAGGATTCTGAAATAAATGGGGAGAGACGGGGAGGCAGATAGAAGATGGATAAAGGAGAAGATAGGTGGAGAGGAGACAGACAGGTCAAAGAGGTGGGCGTGGAGCCAGTAAAGGTGAGTGTAGGTGGGGAGTAAGGGAGGGGATAGGTCAGTCCAGGGAGGACGGACAGGTCAAGGGGGCGGGATGAGGCTAGTAGGTAGGAGATGGGGGTGGGGCTTGAGGTGGGAGGAGGGGATAGGTGGGAGGAAGGACAGGTTAGGGAGGCAGGGACAAGCTGGGCTGGTTTTGGGATGCGGTTGGGGGAGGGGAGGTTTTGAAGCATTGATACCACTGGGCTGCAGGTTTCCCAAGCAAAATATGAGGTGCTGTTCCTGCAACTTTCAGGTGGCATCGTTGTGGCACTGCAGGAATCCCAGGATGGACATGTCGTCTAAGGAGTGGGAGGGGGAGTTGAAATGGTTCACGACTGGGAGGTGCAGTTGTTTGTTGCAAACAGAACGTAGGTGTTCCGCAAAGCGGTCCCCAAGCCTCCGCTTGGTTTCCCCAATGTAGAGGAGACCACATCTGGAACAGCCGATACAGTATACCACATTAGCAGATGTGCAGGTGAACATCTGCTTGATGTGGAAGGTGTTCTTGGGGCCTGGGATGGAGGTGAGGGGGGAGGTGTAGGGGCAGGTATAGCACTTCCTGCGGTTGCAGGGAAAAGTGTCGGGTGTGGTGGGGCTGGTGGGGAGTGTGGAGCGGACAAGGGAGTCACAGAGAGAGTGGTCCCTCCAGAAAGCAGTTAAGGGTGGAGAGGGAAAAATGTCTTTGGTGGAGGGGTCGGATTGCAGATGGCGGAAGTGTGGGAGGATGATGCGTTGGATCCAGAGGTGTGTAGGGTGGTATGTGAGGATGAGGAGGAGCTAGTTGTAGTGCATGTTTGAAGTCCAGTTGGGCTTCAGCTCGTAAATGCTTTTGCATGGCTATATCATTAATACCACATGCCAAACGATCTCTCAGCATCTCAGTAAGGGGTAAGCCAAAGTCACATGACTCTACCAGTCATCTTAACTAGTCAAAAATGCCAATATGGATTCCTCTAGTTCTCGAATTGCCAAATAAAATTGAAAGCATTTTGGAATTTGAGGAGGCTTGGGATCATAATATTCCTTAATAAATCCATCAAATCTTGAAAGGTTTTAGTACCTGGTGCCTCAGGGAAAGTTAAGCTCCTAATAACCCAAAAAGCTGCAGGTCCACAGGGAGTTGAAGTTTCCCTAATAACAGCATGATGCCAGAATTGCTTACCCCAACTCAAAGACAACTGTTGTGAGTGAATTTTGTAGCCACGTGCTTTTCTCTCGTTGCTACTGAAATAACTCCACAGAGGCCAGTATCCCATCACCAAGTCACCCTTTATTTACACATGGAGACTCCTTGACACTAATCCAGCTTCTTCAGTGTCAGTCCTCACAGTGAACAGGATGTCAGACACTCCTGTTCTTACATGTCAGCCAGGGCTCCCTGATTGGATCATATTACCAGCCCTGATCAGGGAACTCATATTCTTTGTGGTTCATCTGGCTGATCTCGTTACAATCACTACAGTTAGCCTTTACATCCTACCTGTCTCAGTGAGTATATCCTGAGGCTCAGTGTCAACAATGTCATGGGAGACCTGCTAGTCAAAAATTGTCTTTTTCTCTATTTCCCTTTAAATGTGACATTTACTTCCTCTCAACTTTATCATGTACTGTTGATATTACTCCAAATGTAATGGAACACTATTTTCTCTGAATCATTGTGAACAATGTCAGGAGATATCTGATTATGCATGAAAATTGTGTGTTTGGGACGGATTTGATATTTTATATCTCAGGCATTCTGTTTATGAAAAAAATTTTGTTTCACATTTATATCCATTGACTTCAATTTCATGTTCATAGAGCAGCAATAAATCACAGCAAAATTAGCAAGAAGGGCTTCAAAGACATCAATTGTGCAATGCAAATGAGCACAGAATCAAAAAAGAGCATTTAACAATGATCCCCATCAGTTATCAACCTATTTCACACCTTCACTGTACATATTCTACACAACAATATCTTTATGTATCTGCGGTATTTATTTCAGACAGAAGATTACCTTCACTTCATCTTTTTTTAAAAATTTTATCAAGGGATGTGGGTTTCACTGTCTGAACCAGCATTTATTGACCATTCATAGTTGCTCTTGAGAAGGTCGTGGTGACCTGCCTTCTTGAACTGCTGCAGCCCATATGGTGTAGTTAGATCCACAATGCCATTTGCTAGGGAGTTCCAGGATTTTAACTCAACTACACTGAAGGAACTGTGATTAACTTTCAAGTCAAAATGGTGAGTGTCTTAGAAATGAATTTCCAAGTGGTGACGTTTCCGTGAATCAGCTACTTTTGTCTTTCCAGATGGTAATGGTAGTAGGTTTTGAAGTTGCTGTCTAAGGATCCTTGGAGAACGTCTGCAATGCATCTCATAAATGGTACACAGTTTTGTTACTGAGCATTACTGGTGGAGGGACTGAATGTTTGTGGATATAGTGCCAATCAAGTGTGCTCTTTCACCTAGGTGGCATCAAGCTTCTTGTTGAAGTTACATTCATCCAGTCAATCACAGAGTATTCATCGCATTCCTGACTTGTGCCTTGTAAATGATGGACAGACTTTAGGAAGTCAGGATGTAAGTTACTCACTGCATTGTTCCTCGTCTCTAACATCCTCTTATGGCCATTGTAATTAAATGACTAGTCCTGTTCAGTTTCTGGTCAATGGTAACCCTCAGGATTTTGATTGTACGGAATTCAGCGATGGTAACACCATTGAATATCAACCGGCTTGACCTTCTCTTGTTAGATACGGTCATTGCCTGCTACTTGTGTGACATGTATGTTACTTGCAACCCAAGCGTAGATGTTATCCAGATCTCTCTGTAATTGGATATGGACTGCTTCTGTATCTGAAGAGTCTTGAGTGGTGCTGAACATTGTTCAATCATCCCCGAACATCCCCACTTTGGACCTAATGAGGGAAGAAAGGTCATTTGATGAAGATTGTTAGACCTAGGACTCACTCTGCCTCAGCAACACCTACCTTACCTATACACAGTACTCCCTTGGTGCAGGTCTAATAACTTTGAGTCCCATTTGTTGACATAAATATGCCTAGTTCCTCCTTGAAATCCACTATGGTTTCTTGTTCCATCAGCCATACCAATAATTTGTTCTATACTCCTTATAACACATATAATGAGTAAAGAAAATATGAATTAATTTTCAGGTAGCAGTCAAATATTCTAATGTCATTCTAATGTATATAAAGCAAATAATGAATTCAGACAATCTCAACAGAACTCTCAACAGTCCTACGTACCCAAACAGAATAGTCTCTTGATTAACAGCTCATTGAGAATAAGCAGTCTCTTATTGCTGATAAAAATTATATACAACAAGCACATAGGGTTTTGAATCTGAAATATCTTCATATCTTCAAAACCAAATGGAAGCAGAAGACAGTAAATTATAGCATAAGGTAGCCAAATTCAATACCAACAACGGAGTCATACAACAGAATAATGTTTAAAAGGCATAATTCAAGGTATTAGATTTGAATCCATGCAGTATTCATAACAAAGCAGGTGAATTGATTGCACATATAGAAATAAATAGGTATGATCTAGCTGCCTTTTATGGATACATGACTGAAGAATGACCAAGGCTGTAATTCAAATTTTCAAGGATATTTGACATTAAGGAGAAACAGACATAAAGGAATAAGAGGTGACATAGTGCTCTTAACAATGAACAGAATCAGCACATTCATGAGACAGAATCTTGGTTCAGAAGAACAAGATGTAGAATCTGTTTGGATGGAATTAAGAAACAACAAATATTGGTAGTTGTTTCTAAGCCACTACACACATGATAACAAAGGATATAATATAAATCTTTTCATCTTTAATTTCTCTGAAATAAACAAGAGTCATTGCTGCAACAACTTGAATATCTTATAACAATATTATCCATCAATGATGAAATGAGAAGCAATTTCTTTTGTAGAATTAGATGACCATATATGGCTTTCACCAACCATTAAAACGTTATTCCTATCTAACCATTGATGTAAATCAAGCAACTTATAATGAAGTTCCTGTCGAAAAAAAATACAGTAGCTCAGTGTTATTAAAGCTGTTTCACGCTACTCACTGCTACCACATAACAAAGTTGAATGGCCATTCTAGTTAACACATTAAAATGAGCTATCTGATCTAATTTCATAACAAAAAAAATGTGCAGTTATGACACCTTCAACATTGCTACATGCCCTAATGAGGTTCAAAGACTTACACACTTTTCGTACTTTTCACTACTTTAGGTCATCCAGTAATATATTACAGTTACTATTGTAACATCAGAAGCTCAACAGTCAAGTTTTGCATGGCAAACTCACGTAAACAGCAATGTGGTAATGACCAAATTTTTTCATGATGTTGATCAATGAATAAATATTTGCCACAGCAATGATGATAATTCCTGACTCTTCCTTGAAATAATGTTATAGGATCTATACCTACACGTGTGGGTAGGTGGCGTGTCATCGAAAGGACGGTCCCTCAATACTGCACTGGAATTTCAGCCTTAAGTTTTTCAGCTGAAATCTTGGAGTTGGAGTTGGACTTGGACTCACAATGTTCTGACCAAGAGGCAATAGTGCCATCGACTGAGCTATGCCCGACTAAATTGATAGTACTGGCAAGGCAGGCACTACACAGGAATTAAGAGAGGGATTGGCAAAGGTACCAGTGAAGTGGTTGAATCTGTTTTGAAGAAACCTCTGGATCTGAGATTAGATTAAACAAAAAGGTTTTTCTTTAAATAAAGAGGGCAAGATCACCATGAATAATATTAGTGCTATCGATAGGGCAGCTGGGGATAGTGGGGCAAGGAGTGGAAGCAATGAATGATGCTATATAGTTATTAATTAAATCCTTTTTGCATGAGCGAGGATGCTGGTTGTGGAATGTTGATACATTACCGTTTATGTAGGATGAAATTCAGAATGAATGGAAGAAGTTAGTTGGTGTCAAATTGACAATTTCAGGACTGAGGCTGAACAAGGGTGGAAACTATCAATATTACAACCATAAGACTATGAAGACTAAGTGATGGATGGAATAGAATATAAGTCTTGAAACTAAACTCAGGGTCAAACAAGCCACTGGGATTACACACCATCAGCTTCTTAATGAGAAGCCAGGATTAGATTTGGGATCAAGCACTAAAGTCAAACATTTCTAGCAAGAATTGAGCAATTTGACTTCACACTTGTCAACACAAATGAGTTCTCACTTATAAATTCATCTTTCTAACCCTTGTTCAGAAAAATCCTTTTATTTAATTATATGAATAAAATGAAACAATATAATTATATCATTTGTGATTCAATCTGCCTTGTGTTTGAGTGGATTTAAATTCAGCCTTTTTTAACATTGCAGCATTTTATCCATCATTATTTCCATCATAGATTGAGCTTATTTCTCAATTGAACTGAACATTTATAAAACCAAAGTATTAGGTTCTAAAGATAATCAACATTTTTCTTTATATTCACAGTAGTAGTACTGCAGATGCTAGGAATTTGAAACATAAACTGAAAATGACTGAAATACTTGGAAGTGAAGGCAGTTTCTGGGCATTTATAAAGGAAAAATGAAAAGATAATGTTGCTGGAATAAATATACAGCTGTCCATCCATGTTTATTTTGACATTTAGAATGCTTGACATTATACTTGAGTGGAAGATGTTTTGCAGACTTGATTGATATGAATATTATAATTAAAAAAGCATGCTGCTGGACAAGTCTATAACCCTCACGCCTTTCATTCATCAGTCGGTTAGCTCAGTTGGCTGGATAGCTGGTTTGCAATACAGAGTGATGCCAATAGTGTAGGTTCAACTTGTTCACCAGCTGAAGTCACCACAGAGGACCTACCTTCTCAATCTGACCTGAGGGTCACCTCAAACCACCACCAGTCATTTCTCTCTAATGAGAGCAGCCCTATGGTCCTTTGGGACTGTGGTGAGTTACCTTTCCCTTATACACCTACATCAAGGGTAAAAGTCTCTCGTTCATTTAATACTTTCCCAAAACTGCACAGCTGAGTCAAAAGGTCATTATGAAGACGTATAGGGTCAAACCTATTTTGTAATATTCAGTAATACAACATACAACTACCTTTGCAAACTGCATCTTCAAGCTGCGTTTTGCAGTTATTTTCGAGTAGACGAGTTGGTTTGGCTGGAATGTTAAAGTGTAAAAAATCTCAGGAATAGACGCAACCTCTTCAAGATATTTTGTAAGAATCTGTTGTTGGAAACCAAACCTTGTTAAGATAAACTCATGAGCCTAAAGGTTTTTGTTACCAGACACTGTAATTTATCCTCTTACTAAACATCTTACTAAAAGATGCCATATAAGTAAACCTTACTTTTTTATTACAACAATATAATAAAAATTGCTAATGTAATAAAAATTCCCAAGGTGCTTCAGAGGAGCATTATAACAAACAGAGTAATTACTCCGAAAGCGAAATTGGCCAATAAAATGGCTGCCAGTGCAAGCATAGCCAGGATCACCAGCACAATATAGCCTTCTTCATTGGGATTCATTTGCATGTGTGAGGAGCCCATAAACAAGAACAAAAACAAAGTTGCTGGAAAAGCTCAGCAGGTCTGGCAGCATCTGTGAAAGAGAAGACAGAGTTAACATTTCAGGTCTAGTGACCCTTCCTCAGAACAGAGCCCATAAACAGCCTGTTAAAAAAATTCTGTTTGCTTGTGATGAGGTTTCCTTTGTTTAAAAAGAAAGCCTCCCACACCCAGTAATACAGAGAGCCCATTAATCCGTAACGCAAGCTCCACACCCTCTACGAGTCACACTGTTCTCGTTAAATAGAAGAGCAGCCTTGATGGTTTACTTCTGTTCCTGTGTTGCAGGTGAATGAATATCTCTCTCATTCTGAGTGCTGCAAACCTGATGAAAACAAAAGCAGGACAACAAAAAGAATATCTCTCACACTGAATGGTGAAATTCAATCGTGGTTGAAAGTGGTAAGAACTACAGATTCTCAATCAACCTGCAAAACTAAGGATCATGAAACTGACTGTTCAATTACCAATGACAACACTCCCGATAATCTCCACTGCAAAGGATACAATGTTCAATTATGCCCTTTACAGCAACAATTCAGAGAGTGATCTGTATATTTCATTTTTTTAAATTCTATGCTTTTGGACTCACTTCTTATATAGCCTGTGTGTTGTGTCACTAATTCTCCTCACATTTATTAATAAACTCATTTTTTGATAACTCAAGAAAGCTTGGTTAAAGTGCCGTCTTCTAAAACATGTCAATTTGGGTTGGAACAAAGTCTCCACAGGGAAGGGATCTGTTTTCAAATTAACCTTAATGCAACCATCAAGGAGCAGATGAATAAAGATAGGGAGCTACTTCATCCCTCTTAATCTGGGAGCAAAATGATTTGGGGGCTATCCCATATGGAACTTTAAGAATTTGGGGAAACTTGTTTTGGGTCTGGTCTCAGGTATGGGATTGCTTAGGTCTGCTTATTGCCTCTACTGTTTGACATGCAAGTAGTCCTGTGTTGCAACTTCACCAGATTTGTACGTCATTTTTAGATTTGGCTGGCTTCTGGCATGCTCTCCTGTGCTCTTTATTGAATCAGGTTGGATCTCCTGCCTTGATGGTACTGATAGTGTGGGGTATCTTTAGGCCATGAGATTATATTTTGTGGTTGAATAGAAGTCTGCTGCTACTGATGATGCACACGAATATCAAGTTTTAATTTTGTTCTTTTCTTGCTAGATCTGTTCAAGTCTGTGCCATTTAGCAAGGTATTCGTGCCAAATGACTTGATGAAGGGCATCCTCCATTAATAATGGGACTTCATTTCCACAATGATGATGCAGTGGTCAATCCTACCAATGTTGTTATGAACAGATGCAGCTACAACAGGTAGATTAGTCAAGATGAAGTCAAGTAGATATTTCTCTCCTGTTGCCCAGTTTAGCAGTTACATCCTCTAGGACTCGACCAGCTCAGTCAGTAGTGGTGCTGTCAATCCACTGCTCATCTAGAGTACATGCCAACTTCAGTGCTTCATCCATGGATTTTTCAACATGGTAGAATACTGATTCATCAGCCAAAGTGAGCGGGCAATAGCTGGTAATCAGTAGGAGGCCCCTTTGCCCATGTCTTACTTGTTGCCATGCAGTCCAGACCCGATGTTGGGGACTCCTAAGGCCATCCAACTATAGAACTATTCTGCTCACTCTTTCCTGTTAGGACATAGCCAGGGTGGTGATGGTGTTATCTGGAACATTGCCTATAAGTTGTGATTCTGTGAGTATGACTATGTCAGGCTGTTACTTGAGCAGTCTGGGGGACAACTCTCCCAACTCTAACAGAACCTCCAGTAGCAGCTGGCAATGGTGAGGGAAGGACAAGCATGAATAGGGAAGCTGGGGCAGTCAAATAGAGCCTGTCTGCAGGAAAGGCTGCTGCTGGAGTGATAAGGCCTCCTGGCTAAAGGATCAGATAGACAAAAGATTTCCTTAACCAGATGTAAACTGCTGTCTCTTCCATATTTAACCTTAATTTCCTTTCATGTTTGTAATGACCTGACAACAGTAAAGAATTCCTGCTTCATGATCTTTGGGCCATCTGTGAGTTCAAATCTCATGTTACACAACTTTCTCACAAACTGCCATAAATTCCAAAGGAGAGTTTTGCAGGGTCAAAATGCTGTGTTTGTCATTTTGTTTCCCATGCCTAGGTCAATGCTACATGGTCCATCCAGTTTCATTCCTTGCTTAAGATTTTCTGGTGGTTTTGATACAACTTTATAACATTTACGGAGCAGTTAAGGGTAAATCATATTATTGTGGATCTGGATTCATATGTAGGCTAGCTCAAGCAAGGCTTGTGGATTTCTTCCCTAAATAACATTAGTGAATCACACAATGGACAATGGTTACATGGTCACCATTGGACTTGCTTTATAATTCCCAATTTTATTGAATTTGAAACTTCACCATCTGGCGTGGTGAGATTCAAATCAATGCAGAGCATTGGCCTAGGGTGCAGTAGTCCAGTCATCCATTACCATAATGCCACTGTGTTTACGTCTCATAAACTTCAGGGTATATTTCGAGCAGTACTCAGTTGCATATGTCTCCTTCTTTATTGTCACTGTTGATTTGTTTAAATTAAAAGGTATGTCGCATTACAGGTTCACATTTCCTTTCTCTGTCTGTGCTTCTCCAGTTTTGGTTTTTGTGGGTGTGGAAAGATGCTGCCTTGAAATGGGTGTGGACCCGATTTTAATATCAGCCTGGAGCTCCCTTCAACTTTATTTTAATGTTACTGTTTGCCCCACTAATTCTGTCTAATGCAGCAACTCCTACCATCTTGGTAAGGGGTTAACTTTCAATTTAACAAGTGTGTCTATCTCATTGAAAACCATGACAAAGTATTGCTTCCACATCACTTTTGTAGTCGGACAAAGCACTAGCCTGGAGAATAATGGATTTTAAAATATAGCAATCTATCTATATTGAAATGGATTGGATGACTTGATTGAGATCGTATGGTGCTTAGAAATGATGGCCAGCTAGAGGCTCCTCAAAAGAAATCACTGTAATATACATGGAGCATCACTTTGCACACTAATAGTGTCGTCGGCAATACTTTACAGCTTCTCCTGGTAACAATTTACCAACCTCTGATGTAAAAAAAACCCTTCTGCTTAATTTAATTTTTCTTCTACCTGCTGGATTTTGTAGTGAAGTCTCTTAAAAATATGTTTAAACATTCATTCATGGGATGTGGGAATCAGTGGCTAGGCCAGTGCCTGCCCCTTATCGTCTGTGAGAACTGACTTCTTCAGCCTTTGCACTTCACATGGCAGAAGTACATCCACTGTGCATTAGGTAGTTCCAGGATTTTAATCCAGTGACAGTGAAAAACAATAATATATTTCTAAATAGATTTAGATTTAGGTTTTATTGTCACATGTACTCCACTACAGGGTACAAGAGTACAGTGAAAAGTGTGCAAAGTCACCACACACAGCGCCTTCTTAGATACAATGTACCTAGGTACAAAATCTTAGCTACAGAAATAGTAAAATAAAGTTTAAAAAATCAAACATTACAGTCCTTTCTTAAACCATGGGCCTGCAGACACTCCAAGCTGGGCTTTCACCAAGAGGGTTCGCTCTCCCCTGCACTGGGCACGCTTTCACCTATGCTGGGCTAAGACTTGCCCATGCTTGCCAGCCATCTTCACCGCTGAATGCCGCTGCTGACCTCCATCAGGCACGCCAGATGCTCATAAGGCTTCAGCCCCAACCACTGCTTCGCCGCTGTCACCGTTCTTTGTGACTGACCACCTGCTTTCTGGGCTCACGCTGGGCCCCAGTCACTGCCACACTCCCTTCCTGCATTAGCCACCTCACTGCAGAGTCCCGCTCTGGTACCGCTCCGGACATCAATGAAGCCGTGATGCCGCCAACCGCAACCAGCTGCCTCATGTCCAACCCCCAGTCGCTGCTTCCACAACCAAGCTTCGTCCACAAGGTAAGTAGAGATAGAATGTTAGGTGGCTTGGAGGGGAACTTACAGATGGTGGTGTTACCACGTAGCTCCTGCCCTTGTCCTTTCACATGGTAGCGGCTGCAGATTTGAAAGGTGCTGCCCTCGCTGCCTTGATGAGTTTTTGCTGCAAGTTGGAAAAAACATAAAAAAAGACAATTCTATTCAATAAAGATGTGAGACAAGAGGTAGGAAACTATAAGCCAATTAGCCAAAATCTCTCAGTGGGAAAATGTTACAATCCATTACTGAGGAAGTAGCAGCACATTTAAGAAATCATAATGCAATCTGGCACAGTCAGCATGTCTTTGTGAAAAAGAAACCACGTTTGACAAATTTATCAGAGTCCTTTGGGGATGTAACATGCAGGATGAAGATAGGGGAGCCAGCAGATGTAGTGCACTTGGATTTCCAAAAGACATTCAATAAAATGTCACAAAAAAGATTACTACAGAAATATTGGAGATAAGGTATTAACATCAATAGAGATTGGTTAATGAACCAATAGAGTCGAGTTGACCAGTGGCATTCCGCAGGGATCAGTGCTGCATTGTTAACTATTTATGATCTATATTAAAAGATTGGATGACGGACTGGGTGCACTGTACAAATTTGCTGACAATAGAAATAGGTAGGAAAGCAAGTTGTGAGAAGGACACAGAGTCTGCAAAGAGACACAGATGAGGGTAAGGTGAACAAAATTTGGCAGGTAGAGGACAATGTAGAAGAATGTGAGATTATTCACTTCTACAGTAGGAAGACTAAAAATCATTTATGTGGAAAGAGACTGTAGGATGATGCACTACTGAGGATTCTGGGAGTCCTCTGACAAGAATTAGAAAGAGTTATGCACACAAATAATTAGGAAGGCGAATGGACTGTTGGCCTTTTTTTACAAAAGAGATGGCATATAAAATAGGAAAGCTATAGCTGAACCGAGCACTTTTGAGATCACATCTGGGGTACTGCAGATAGTTTTGGTCTCCTTGCTGAAGGAGAGGTATATGTGACCCTGACGTTTTTCAGAAAAGGTTCACTAGGTTAATTCTGGTAAATAAGAAGTTGACTAATGAAGAAAGATTAAGCAAATTGGACCTGTACTCAGTGAAGTTTAGAAGAATGAAGGTGATCTTATGGAAACATAATATTCTGACAAGGCTGAAGGTAGATACTTAGAAAATGTTTCCCCTTGTGGGTAATGTAGAACAAGGTTTTGAAAAAAACAAAGTTATCCATTTAAAACAGAGATTAGGAAGATTTTCTTCTCTCAGGGGTATGCATTTTTTTTTTGGAAATCTTTACCCCAGTGTAGGCTGGGTCATTGAATGTATTTAAGGTTGGGTTAGAAAGGTATTGATCTCAAAGGGAGTTAAGGATTGGGAAAGCGCAGACAGAAAAGTAGAATTAAGGCCACAATCAGATCAGCCATATTCTTAAAGAATTGCACAGAAGGCTAAAGAACCAAATGGCTTAACCCTGCTCATATTTCTGATTTTTTTTATATCCTTAATGTTACAATCATTTAATTCAGCAGAGACTATAGGTTAAATAGGAATCTTCCTTTGTTTGGCTCAGCTGCTTATTGGATCAGTTTCTAAAGCGTCAGGCGTTAGTTACATAAAATATATTCGTCCTCAATGACAACAAGTTTCATACCATAGTGAAAGAGCTGAACCAATGATGAAACTTCAGCAAGGCCTTTTTGTTTATGTTTAGAATTCAAAAATCTTCATTTTCAAACGATCCATACACAGGGTCAGTTAGAAATAATAACAAGTACAAATATTTAAACTATGTTAACAAAATGTTTCCATTTCTCTTTAAAACAATTGATTCTGCAACATTAGGCAACTTCAAATATATGGAAAATTGTACATGTTTTTTCTGTGATATATTTACAGTGCTGCCTAACAAGGTTACTCTTCTTTTATTAAGGGGTAACTGCAGTTTGTTTTCAAGGCTACCGGAGAATTTGTGCAAACAAGCTACAAGATTAGTCTCCAATGGACAAATATTTGCGTGCAGCTTCACATATCACAATGAATTATCAATTTTCCATATAACCCTTGAGGCTGTATATTACAATTGCCCTCAGAGTATTTATTTTTATGCTATGTATCATCCAGAAGCAGCAGTCATAAATATGACTCTGCATGGATAAATAAACACAGCATACATTTGTACTTGTCATCATCAAGACCCTAGAGGGAGAGTTAAAGTACAGCTAAAGGTCAATATTTCCTGTCTCTTGACAGAACAAAGGGCATAACAAGTGATCCAACAAAAGTCATTAGATAAGCAATTGGAAGGGCAATACTAACTCTTTACCTTCTGGTTTTAAATGTGAAATGTTTCCCCAGGATATTTTAATGATTCTTTATTCAGAACTTTTGTGCTGTTATAGAGAGAAAAAAAAACTAGTATGTTTATATCGTCTTGAAGTGCTTCAAAACCATGGTGGCTCAATGATTAGCACTGTTACTTCACAACACCGGGGACCCGGGTTTGATTCCATCCTCAGGTGATTGTCTGTGTGGAGTTTGTGTATTCTCCCCGTGGCTGTGTGAGTTTCTGCCGGGTGCTCCACTTTCAACCCACAGTCCAAAGATGTGCAGGCTAGGTGGATTGGCCATGCTAAATTGCCCAAAGTGTTCAGGGGTGTGTAGGTTAGGTGGGTTACAAGGAAAGGGTAGGGGGATGAGTCTGTTTGGGATGCTCTGAGGGTCAGTGTGGACTTGTTGGGCTAAAGGGCCTGTTTACACACTGTAGGGATTCCATGAGTTACTTGTGAAACGTAACAACTGCCAGTTTTAAGGAAAATACGGCTGTCAATTTTACACACTTTGCCAAACTAACTACAATGAGAGATTGACCAATTAATATTTTCTCATAGTGTTGGGCAAGAGGTAAACAAATTGCCAAGTGACAAAGAGACATCTCTGTTCCTGGAATCTTTTACATCCACCTAAATAAACAGATGGGAACTCAGTTTAATATTTCATCTGAAAGACATCAGCTTCAACAATGCAGCACCCCCTCTGTACACTTTACAGTACAGTGAAGTGTTAACCTAGATTCTGTGTTCGAGTCCTGCAGAGAGGCTTGAGCCTATACACTTGTGGCTCAGAGGTATATATAGGTTACCACTGAAGAAAACCAACACTTTTGTATTCTTATAAAATAATTACATCTTACTGAGCTGGTGGTAGAAATAGCTTAGTTATGCGACCAAAAAAAAGCTCTTCTTGAAGCTCAGTGCTTTTTAGTTATTCATTCACAGGATGAGGGCATCACTGGCTAGGCAGCATTTATTGCCCATCCCTAAGAGTCAACCACATTGTGGGTCTGGAGTCACAAGTAGGCCAGACCAGGTAAGGACGGCAGTTTCCTTCCCTAAAGGACATTAGTGAACCAGATGGGTTTTTCCCCCAACAATTGACAATGGATTCATGATCATCATTAGACTCTTAATTCCAGATATTTTATTGAATTCGAATTCCACCATCTGCTGTGGTAGGATTCAAACCCAGGTCCCCAGATCATTATCTGGGTCTCTAGATTCACAGTCCAGCGATAATACCACTAGGCCATTGCATCCCCTTCAAGGAGGAGTCACATTTCTGTTGTACACAGAAGTATCATGGTAGCCAGCCTTTTGATTTCCACTCACTTCCATAATCCTAGATCCCTTTCACAAACGATGATGCACCATGTGTTAGTCCCAGGTGGTCTTCGATTCAAGTACTAGCCAGAACTTGGTTTTGCTTCACTCCCAGATTCTGAAGGGGTAAAATATGTTCATAATAGTGTTAGCCATCATAAATTATTTCCATTTGCAGATCTAATTCAACATTTGTTCTCTTCACTTGCATTCTTAGTCTTCATTTACTTTGCTTCTACTTGGATATTCACAGATGTCTGCCTTGGCTTTTTGCACTTTGCTGCCTCATTCAGAACTTACAGGCCCACAGTACTTTTGTCTGCCTCGCTGTTTTTAATACACACAAAGCCAAACAGTTTATCTTGGTTGTCAGTAGGCCAAAGAGGTTTAAACGCGATTGTATGACAGTGTACCACACCAGTGTCACACCTAGACTATGTGCCAGTAGCTTACATTTGCTTCAACCAAATGGACATGTCTCAAACTTTAAGGGGAGTAGTGTTGGAAATTGGGATCCTCTTTAAAACTGAATTTATTAATATTAATATTTGGTATTTTCTGTGCAGCTGATGTGTTACAGCAGTAACTAGCCTTCAACAAATATAAACTGATCTCTTACAAAAACAAAGGTTATAAGAATCACAGAGGTCATAACTGATGTCAAAGATTTATTGGGTCCTATCAATCTACTGTTCAGGAAAAACAACTTTTTTTTTTCCTTAGAAAGAGTGGTAAACTATCAGGTGAAGCCTGTCAAGGGGACAACAGTATTCCTGGTATCATAGATAGCTGCCTGTGGTCTTTGGCTGAGAGAGTTCAGACATGTGATTACCAGCTGCTAAAATAAGATATTTCAACAGGGATAGGTAGGGAGAAGGAAAAAGAGAGAGGGGAGGAGGAAGTCTGGGGGCATATCCAGGGAAACAAGCCACTATCTTCATAGGAGAATACCAGGAGCTCCCCTACATCAGCCCAAGGGAATAACAAAGACTGCTGCTACCAAAGACTCCATGATATCAGGGACAAGCACTCCATCACTCCAAAACTCTAGGATTCCTCTGTTCTATAGAATATCTTCAGAATCAGCAAAGTGTTGTCATCTGTCACAGACTGCATTTTGTAAAAATCTAATTAACACATATACTGTATAAAATGGCTTCTTCTTAACAAACTCAAGAATCTTCCGGAAAATTACGTACAAATGCTCGACTGCCTTTTTCAGGTAACTCCTGAAAATCAATAGTAGTTCTCAGTCAGTCAAGGGGGACTGTCAGCAGTCAGCATGCCTTGCTACTGTCAGCGTCTGACCTCAGTCCAGAGGCTTGGACATGGTCAGTCAGCCAATAGAAGCAGTCAGGGGTTCCATATCATTGCAGCCTGCAGAGTGGGCCACGGTCAGACCTATAGGTCCAGTGCAAGCCGATAGAGAACTAGTAATAAGTTAGTTGGGAGCTGTACAGAGAGCAGTCAGGGCTGTTGTTCCAATTTCCAATTACTCAAGGGGCTAGTCAATAGTCACTCCAGGGGATCTGGTCAATAAACGTGAAGGCATGTTGTTAGGTTGTACTGCTGGGCAAGTTGGGGGAGGTAAAGTGAAAATTGCCGGCAGCATGCTGAATATTTAGGATACGATAGCTGTGATGGAGGAAAGTCAATCTATAAGGGTGGGAGACAATAGTACATTGGCAGATACACGGAACATATTGTGTGGGGGAGCGGTGGGCAGCTACCCATGATGCTAGGAATACTGATGTCCCCTTTGACAGAGGGCACAATGCATCACTCTCAATGGTGTGGCTAAGCTGTAGGCCTAGGATTCATATGGGTAATGTTGGAAGATGAAGACAAATGAAAGAGTTGGGTAGAAACTCACAACATGGAGGGTAAGTTAGAAAGCATTGTGAAGGTTTGGGGTGGGAATACCTGAATTAATATAACGTGCCTGTGACTCGCCCTGCAAAAAGTGATTTGTGTTACCTTCCATCTTTATCCAAATCGCAAGTGCATAATGGAGAAAAAAGAATAGCTGCAATCACACCCGGAGTGGTTAGAACACAGATGCTTCTTGTGAGCAATGTAAGGCCCTTCAGGAGGTAGCTGCATGAATTTGACACCTACACAATACAGGCTAAAGCTCTCTAATCATAAAATACTGCACCAACCAAATATGTGTAATACAAATCCTGTTCACGAGCAATCTTGATCATGACATTGATTACTACAAATTGATTTTAGTCATAAAAATACAGAATCATAGAAAATAGGAGCAGGAGTAGGCCATTCAGCCCACTCAAGAATGCTCCTCCATTCAATATTGTCATGGCTGATTATCCAACTCAGTATCGTATTCTTGCTCTCTACCTGTACCCCTTGATCCATTTAGCTCTAAGAACTATATCAATTCCTTCTGGAAAATATTCAATGTTTTGGCCTCAACCACTTTCTGTGACAGAGAATCTCACAGGCTCACCACTCTCTTGGTGAAGAGATTTCTCTTCATCTCAGTCCTAAATGGCCTACTTAGTTTCCTTAAACTGTGACTCCTGGTTCTGGATGACCCAGTCAACTCTGTGAAGCAGAAGTAATCACAAGCAACCATAGAAGGATCACCTGCAGGCTATGACTGACAAAGACAATCCAAGATCTCATCGACTATACAAAGGCAGGGAGCTGATTACCTCTCACCTTGAACTGTAAGCTTTTGCCTACATCCTCTTGCACACTATGCTGTTTTTTTCTCGGGTGATGTGGGGGTTTGGGTGGGTAAGGTTTCAGTAATTCTACATGCTTATAATCTCCTACTGCATTTTTGTGACATAGTTTCTGCTGCATATATCAGAATAAGGTCCACTGTGGGAAAGGTTTATCTACAGGACTTCCATGGTATTCCTTGTCCCACTGTATTGATAATTATGCTAATCTGCCTTTTGTGTTTGATGCACATGCTGATGCTCATCTCACTAAGGACCTGTTGTGTTTCTGATATTCCCCACATAGATTCATTGGAATATTGAGCAATGGATCCAGCCACAGCAGAGACAATGTGGCAATGATGCAACAAATGTGCTGATAAATCGGTGAGGAATAAATGTGCCAACAAGCCTAGGACCAGCAGCAACCTCCAGCACCAATAGCCACTATTTGAAGGAGTCACGGGTGAAGGTTTCCTTAGGATATGCAGGAAGTACAGGAGGCTCATATTCTTTCATCCTCAATGCCATTTCCCCCAGTTAAGTGAGGCGCACTGCAGCCAGAGATAAAGGACAGTTCTGGGGCACCTTCATAGAATTGTCTCAGCCGCTGGAATGGGTTGTGTGAACTCAGGGGTGGGTGTCGATCCTGCCTGAGTGCCCACCACAGCAACGACTGCGCTAAGTCACTCTGCAACTGGCTGTTCCAAAGATCCGCAGAAGGTCTCTGGGCGATCTCTTTATCCTCAGCCCACAAATATATCAATACTGTTAGCAGTGCAATTTGTGCCAGATCACAATACTTCATCTTGATTCCACATGAGGGCAGTGCTGTAGCCCAGGCAGTAGGCTCCACCAACATCCCTGAGGTGGGGAACACATCACGTTGAGAGTGCCAACTCATAGCGCAACCAATTTCTCCAGCAGGAAACGGTTCTATTACATCAATGTGCAAGTCATCTGTGATCATTGGTGCCACATCATAGATGTCCTGGAGCTGCCAATGATATCCATATCTTTGAGAACTCATAAGTTCCTACTTTATTTCAAGGGCTGGAGACCGTAAAAGGCTGGTTCCTGGGAGACAAGCGTTACGCTCAGCAATCATGGCTGATGAGTCCATTATACAACCCCTGACAGAGGCTAAGTGTAGCCACAATGCAGCCCATTCATTGATCAGGGCAATTATGGGGCAAGCTATTAGCATCTTGAAAGTGGGATTTTGATGTTTGAATTGGTCTGAAATGGCCTTGCAATACATTCCAGAGAGACCTGCATGCTGTGCTGTGTCCTACAGAACCAACGCAGAGAGAGAGGACATGTGATGAATGCTGAAAAGCTGAGTGAGTGACAACAGTCTCCTAATGAGGAAGCCAGGCAGGACCCAATTGAAACAAACAAAAATAGAAACCATTGGAGAAATTCAGCAGGTCTGGCAGCATCTGTGGAGAGAAAGCAGAATTAATGTTTTGATCCCAGTGACTCTTCTTAGAACTTAATGGACATTTGTATCTAATAGATATGAGCTGGGTGAAGCAATCATTCACTGACTATAAACTTGGTGTTGCTCAAAAGACAACATTCCTGTTTGTTCCCAAAGCAAACACAACTTCATGAGGTGTTTGTTTCTCCTTCACCTTTCCTGGTGTTTAATAAAAGTTAATATTTTTGATTATTCGAAGGCTTTTCAATATGTGATGCCCCCACATCGAACAATAACAAGATGCTGTACTGTGCTGGGTTTTTGGGAGAGAGTAGTACTTCCTTAGCCAGGGTTCAACTTGGTATGGTACTAAGGTCAGGTAACCTCTATAGTTTAAGACTTACACTACAGTTACAATAATAGTTAATAAGACGAGTGATGATGTAAAGTAGCGTTGCATTTATGAATGTGAGATTCTACTTCCAATGAAGTGTCACTTGTGCCGCCCGTATGCCCCAGAAGCAGTTATTTTCTGTTTCTCCCCCACTACATGCACTGTGAGAGGTTTTTTGTGACTGGCAGTGATTGATTTGGCACATAGCTGAGCTTTAAATGTGGCGATGGTGGTGGAAATTACATTAGGTCCCAGCAGTGGCAAATCTTTCTATCATTGGTGAGTGCACAGCAGTAAGAGTACAGCTCCTTAGAAGCATACGTAATGCAGACAGCAGTGGAAAATTGTGTAGGATAACTCACCAGAGAAACCTCCCTGAAACTGCCACTGGTATAAATCAGCCCAGGGTCTTGTGTTTTGCATTATGACCCATGTTTTTAAAATGTTAAATTTACTAAGTTTGCTTAGGAGAGTATGGCCTCACTGCGACAAATGAAATTACCACAAGAAATAGGAACAGGAGTAGGCCATTTAGCCCCTTGAACCTGTTCTACCATTCAAAAGGATCCTGACTAATCCAACATTCATCATGTCCACTTTCATGCTTTTGCCCCCAAAACCCTTGATTCTCCTACTGATCAAGAATCTATCTAAATCACCATTAAATACACAAACGGACTCTGCCTCCACAGCTCTCTGTGACAAGGAGTTCCAAAGACTCACAACCCTCTGAGAGAAGAAATTTCATCTTATCTCAGTCTTAAATTGGTGACCCTTAATCCTGACACAATGCCCTCTGGTCCTAGACTCTCCCATGAGGGGAAACATCCTCTTAGCATTTACTTTGACAAAGCCTTTAAAAATCTGATATGTTTCAATGAAATCACCTCTCATTTTCTAAACTCCAGGGAGTAGAGTCCCAATACCTATTATGCTCATTTGAAAGAAGATCTTTCAACTCCTGGTTTTCCAAATTAAGTTTATCTTGGACAATCACCCATAAGTCACAAATAAATATTTTGACAAATTTACATATAACCAATGAATCAACCACATTACTATTAATCCACAGGCCAATGGAGAGGCTGAGAGAGTGGTGATATCTTTTAAAATGGTAATAAGAAGTGACTGGGACTTAGCCATGCTGAATTACAGAGCAATAACCTTAAGTAACATTTTTTTCTCCAGCAGCAGTCAAAAGTTGAAAAAACAAATTCCATTGTTGAAACAGAACCTAAAGCTAAATATTACATTAGATGACCATGACAGAATAAGTGAAAACTGTAGCAATGTTGGTACCAGGTCAAAAGGTATGGATCAGAGATCAAGAGCCTGAAGACAGAGTGCTCAAACAAGTTAAACAACTATCACCCAATCTCATTCAATCTCCTTTAGGAATGTTGAGGAAAAACAGAAAAAATTCTAACTGCTTTGGAAGCAGCCTGGACAAATGAGTTTGAATATCACAAACTCTGAGACAAAAACATAAAGATTAAATTAATTGACTCACAGAACAGTGTCAGCAAACCAATTATACACTATCACCATTGATTAACCATGAAAAGACCCAGGTGAGCTATAAAGGCATTGCAAAGGCTTAACCTGTAAAGTTTGGTGTTTGGTGGAAAATGCTGGGAATGTAAATTGCTTAGGGAAATAGTTCAAGAAAATTCTTCGAACAATATTTTAAAAGTTATGACTACACTTGGGGGAGAGATGTACCAATAAAATAATGATCTGAATGATGTTGTGACAGTATCATCAGCAGACATATGCAGAGTTTGAAAAGAGAGACAGAATAGTTTGTACAAAGAGACAGATGTATTTACCTGGAAGTATAGGATGTATTATAGTGTAAATAAAAGAGCCTTGAAGGAGCCTACCAGAGTCAGATCTTAGGTAGAGGGAAAACTTTCTGATTCTAAACAGGCTCCAAGTTACATCAAAAAGTATACAAGTGTTATTCAAAGTGGGAGCAAACAACAAGTTGAACAGGGTGATGGTTCAGGGCAATATCTGTCCTTGCAGAATGGATGTAATTCTGCATAGCACCACTACATACTAGAACTTCTTGACCTAAACCCTGAAATGGTACAATTAAAACAAACACAGATTACTGACACTTTCCTCATAAGTTAAATTTTGGAACCATCATCGCCTCCTCTCTATACAATTTCAAGACAATAATGGATGATTTCACGAATGGGGCCTGACAAATAGCTGACACGGCAATAAAGTGACCTTTTCTAATCAGTATCTTATTTTTCTTGCCCTTTTTATTGCGGCTCAGCAATGCATTGACACTTTCATAGATTCATCTACAATAACCCATAAATCTCATGGACTTTCTCCTGCCTGAAAAGTTCCAAGCAATCATCACCCCAGCTTCTGCTTTGAAACCAATTTTCTATCTAACGCCTTCCACTGTCACCTATTCTATAACTGTTTACAGCAATACAAGTCATCTTAACAACTCAGATCGTTTTCTGAATTGCTTTCATTGAAACATGATATGGTATCCCAAGCTCTGAATTCACCTCCTTTAAACTATTTGCTGGATTGAGAGACTGATGGCAAAATTAGAACAAATGTGTATGTACAGGATTGGTGCATGTTCTAGTTGTTCAGGTGTCATGTTCACAAGCTTGTTGGTAGAAGAGAGAGCTCAGCCAGAATAAAAAAATAGCTCCAATGATAACTATCACCAGTGATGGCTATTTAAACATTGCATTCCTCTTGTAAGGAGAGCATAAGTACACATGAAAAGGTGATTGTTTTCTGTCTTATGGACCAAAATCCATTTCATTGAAGTGTGACCTGACAAGAAACCAGTCAGTGGTCCAAAACTTAAGCCTTTACTAATGCAGTTGAGTCCAAATCACGTAAGTGGAATCCAATCTGCATTTTTCCTGCAGGTTTTGAGTTCAGCTGCTCAAATGAGCAGGTTACAATTGAGACCAAAAGGGAAAGCAATAGGTTCAAGAGGGGAAACAGATCTCATTTTAAGAATTCTACCCCCCATAACTTCCCGCAATGTTTTAATCAGGTAGTGGATTACAATCAGCTCCACAGATTTTAAAGGAATGTGATTTCTTTTCTTTAAAATGATTAAAGAAATAGATTATATTTGGGTTATATAGTGCAGGGAACATAAAGGAATATCAAAATAAAGGCGTGGATGGTAAACTTCAGGGATTCCTGTTTTAAAAGGGCCATTCTTGATGGGATAGATAGCTAAAAAATGCAGAGGATATAGATTTGTTTTAGGTCTTTCAAAGGGAGCTGGATGAATTCAAGTTCTATTAAAAAATGGTGGGTTAAGCAAACACTAATGTTAACATTATTTCCATCTGCTGGAGTTTGCTTGGTTACGCATTTGGTTGTTGGAGAGAATATTTCCAGAATTTATTGATCAAGGATTTTTGTTCCCTCTCCTTTCTTTTGTTGTTATTCCAAGGATATTGTGTGACTGAGGAGTGGATGGATGGTGCACGTAGTCTAAACCTTGCCTGCAAAGGTCAAACTGGATGGATCAGTGATCTTTTTTATATGTTCAGAATTAGTAGGCAGCATCAGCTTCCAATGTAAATTGACCTGCCTGTATTCATTTCCATACAGATTTGATGCTTGAACTGAAGTTATCAGCTCTGTTGGTTTTTGTCTGTCAAACAGCAAGTAGCCTTTTTTTTAAGATAGTGATATCATGTTTTACATCTATTGTGTTAAGGGAATCATATATGAGCCAATTTAGAAGCAAATAGTATTGTTTTGTTTCCGGAGGCGGAAAATACTGAAAACTGCTGGGTACAGTGGCATGAATTTATGTGGTACCACCTCCAGCTTATTGATAAAGATGAATTTGCTATTTAATGTAGAGTTAATGTACAACAAAATAATTACTGACAAAATAGCTTCCACAGGAACATATCTATCCAGTAACTTTAGCAGCAGTCATAGGGGAGAATTAATAAATATATCATGTGTTAACTGAAAAAATTGTTGGACTGAGTTGGGATGTTCTGCCTATTTATTTCCACATACTATAAGTTCAACTTTTTGCATTACAGTAATTATACTGTCCTTTATTGTCTTGCTGCGTTAATTTAATATATTAAAATGGTCAAGAGTATTGTTTTGGAAGATTCTGTCTGAATCTTGATGTAAATAGTTTTATGATAGAATCTTCCTAGCCCAGTTCTACAGAGTCAGAGGTCACACGACACCAGGTTAACGTCCAACAGGTTTATTTGAATTGAGTGATTCCAAATAAACCTGTTGGACTATAACCTGGCGTCATATGAATTCTGGCCTCGTCCACCCCAGTCCTACACCGGCACCTCCACATCAATCCTACAAAGTGTATGAAATCTTCGTTTACAAGTTAGGTTTTACCACATCTTGTCTTCAAGATTATATCTAAATAAGTTCAAATTCTACCAAGGATTGTGATTGTCCTAGTAACAACTCTGGACACAAGATTACATTTCAAATCCACTTTAAATTCTTCACATATGTTCAAATGATCGCTAGTGCATATCTATTCTGAAAAGTCTTAAGTAGCTTCCAAGTTGAACTGTAATAAAATGGTATATACAAAAAGAATAACTTAGATCATTACACATGTTTACACATAATCGAGGCTGTAGACATTGTTTAAGGCTTGTACTTGTACCAAGAATTCTATTCTGCATAATTATGTAACTTTAAGGAAGTTTATTTATGACTGGAAATGATACAATATCAATAGATGAACACAACACGTTTGTAAAGCATTTCTCTTCTTACTATTTTAGCCAGCATATCCTTATTTAAAGAAAAAGTTAACACTTTCAATAATATTACAGACAAGGGCATGGCTTACAAATATATTAAGCATTCAACACCTAATATTGCTATCAATGAGTTTTAGACTCAGTAACAGCAAAGCAAGAATGTTCAGATTAGTAAAGCCATTTTTTTAAAGCAATAATTCAGGTTAAATAGCTTCAGAGGCAGGTTTCTCATGTCCTATCTTGAATTTGGCTCCATTTAGTTATAGAATGGAGTCAAGCAATCTTCCTATTATTGAACAGCAATCTCCTGATCATAACTGTGCACGTTGTAAAGGGGGCAGTTGAACTCTTCCACAATTTGCTTATGGACAATGGTTTCAAGAAGAAGAGGTCAGAGGCTTTCCTGTTGTTAATCCCTTACGCAGACTCAAAAGAAACCATATATTTTTTAACCTACTTTTTACCGCATGATCTTGAATGTACACAATTACCTTGCCATTTATATACAGACAATAGCTACTGGTTGCTTGCATGTGCCAAGTCAGCTGATCACAGCCAGTATGTTGTTGCTGGCCAAAAATCAACATTAGTAAAACTGGTACCAAACCAGAAATTGCTGGAAAAGCTTGGCAACTCTGGCAGCATCTGTGGAGACAAATCAGAGTTCATGTTTCATGACCCTTACGCAGAATTCAGTAAACTCAGTAAAACTGGTCTAAGACAAGAGAAATCGGATTACTTCCCTCGCAACTGATATCCTGTGACACTTACAGGGAAGTGCGCACTCGTCACAGACTGTAAAGTTAAAAGTTTGGCTGCTTACAATGTTTATACTCTCGTAAAGAACAGAGAATTTTATTTGGGTGAAATTCAGTACCTGCAAAGTCATATACTAACAGAATTGATTGCTTTCAGTCAAGGAAGCAAAGAGGCAAAAACAGGTTGGGAAATAATACTTACCAGAATTACAGTACCATTATTTCAGGCAGAAATTGTGAAAGCAGTCCTGTCTTTTAGAATTTTTTCCCAGTTACTATATGTTATTGTCAACTCAGGTCTGTTTATCACAAATTTGTCCACCACTACTTGATTTACATTTTTCCTGTTTTAGCTAACATTTGATCATTTCAGTGTTTTGATTCCATTTTAAAGGAAATATGACAGTGATACAGTTTCTGCAGAAACTGTATCTAAATTATTCGTCTTTCTGTTAGATGTACAAGCCTTTAAATCGATCACGTTATAGAAATAAGAGCATGTCATATTCAATAATACTGTGCTTTCACACAATCCAGATACAGCTTTGCAAAGCCATCACAGCAGCATTTTAGTAGGAAGTGATTTTTCACCATGAATTCAATTGTGAGCTTTGTTACATGTGTCTATTTCTCAGCTTGATTGGCTTTATAAACTGACACCAGGTTGATGATCAATCCATTATCTGAGGCCGACTATTGAGTGGGTTTGTTGCTACAACCGAATATTTTATGGTCTGATCGGCTCCTGGGTTGTGATGAAAAATATACCATTGCAGCCAGATGTTGTAAGGATGGAAAAATAAAACAAAACTGGATGGCATAGAAGCAAGGTTTGTACATGCATAGAAGTACAGTTTGTCACCTGATCTACCTGGGAGAAACATCATTCAAACGTGAGGCAATCCATGCCATTATGCAATTTAATTTAGGTTTTATCTCTTCATTTTGATCATTACTAAATGCTACAAACATGCATTGCACTGGGAGATGCAGGGAACTGATTATATAGATTCATTTAGACCTAAAAGGCTATTCAACAGTAAGTTTATACAACAAATTAATGATGTTGCATCAGTGGCCAGTGAGGTGATATCTTCTACCATAAGAGATTGGTATTTTATCAAGGGTTCACAATTTACATTTTCCAGCAGATTGGAATCTGTGAAAGATTCAGCCAGTCCCATCCTACAATTTATCCTCTGATCAGAAGGAGACTGAATGTCTGCAATGAACTCCACAAAGCATAAAAATAAAGTTCATGGCCTACATCTATTTAATACTGGAAAATGCAGTTGCAGCAACCAATATCAATTATAATCATTTGACAATCAAAAATGATGTTCCAAACTGAGCAACAATTTTTGAAACACAGTCAAATATTACCCTGTCAAGGTGACACAAAGATAGGTGGAGGGACAGGTGGATTTGAGGAAGTAAGGAGGCTGCAGAAGGACTTGGACAGGCTAGGAGAACAGGCAAAGAAGTGGCAGATGAAATACAATGTGGGAATTTGTGAGATTATGCACTTTCATTGAAAAATAGAGGTGTACACTAATGGGGAAAGGCTTTCGAAATCTGATGAAGTCCTAGTTCAAGATTCTTTTAAGGTTAATATACAGATTCAGTCAGTGGATAGAAAAGCAAACACAATGTTAGCATTAATTTTGAGAGGATGAGAACAGAAGAGCAGGACGTATGTTGAGGCTGTAAAAGGCTGTTCTTGGACTGCATTTGGAATATTGTTAGCAGTTTTGGGCCCCATATCTAAGGAAGAATGTGCTGGCCTTGAGCGGGTCCAGAAGAGGTTTACAAGAATGATCCTAGGGAGGAGGGACCTGTCATATGAGGAGTAGTTGAGGACTCTGGATATGTACTCAATGAAGTTTAGAAGGATGTGGAGGAGCTCATTGAAACTTACAGAATACGGAGAGACCTGGATAGAGTGGAAGTGGAGAAGGTATCTCCACTTGTTGGAGAGACTAGGACCCGAGGGCATAGCCTCAGAGTGAAGACACAACCCTCTAAAACTGAGATGAGGAAGAAGTTCTTCAGACAGAAGGTGGTGAATCTGTGGAACACATTGCCACAGAGGGCTGTGGAGGCCAAGTCACCGAGTGCATTTAAGACAGAGACAGATAGGTTCTTGAGATGTAAGGGAAACAAAGGTTATGTGGAGAAGGCAGGAAAATGGGGCTGAGGAACATACCAGCCATGATCAAATAGTGGAACAGACTCAATGGGCTGAATAACCAAATTCTGCTCCTATAGCTTATGGTCAAAGATACTACTTTTATTGAGCAAGACCTGAGTAATTATCTTATATGTCTAAGAAATCATTCTTTCATATGCTTCCTGACTCTGAAGGTGCCATCCCCTGGGAATACTTTAATTTGTCATTTCTCCCTATTCACCATCATTCTGTCACACCGCTTCAACATCTTCTTTATAAGTGAACATTCACTGCAAATATTAACAAATTACTATTGATTTATTACCATAAATGATATATGATAATTAATTACACAACAGTATCAGGAAGTTAAGAAAAACGAGCAACTCATCATGTGGTCAGAGGAAACTACAAAGTCAGAGGGAGGCTTCATCAGGGTGAAACTGAGAGAGGGAGCAACTGATAATTTGGTTCAATTTGGTAATTCAGGACAGAGGGGCAACGACAGTTTTCCTTTTAAGTAAGGTTTACTTCCAGAAATAAAGTCTCTGTGAGGAGGAGATAAAGTAAGGTGTGAATGAGAGTCCTACTTGTACTGAGACCGTTAGCAGCATGATAGCATGAGTGTAGAGAAAGCAGCTGAATAGGTCAGGTCATTAGTTCTAATCTTTAAAGCAATTGTTAGATGTTTAATTTGTGTCTAAGTCTGTGGATATTTATTTTCTTACTCTTTTTCTCAGAAATAGCTTGTTAGGTTTTCTAAGTAAGTCCATACTTATTTTAAGGATAACAAGTAGTTATTAGATTTATAGAATGGCAGGTCAGAAGGGCCAAGTAGAGTGGACATCCTGCAGTATGTTTGAAAACATGTACATTCCACGTTCCAGAAAACACATCTGCAGGAAGTGACACCAGCTGTGTAAGCTTGTGCTCTGGATTTTGGAACTTGAACTGTGGCCGGAGTCACTGTTGTGCATGCGTGAGGCAGAGGACTACATGGATAGCACATATATGCAGGTAGTTACACTGCAGATTAGAAGCATATAGGGAATGGGTGACTACCAGGGCAGTCTAAGCAAACCAGGCAGGTAGTGCAGAAGTCCTCCGAGTCTTTAGTCCTTACTATTCAGTATCATTTTGGAATCTGGTGATGGTTCCTCCAGAATTACAGCCAGAGCCAAGGCCATCAGACCATGGGGAAGGGGAAGGAAGATTGGAAGAGTAATGGTTATGGGGGATTCCATAGTCATAGATCATAGTCATAGTTCTATAGTGTGGCAGTAAACCTGATTCAAGGATGGTGTGTTGTATCATGGAGGGGCTGCAGGACATCCTTCTGGGGAGTGGAATGAGCCAGAAGTTGTGGCCTGCATTGTCTCAATTACATAGGTCGGAAGAGGGATGAGATTCTGAAGGCAGATTTCAGGAAGTTAGAATAAAAATTTTCTTAAAAAACAGGACCTGTGGTCTCAGGATTACTCCCATTGCAACAGGCTAGTCAGCATAAGAACAAGAAGCTTGATTGATTGAAGATATGATTGGAGCACTGGTATAGAAAAGAAGGCATCTGATTTTTGAGGAATTGGGGCAGGTGGGAGCAGTACAAGCTGAACAGGTTACATCTTAACAGGTCTAGGACTTGCACAAAGGTTTAATAGTGGGATTAAGCTAACTAATCACGGAATGGGAACAAGAGAGGCAACCCAAATTGGAAGGAAGTAAAGTTGGTAAAGGTAAACTTGCCATTGTCCTATTGGACCATAGGGCTGCTCCCTCATTAGAGAGAAGTGATTGATGGTGGTTTAATCTGAGGGTTATCATGCCTCAGGTGAGGGAAGAGGTTGAGAAAGAGAGTCTTTTGTGGTAACCCCAGCTGGTGCAGGAAACAAACTCATGCTGTTGACGTTGCTCCGCATTGCAAGCCAGCTGTCCAGCTAACTGAGCTAACCCACTCCCTAAAGTTGGTAGCTTGAAGTCCAGAAGATGCTAGGGAGACTAGAAAGCAGGAGAAACAAAGCTGAGCATTCAGCATGTATTGAAAGAGGAATGATGTCAAAAAGACAAAGCTAAGGGCATTCTACCAGAATATACATGGCATTCGCAACAAAGCAGATGATCTAAAGATGCAAATACAGATATATGGGTTTGATCTAATTGCCATTTCAGAAACCTGGCTGCATAGTGACCAGGATTGGGAACAGAATGTCCAAGGAAAGTTAATGTTTAGGAAAGGCGGGCAATAAGGAAGAATCTGTTGGGGTAGAGCTAAGAAACAACAAGGAGCAACAGACATTGGTTGGAGTTACTTATAAGTCACCAAACAATAGTGATGGTTGAATGGGGTGTGGTATTAGTCAGGAAATGATAAAAGCATGTAGCATGGGCAATACAATCATTATGGGTGACTTCAATCTACCAATAGACTCGGTAAATCAATTAAACACTAAAGCTGTGAAGAATGAATTTCTGAGGTGTCTAAGGGATAGCTTTCTAAAGCAGTACGTTGAGGAGCCAACTAGAGGATATGCTATTTTAGATGTAGTTTTTTTGTAATGAGAAAGGGATAATTAACAATCTTGTTCTAAAACAACTTTTAAGAATGTGTGACCACAACATGATAGAATTTTACATTATGTTTAAAAGCGAGGTACTTCAATCTGAAGCAAGAGTGATAAATAGCTGAGGTACACTGGGAAAATATATTAAAAGTCATGATTACACATAGGCAATGGATAGTCCATAAAGAACTGTTACTTGACTCACAGCTACTATACATACCTTGAAAAAGTCTGTCAAACATGGCTGCCAAAAGAAGGTCAGAATTGCATAAGATTAAAAGAAAGGGCTTATAATTTTGCCAGAAATAACAGTAATTCTGAGAATTGGGAGGTTTATAGAAAATAACAAAGGAGAACAACAAAAAAGGAATTAAGTTCGTATTGGAGAATTCTTCAATTTTTTTTTGTCCTTTTCCTATAGATCTTCTTTCTCTTCCTTTATCTTTCCCAATAGCAAGGATGTGAACATACTGGAGAGAGTGTAGAAGAGATTTAAAAAATGGTTCCAGGGCAGTTATGAGGATTGATTGGAGTAGTTGGGACTGATTTCCTTGGAGAGAAGAAGTCTAAGGGGAGATCTGATAGTTTTCAAACCATGAAGGTAGCTAGGGAGAACCTGTTTCTGCTCATGGAACAGATCGAGAATAAGAGGGTACAGGTTTAAAATTATTTGCAAACATTGCACTTGTGATGCAAGAAAAAAATCTTTTTTACACAAGTGTTCCAAGTCTGGAATGCAGGCAGGTTCAGTTGAGGCATTCTAAAAGGCATTGCTTATGTTCAAATAATCATCCAATGTCCAAGGGTGGGAGAAACCGTAGATGATTTGCACCAAATCATAATGCTTGTTGGACGGCTGGTGCAAGATACAATGAGCTGAATGGCATCCTTCCGCACTGTAACAATAGGTGATTCTGCGAAAAAAAAAGATTTTTAATGTTTAAACACTGAACGTGCACTCCCTTATTTTTAAGAATTGTACCTGGAGTCTAAACCACAAAATATAAATTGTTTTCAAGTCATCTACAAAACAGCAAAATAAAAATTAGGACAGAAATTTGGGAAAGATAGAGGAAGAGAAAGGAAAAAAATTACTTTTTGAAGAATTCTCCAATACGAACGTAATTCTGATGGATTTAGAGTCCATGTTTGCAAGAAAGAGGTTGTTTGGCAGTAATTATAATTTATCATGCTGATTAAAAAAAAATCAGCCTAAACTGAAACTGGCTGTTTAATGGGTAATCAATGGGCCAGTGCCTCATAGTAGGAGCAAATTACTGCAGATGCTGGAATCTGTACTGAAAACTAAAAATGCTGGAGGTCACAGTGGGTCAGGCAGCATCCATGGAGAGAAAGCAAGCTAATGTTTCGAGTCGATGACTCTTCATCAGAGCCATCTAGACTTGATGTTTAGCTTACTCTCACTCCACAGATGTTGCCCAAACCACTGTGATTTCCAGCATTTTTTGTTTTTGACCAGTACCTCATGTTCACACCAATCCAGTCATTTCAATGCTGAGTAAATTGGTTCAGATGGTTACATCATAGCCTGTGGAGGAGCAAAGTATTTCTGACAGCAACTTCTGAATTTCTGCATTTAATTTCTTACTGATAGTGTTCACCTCATCATTAATAATAATGTAAAATTGGGGTAATGTTCTAGATTCATTGCCCTCAGGTCATACAAAATACTTAGGAGGATTTGCAACACCAATTTAAATTATGACTATGAGTACTCACATAGCAGTGTCTGTGGTTTGTGTGTTGCCAGCAATTTTAAGATGGCAAACTCCACAACATAAAAAAGCAACAGGATCATACAAATCTAGTTCTGCAGCACAAAGGTTTCTAATCTAATGGGGGCATTACAGTGAGATTTGGCTTTTATTGACTTTGACTTTCACATATACACTAACACCATGCACTGACATAGCCACTCAATTGTGTGGATACATGCTTACTTTCTGATTGAAAGCTGATTTGATTTCATCCGAATTGTTTACACTTCAGAGTATGAAAATACATTTTTTAATGTGCTGCATCTTTCTGACAGTGTGGCAATGGAATTGATGGGGCAGTAATTACACCAGGATTTGAAATGGAAAGCAAGGGAAATAAACTATTTTGATACATTTCAATCTAGCAATCAGTTACATTCTTTTGCTGTGTCTATTAGTCATCACATGCTTATTACATATTCACCTTTCTTACCTGTAACTGAAGGTGTAAGAGAATCAGAATAAAAAGCATAGCCCAAAAAAAACTATAAATCGAGAGCCTGCTATTTCAATGTGATTAAGAGCAATGCAAGGGGTGAGTGTGTGTGTGTGTATGTGTGTATGTGTGTGTGTGTGTATGTGTGTGTGTGTGTGTGTGGTGGGAGTGTGCTTGTTGTTTTGTTGTGGGAGGCAGGGAATGCCAAGGACAATATATGCAGG
The DNA here is from genome assembly GCA_024137785.1 of Ginglymostoma cirratum. NCBI lineage: Eukaryota > Metazoa > Chordata > Chondrichthyes > Orectolobiformes > Ginglymostomatidae > Ginglymostoma > Ginglymostoma cirratum. The sequence goes on from JAHRHZ010000012.1 coordinate 63,088,017, forward strand.
TATGGATTTTATTGCTTGTCAGTTTTATAGAATGGGGAATGAGAATGGAGCTGGAGGCAAAATCTTGATGCCACAAGTGAACATAGCTCCTAAATTATGTGTGCATTTTGTAGTGTACATAAATACTGCAGCATGTTCAGAATTTTACCATTATTCAAATATCAATCATATGACCTTAAATCATAAGACATCTTACAATACTGTCCATTTAAGTATATAGCATGTCACACAGACTTCATGACTGAATCAATATTAGTATAAAGTGATATGCTTAGTTCTTCAAGATTTTCTGAATAAGCATATCGTGATTGTCCTTCCTTTTTATAAATTAAAATATATTATTGCACTTCCAGAAATGAAATAATCTTGATTTTGTTATTGCATTTTATAATACTAACCTTGTGTGCTACAACCAGATTAAATAAGAGTCTCATGTTTTCACCCAAAATACATTTTTTTCATAAAATTTCAGTACATTACGTAACAGTTCAAATTTGACATTACATTTGGTGTACTGCAGATCCATTTCTCTCAGTACAGTGTAAGTGGCTCAGTACATTTGCCATGGCTATAATATATTGCTGAAACTCTGTAAAATTACAGGAGAACATTAATGCAGTCACCTAATACCATTCAATAGTCCATGATTTCGTATTTGGGTACACCAGTCAGAAAATCTGAACTGCAATGTGCTAACCTTGTTTTGTAAGAGCTACCGTTCTGCAAAATTGTACGTTATGTAAGGTACAACACCAGTCAGTTTCTTTCATGACTTTAACTGCCTCAGTACTCTTGCCATTATAGGTTACATTTATAAAATACATCATATTTCATGTCAAACAGTCTCTGGTATGTACAACTCAATTCATTTTTCATGGTATCCAGCCCAGCAGTAGAGTAATAGTTTATGTGCCAATTAGTTAATGTTACCAACTACATCTTAATCACAGGAGATTGACTTTGTTAAGCTCACTGAAATGATTATGACGGCACGTAGGTACAGAAAATTGTGCAAGAGGATATGCACCAGATTGCCAGTAGCAGAAAAACTATAACAAGGCAACATGGGAAGATAATAAAATGGGAAACTCACTTATTTGAGGTGATTACTCTTAACTACTCATTTGCATATGACTGAAATGCAATTTAGCATATTTAATTATGGAAATTTTTCCTGCCACCCCTCTGATTTTGTTAAACTCACGTGTTTCTTGCATCTTCAGTAAATGGTTCAGCGAAAGCTGACAACTTACTCCATGTGTCGCTTCCATGTATGATCTACGGTGTGTGATTTTTGGATATACTTAATATTACTGATTTTAGAGTTTGGATTTTGCAGAAGTGGCATGTAGGTTTTGGTCTGTTTCTGTGAAGGATCTTACTGATTAAATTGTCACTACTTATTACAGCCAGGGTTTTTTTAAACCAGTAATAGATAGTTAGGTCCCAGTCTGCTAACTGAAATTTATTTGCATTGGGAGAGTTTTATGGGTGGCCAGAATAAATATTGAAGAGCATCAGACTGCTTTCGGTAAGGAGGATCAGGAGATTTTTTTTCATAGGCTAAGAACTATAGCTTGGGAGCATTTTGTTTCAGTTTGTAGATATTCCAGTCAAAGTTAAATATTTAAAATAGTTTCTCATGGAGCAAGGAGTTAGTTGAAAAAAGTTGAAATGTACAGTCTTTACATAGAAAATTCCAAATTAGAAGTACCTGATGGAAACTCTGAAGGGGTTATCTAAAGTTGACAAAGCTCAGTTCTTTGAATATTCAAACAATAGGCCATCAAATTCTCAAAACTGGGTACTGAAAGCAACAGTTAAGACAAACCTACAGATGTAATAGAAAAGGGATTTCATTTGGTGTATGAGTACTATAAAGGTTTGCTGTTGGGATATATGGAATATTACATTTTATTGTGTGTTTCCATGCCTTTCAAATTGCACAATAAGCAGTGGCTTGGTTTATTGTATTTTGTCTTTATATCTGCTCTATCGACTTCAATTTTATTGCTGGAAGCAAATATGCACCATTGTTTGCTTGTGTTTAAGTGAAAGTCCACCCAAAGATAACAAAGTATATCAAGTCATATTTCAGTCTGGGATCTGACATGGCCAGTAATAACATAAGCCAGGAACTTTTGGAATTTTCATTCTCTGGACTTAGAAAGAATTTGTGTCTTTCTTTTCAAAAAATTACAAGTGTGTGGTTGTTCTGGACATAAAATGGCTGCTTTGTGGTGGTGTCAGTTGCATGGAATTCAAAAATGGTTTTGAATGTTGCTAAGAGTTTTCTGGAAGTGGAAGATGTAATATGGATTATTTCAATTCTTGGAATAAAGCTGAATGTGGAAAGTTAACAGACCAAAGTAAAATCAGGACCATGCAAGGGTGATAACAAGGTGTGGAGCTCGATGAACACAGCAGGCCGAGTAGCATCATAGGAGCAGGAAAGCTTGACGTTTCGGGCCTAGACCCTTCATCAGAAATGGGGGAGGGGAAGAGGGTTCTGAAATAAATAGGGAAAGAGGGGGAGGCGGATAGAAGATGGATCCCCTGAGGTTTGTCCGGAGGGTAACTTCTTCAGGGTAGGCACCCTTAGAAGAGGCTTCGCAGTAGGGTTAAAATTGTATCAGAGATAATAGGAACTGCAGATGCTGGAGAATCCAAGATAACAAGGTGTGGAGCTGGATGAACACAGCAGGCCAAGCAGCATCATAGCAGCAGGAAAGCTTGACGTTTCGGGCCTAGACCCTTCATCGGAAATGGAAGGGGGGAAGAGGGTTGTGAAATAAATAGCCTGAATAAGTTACCCTCCTTCCTCCGGACAAACCTCGGGCGATCCATCTTCTATCCGCCTCCCCCTCTCTCCCTATTTATTTCAG
>JAHRHZ010000012.1:63091301-63110825 GCA_024137785.1 Ginglymostoma cirratum
GCAGGAAAGCTTGACGTTTCGGGCCTAGACCCTTCATCGGAAATGGAAGGGGGGAAGAGGGTTGTGAAATAAATAGCCTGAATAAGTTACCCTCCTTCCTCCGGACAAACCTCGGGCGATCCATCTTCTATCCGCCTCCCCCTCTCTCCCTATTTATTTCAGAACCCTCTTCCCCTCCCCCATTTCTGATGAAGGGTCCAGGCCCGAAACGTCAAGTTTTCCTGCTCCTATGATGCTGCTTGGCCTGCTGTGTTCATCCAGCCCCATGCTTGTTATCCCGTGATTAAAAACTTTCAGTTTCATCCATTGTAATTAGACTGGACATACCAAAGCCGAATGGGCCTTCATTATCTCCTGATTTATTCTCTGTCCTGCAGTATAGCTACTATTCGGTGGGCCTACAGATTATTCTCATCAGCATCTTCTTCCCCCTGCTATTTATTGCCCCTTTCACATAGTGTCTACATTTTCAATTCCAAGATTATTTCTTGATACCACTTATTCTACCCTGTACTAACAAAACTATCCAAACAAGGGTCTAGGCCCGAAACGTCAGCCTTTCTGCTCCTCTGATGCTGCTTGGCCTGCTGTGTTCATCCAGCCCTACACCTTGTTATCTCCTTCCCACTTGTTTTTTTCAAAAAGTCAATATGCCTGAATACTTCCCTGCTTTAAGAGATAACAAGGCGTGGGGCTGGATGAACACAGCAGGCCAAGCAGCATCATAGCAGCAGGAAAACTTGACGTTTCAGGCCTAGACCCTTCATCAGAAATGGGGGAGGGGAAGAGGGTTCTGAAATAAATAGGGAGAGAGGGGGAGGTGGATAGAGGAGAGGATAGGTGGAGAGGAGGCAGACAAGTCGAAGAGGCGGGGATGGAGCCAGTAAAGGTGAGTGTAGGTGGGGGCGTAGGGAGGAGGTAGGTCAGTCCAGGGAGGACGGACAGGTCAAGGGGGCGGGATGATGTTAGTAGATAGGAGATGGGGGTGTGGCTTGAGGTGGGAGGAGGGGATAGGAGAGAGGAAAAACAGGTTAGGGAGGTGGAGATGAGCTGGGCTGGTTTTGGGATGCGGTTGGGGGAGGGGAGATTTTGAAGCTTGTGAAATCCACATTGATACCATTGGGCTGCAGGGTTCCCAGGCTGAATATGATTTGCTGTTCCTGCAGCCTTCGGGTGGCATCACTGTGGCATTGCAGGAGGCCCAGGATGGACATCCCATCTGAGGAATGGGAGGGGGAGTTGAAATGGTTCGCGACTGGGAGGTGCAGTTGTTTGTTGCGAACTGAGCGCAGGTGTTCTGCAAAGCGGTCCCCAAGCCGAGGCTTGGTTTCCCCGATGTAGAGGAAGCCACAACGGGTACAGCGGATGCAGTATACCACATTGGCAGATGTGCAGGTGAACATCTGCCTGATGTGGAAAGTCTTCTTGGGGCCTGGGATTGGGGTGAGGGAGGAGGTGTGGGGGCAGGTGTAGCACGGTTGTGGTGGGGCTGGAGGGGAGTGTGGAGCGGACAAGGGATTCGCGGAGGGAGTGGTCCCTCCGGAAGGCAGATAAGGGTGGGGAGGGAAAAATGTCTTTGGTGGTGGGGTCTGATTGCAGATGGCTGAAGTGTCGGAGGATGATGCGTTGGATCCGGAGGTTGGTGGGGTGGTACGTGAGGACGAAGGGGATTCTTTTTTGGTTATTATTGCGGGGACGGGGCGTGACGGATGTGTTACGGGAAATGCGGGAGACACGGTCGAGGGCGTTCTCGACCACCGTGGGGGGGGAAGTTGCGGTCCTTGAAGAATGAGGACATCTGAGATGTACGGGAGTGGAATGTCTCATCCTGGGAGCAGATACGGCGGAGGCGAAGGAATTGGGAATAGGGGATGGCATTTTTGCAGGAAGGTGAGTGGGAGGAGGTGTATTCCAGGTAGCTGTGGGTGTCAGTGGGCTTGAAATGGACATCGGTTTCTAGGTGGTTACCCGAGATGGAGACAGAGAGGTCCAGAAAGGAGAGAGAAGTGTTGGAGATGGTCCAGGTGAACTTCAGGTTGGGGTGGAAGGTGTTGGTGAAGTGGATGAACTGTTCGAGCTCCTCGTGGGAGCACGAGGCGGCGCCGATGCAGTCATCAATGTAACGGAGGAAGAGGTGGGGTTTAGGGCCAGTGTAGGTACGGAACGGATGCTGCTTGGCCTGCTGTGTTCATCCAGCCCCACGCCTTGTTATCTCGGATTCTCCAGCATCTGCAGTACCTTTTATCTCTGATACTTCCCTGCTTTGATCTTCTTGTAACCATTTGCCTGCAATGACTATAAGATCAAACCCATAAATCTATATTTGTGCCATTAATTAATTTATTTTGTTCTAAATACTATGTGTATCCAAGTAAAGAGCCATTAATTTTGCCTTGTTAATGAAACAGACCGAGTAAAAGGAGCATTCGTGGCAGCAAGCTACTCAACTATGAGCTGGTTGGTTGGCTCCACAGCACATACAACAAACTTAGGGTAACAGGTCTCAAGAACCTCAGCACTTCAGTCTGACTAACAGGTTTGAGAGTCTTGCTCTCTGTTTGGGTGACAGTGAGGGCCGTAGGGAGGCTGGGCAATGTGACCATAACACTGTGGTCTAGGGATCCATTCAAGAGGGGGAAGAAAAAAAGAGAAACACAGTTATAATGGAATAGTATAGTCAGAAGAATATTCTCTATCGCCAGGATTGAGAATTCAGAAGGCTGCGATGCCCGCCTGGTGCCCAGGTTCAGGCTATCTCATCTGAGCTGCAGAAGAACTTGGAGTGGGAAGGGAAATGTCCAGTTAATGTGATCCACGTCGGTACTAATGATATAGATAGAAAGAGGAAAGAGGTTTTGCTGAGGGACAGTTAAAAAAGCAGAACCAAAAAGGCAATAATCTTTAGATTACCACCTGAACCACCAGCTAATTGGCACCTGGTCAACAAGATTGAAGAGGTAAAAGCATACCTCAAAGATTGGTGTGAGAGAAATGAGTTTGAATTCATGGGACACTGGCACCAGTGCTGGGGAAGAAGGGAGCTGATCCGATGGGACAGGCTCCACCTGAATCATGCTGGGACCAGAATCCTGGTGACTCGCATAACTAGAGCTGTGGATAGGGCATTAAAATAAATAGTGGGAGAAGTGGATTCAGTTGCATGGAAGACTACAGAAAAACTTAAAAGGGGACGTGGTGGGGGCACACTCACCAGAGGTTAAAGTTTCCAGGACAACTAATAGGACAAAGTATGGGAAAGATCAGAAATCTCAGGTACAGTAGATAAGAGGACAACTACGAGAAGGGGGACAGTCAACACAGGACTGCAGATGTATATAAATGCACGTAGTATATGAAACAAGGTAAATGAGCTTGTAGCACAGATTGAAATTGGCAGGTACAATGTTGTGAGTATCACAGAGGCACGGCTGCAAGGGGATTAGGGCTAGGAACTAAATAACCATGGACACATTTCTTATCGAAAGGGCAGGCAGATGAGCAGAGGAGGTAAGGTTGCCTTGTTATAAAAAATTAAATTAAATTGATAGCAAGCAGTAATACAGAGTTGAAAAGCATAGAATATGTGTGGATACAGTTGAGGAACCACAAAAGATAAAAATAAACCTTGATGGGAGTTACTTACAGGCCTCCTAGCAGTTATTAGGATGCGCAGAAAGAAATAAATCAGACGATTGAAAAAGCATGTAAGAAAGGTGCCATTACAATAATCACAAGGGATTTTCAATATGCAGGTGGACTGGAAAAATAAGATTGTTCGCAATTCTCAAAAAAGGGAATTTGTCGAATGTCAACAAGATGGTATTTTGGAGCAGCTTGCGGTACAGCTCACTAGGGAACTGGGTTTGGTGATTGTAATGAGGTAGACTTGATCAACTTGAAGGAATCCCTAGGGGGCAATAAGCATAACATGATGGAATTCACCCAGCAGTTTGAGAAGGAAAGGTTGGAATCAGATGTACAATTGAGTGAAGGTAACTACAAAGACATGAGGGATGAGCTGGCCAGAATAGATTGAAAGGAATGTCTCATGGGGAAGATGATGGAGCTGTAATGGCAGAGGTTTCTGGGGATAACATGGGAGGCACAGCAGAAATTCATCCAAAGGAAGAAGAAACATAATAAGGGCAGGATGAAACAACTATGGTTATCAGGGAAGGTCAGGGACAGCATGAAAGCGTAAAAGCAAAAGAAAAAGCATACAATGTCATGAGGATTAGTGGGAAGCCAGAGTCATAGAGTCAAACATTATGGAAACAGATCCTTCAGTCCAACTAGTCCATGCCGACAAAATATCCGAATCAATCTCATCCCTTTGCCAGCATTTTGCCATATCCCTCTCAAACCTTCCTATTCATATACTCATCCAAGTGGCTTTTAAAAGTTGCAACAGTACCAGCCTCCACCACTTCCTCTGGCAGTTCATTCTATATACGCACGACACTCTGCATGAAAAAGTTGCCCTTTAGTCCCTCTTAAGTCTTTCTGCTCTCACTTTAAACCTGTGCCCTCTAGTTTTGGACTCTCCCCATCCCAGAGAAAAGACCTTGGCTATTCACCCTATCCATGCCCCTTATGATTTTATAAACTTCTATAAGATCATCCCTCAGCCTCCGAAGCTCCAGGGAAAATAGCACCAGCCTATTCAGCCTCTCCTTATGTCTCAAACCCTCCAAACATGACAACATCCTTGTAAATCTTTTCTGAACCCTTTCAAGTTTCGCAACATCCTTCCTATAGCAGGCAGACTGGAATTGCACGGAGTATTCCAAAAATGATCTAACCAACGTCCTGTACAACTGCAACATGACCTCCCAACTCCTATCCTCAATGCTCTGACCAATAAAGGCAAGTATACCAAAAGCCTTCTTCACTATCCTGTCTACCCGAGACTCCACTTTCAAGGAACTATAAGCCTGTACTCAACATCTCTTTGTCCAGCATCACTTCCATTAAGTGTAGGAGTCCTGCCCTGATTTGCCTTTCCAAAATGCCACCTCACATTTATCTAAATTAAAATCCACCTGTCAACCCTCGGCCCATTGGACCATCTGATCAAGGTCTTGTTGAACTCTGAGGTAACCTTCTTCTCTACCCACACCTCTAATTTTGGTGTCATCTGCAAACTTACTAACCATACCTCTTATGTTCATATCCAAATCATTTATATAACTGACGAAAAGCAGTGGACCCAGATCCTTAGGCACACCACTGGTCACAGGCCTCCAGTCTGAAAAGCACCTCCACCCTATGTCTTCTTACTTCAAGCCAGTCCTGTATCCAAATGGATAGTTTTCCCTGTATTCCATGTGACCTAACCTTGCTAACCAGTCTACCATGCGGAATCTTGTCGAGAACTTTTCTGAAGTCCATATAGATCACATCCACATCGAGAAGCCTTTAAAAACCAGCAAGGCATAACTAAAAATGTAACCTGCCAGGGGAAGGGGGAAAAGATGAAATCTGAGAGTAAGCTAGCCAGTAATACTTAGCTAGTAAGAAGATTACAAGAGTTTTTTTGGATAGCTCAAAGGTGAGGTAGAGGCATGAGTGGACATTGGACCACTGAAAAATGATGCTGACAAAGCAGCATTGGATGACAAAGAAATGGTGATGAACTGAATAGGTACTTTGCATCATTTTCACAGTGGAAGACACCAGCAGTATTCCAGAACTTCAAGAGAGTCAGGGGCCAGAGCTGAGCATAGTAGCCATCACTAAGGAGAAGGTGCTGGGAAGCTGAAAGGTTTGAAGGTGGATAAACACCCAGGCCAGATGGACTACACCCCAAAGTTCTGAAGGAGAGAGCTGAGGAGATCGTGGCGGTATTAGTGGTGATCTTTCAGGCATCACTGGTCCCAGGGAGAGTCCCAAAGGACTGGAAAATGTTTGCTGTAACACCCCTGTTTAAGAAGAGAAGGAAGCAGAAAACGGGAAGTTATAGGCTGATAGGCCCCACCTCAGTCATTGGTAAGATTTTAGAGTCGATTGTTGTCTGGAGCAGGGTGTCTCTAAGACCCCGCAGACTCCTCAACCTGTGTACACAACATTAACTTACCCAGGCACCTCAGCATGTATCAGGAAAGGACTACACAGCACGAGGCTGCAGTCAGTGAACCAGGTCGCAACTTGATTTGAAGACAACAAAGGTGAAGAGTTAAATTTTACACTTTTAATAATGCTATTGCTAACTATATGATTCTTTAGAAACTTGAAATACTTCCCAGATACTTGTAACTTTGCTGGTCTGTCGAATTGTTCAGTCCGTTCCCCTCTTCACAGGCTGACACTCTCTCTCTGGTTGGAAGTCAAGCTGCACCAGTCACTGCTGTATCCTGACATGCCTCTAGGTAGGCTGGGGTGTGGGGGTACCCTGTGTCCTGCCAGCCTAGGCTCTTATACCCTTCTGGTTACCTTCTGGAACTTTCCAAAGGACATGTCCTATCAGAGGTATTGAATTAATTGGCTTTATCACCTTGAAATGCTGCTAATGGCTCTCAATGGCTTGCTTAAGAGTGGCCCCTTTGATGTGTCTGCTGTTGGGGCCTGGAAGTCTGTTTTTTTTCCCAGAAAATAGACCTGGTCTTTTGTCTTACTGAGGCATGTCTTCCGGCAAGATGGTGGCAGAGTAGGACGCTCCACCCAGAGGTCCTCTGCTCCACCTGTTCGTTTTCTTTCTTCTCTTTATTGTCTGACTTTTTAGCAGTCCTGGAGCAGCACAGGGAGCATCCCGAGTCCCAAAGCAGCACGGGGGGAGTCCCCAGTCCCGAAACACCACATCTCACCAAGTGCACCTGAATGCCGGTGCGGAGCAGACTGGAAGCTGGGAGCAGAGAGTGGGACAGTTCTTGGAGTGGGCAGTCAGACCACATGCTGACCTGCTGCTGTTTGAAATTCTTTACCAGACTGTAATATCAATCCTTTAACTACGTTATAACTATCTTATTTCTGATTTATTTTTTCAACACTATAACAATGCTACTGCTTTTCCTTTTATTCCTCTTTCTATCCAACATTTGTACCTAGGTACTCGTACCTAAGATGGCACCATTAGAAGGCAGGCATTGTAAAATCACTTCAATGTACTTCTATCATAGCATACATGTGACAATAAAGAATATTCTACTCTATTCTATTCTAGTGTTGTTTGTCAGGAAGGGTTGAATTGCCCTTTCAAACTTCCTGATGTGTTCTGATGCCTGTCTGGTTTCAGTTGTCTGGGCTTGGATCTTGCAAGGACTTGCCCCTAGGCAGAACTGTCTCGTGTCTCTGTTGGCTCAGGCATTCCCAACATACTTTGCTTTTTGGCCAATTTTGATGCCCTGTTTATTTCAGTTCTGCACCTGTATTTCTGGCATCCCCTCTTGATAAATTTAATTTCACTTGAGCAGTTGCAGGCTGCTATCCCATTATTAAGAATGAGATTATGGAGTACTTGGAAGTGCAGAGTAAAATAGGGCGAGTCAGCAGGTCTTTGCCAAGGGCAGGCCATGCCTGACAAATCTGTTAGAATTCATTGAGAAGGTAATCAGCAAGTTAGACAAAGGAGAGCCAATGGATGTGATCTATTCAGATTTCCAGAAGGCCGCTAAATAAGGCAAGAGCCCATGGTGTTAGGAACAAGGTACTGGCATGGATAGAGGATTGGCTGACAGGTGGAAGACAGAGAGTAGGGATAAATGAGTCCTTTTCGGGATGGCAGCCAGTAACTAGTAGAGTTCCACAGGAGTCCATGTTGAGACCACAACTATTCACATTACACATCTGGACGACGGAACTGATGGCAATGCAGGTGACAAAGATAGGTAATATTGAGGAAGTAGGGTGTCTGCAAAAGAAGAGTGGGCAAAGAAATGGCAAAGGGCTTACCATGTGGGAAAATGCAAGGTTATGCATAGAAGAATAGAGGTGTAGATTATTTTCTAAACGGGGAAAGGCTTTGGAAATCCGAAGTACAAAGGGATTGGGAGTCCTAGTTCAAGATTCTCTTAAAGCTAACATGCAGGTTCAGTTGGCAATTAGTAAGGCAAATGCAGTGTTAGCATTCATTTTAAGAGGGCAAGAATACAAGAGCACGGATGCACTCCTGAGGCTGTATAAGGCTCTGGTCAGACTGCATTTGGAATATTATCAGCAGTTTTGGACCCTATGTCTAAGGAAGGATGTGTTGGCCTTGGAGGGAATCCAGACAAGGTTTACAAGAATGATCCCAGGGATGAAAGGCTTGTCATATGAGGAGCGGTTGAGGACTCTTGGTCTGTACTCAATAGAGTTGAGATGGATGACGGGGGAATCTGACTTAAACTTAAAGAATACAGAGAGGCCTGGATGAAGCAGAATAAAGTAGAAACTGACAAAAATACACAGCAAGTCTGACTACATTTGTGGAGACAGAAAAATGTTTCAGGAACAGCTATGCAAGTAATGTTGGAGGTAAGAACTGAGCATGTTTGGTGGTTTAGCTGTGGGAAATGCAGGATTATAAGGTAGGATGGTGGGTCTGGGTGGGATGATCTTTGGACAGTCAGTGTGGACTCAATGGGCTGAGTGGCCTGCTTCCACACTGTCAGAATCTTAATTTTTACAAGTTTATATGGTCTCTGCTGGTTTTTGACAGTATTCTTTTAAGGACCAACCCAGATATCAGATACACGTCAAAGCAGAAGGATTGCAATCAAAAAGAAACTTCATTTATTTTCATGCCGGGCAAAAAACAGAAAACTCAAATCTTTCAACATTCATTAAAAATCCATAAATAGATTTTTTCTCAAGTGTTCTGTATGTTTTAACTCCTGTGAAACAAAGCAACTTATGAGCCAAACAGAATGTTATCTCATTCAATCTGCAACTATGCAGCACTTTGAACTCAGGAAACTGTCCAGAAGTGCTGGGTCAAAGCATAAATCAGAGAAAAATTGAGATAGAACCAAAAAGAAGAAAAAGGAGGTTAATACATGCTGTTATTTATTGGCAGCACAGGCCCGAGATGCCACATGGTTGACTCCTGTTTCTCTTTCTTCTATGCTTTGATATTAGGAGGAGTAATTAAAAGGGAGTTCAAAGAATTAGGCGTTAAAATGTGTTTTAAAAGAGAAGAGGAATAGACGTGTAGAGACCTGGGGAGGACTGCAGAATTTTAGACTTTGACAACGAAGGTAGATAAGAAGAATGAATGATTCCATTCTGAGCCAGGATAGTGTGTAGCTTGGAGGCGAACTTGCAGGTGATTTTGTTTCCATGTATCTGCTGCCCTTGTCCTTCTAAGTGAGAGAGGTGATGGATTTGGAGGATGCTGTCTAAGAAGTCTTGGTGAATTGTTGAGATGCATCTTGTAGATGGTCACCTTGTGCATCGGTGACGGAAGGAGTGAATATTAACGGTGTTAGATGGGGTACCAATTGCATAGCCTTTGTCCTAGATGGAGTCAGTCTTTTTAAGTATTGATGGAACTGCACTGACCCACACAACTGGTAATTTGAAAAACAGAACGCTACAAAATTAAACAGAGTTTAGATAGTTTAGTTTACAAAGTCAGTCAGCAGGTATCACTCGTGCACAGTAGTTTTCCTCTTTCTAAATAACCTGAGCTTCCATTTGTCACAGTTAAACTTGAATTGGGGGGTGGAGGTGGAATATAGGAGGTAGCAATCTTGAAGTGTGTTGGGCCAAATTAGATCTTCATTTAGGCCTGTTCATTGGTTGCATTACATGGACTCAGTTCACTGTCTCAAAAAGATGCAAGTCTGGGATGTTCATCATTTAACAAAAAAGACAATGGCGAAATTGGATCTCAACTAGCTTTGGTTTAGTATAATTTTCATAACTTGCATGAACACAGTATATTTATAACGTTTTCGCTGTTTAGTTTTAAAACATACAAAAACCGAAAAAGCTGGTGGAACTCAGCAGGTGTAGCAGCATCTGTAGAGAGAGAAACCAAGTTCTCTTGTTTTACAAAACTAAATGTTTTGAGTCCAGCATGACCCTCCTCAGAATACTCACTTTTATTTTATCTGAAAAATTATTCTTTCCAAATCGTTCAATTGTAAAAAAATGTCAAAGGTGTAAAATTCTTAAAAATTGGGACGAGACTGAAAATGATGCCCTTGCTGGAAATTCTCATTTATTATATTCCCTTGAATTATATTTCACAAAGTTAATGCTTCTTTCTAAGTAAATAGAGAAATATTTTAAAAATACTATGAAACTACACTCTCAAGCTCAGTGTCCAGATAAAGAATGAAAATTTGGTGCAGGTGGGCATAACTCACATTAATGCAGAATGATAGAATGGGGGCTTGGTGCAGGGGGCCAGTGCAGATTAGAGTTAACAACAGAGACCCCACAAGTTGTCTATAATTATGGAATGACTTGCTGACTGCAAAACACAATTTTACATCATGAGTTTCAGAAACACACAGCAAACAAAAATAAACTAAAATGACAGCACAAATTTCTCAGTCTTCAAAGCCAAACAGCATTGAAGGTTGAAATGTATGTTACATCTCAACATGCTCCTGATTTCAACAAAGGGATGTTTTTATGTCATTTCGACATCAGGATAACACTTGCAATTTCTTCGAGCTGCACTGATTGGGGATCAAAGACATTATAAAGCAATAAAGAAAGTTAAAATCCAATGGTTAACGAGATAATTAAACCAGACGACTGGGGGAGTAGGAAATTCTGCAGACAACCCAGCGGTAACCACCATCCTTAACTCAACTTTATGCAATAAGAATGAGAATAACTCTTCATTGCCTTATCACTTTTCAAAAAAAAAATTCAATTTTAAAGCAAATGTAAAGTTCAAATTCTGCTGCCTAAGAATTACATTATTAAAATTTTATAACATGATCCTTATGATATATTAATGTTCAGAGTGTAGCCAAAACACATTACATTTACAGCACATAATAGGTTCTTTGAGCAAGCACAGCTTTAATCCCAATACTATTAATAAATGAATTAGAGCTTTATGCCAGTGCTTTAAAACTGACAGTGAAAAGTTCTTTTGACTTCATACTAGATATTTTCTTTTACGCCATGTAATATCATGATTTTCAGCCAATGCATAGCTGCAAAATATTGACTTTCCTATATGTAAGCAGCATGCAGTGGATTGCAGTAAAATATGACAAACACAGGAATTTATAGTTCAGTTTTTAATGTCTCCGACTGTCTTTTCTCCTAATCTTACCTCCAATGGTTGGGCCAAGGACTTGCATCGAATTGACCCACACCTACAGGCAAAATATGGCTGTAGTTTGCAAGACTGAAATCAGTTTTACATATTTTGGAATAATTTGGCATTTAAAGTAGAATCAGCCAGATAAGGCTTTGGAAAATATTTATGAAAATGTCTTCATTTATAGCTATCTAAGCATGTCAAGGATCAACTTATATGGTTTCTTGTAAAGTATCAGTCTTCATCATGGTTAAAATGTTTACGACTTGATAGTGCATAGGCACACCAAGTCTTGTTCATTGGATTAATCAGACTTCAATCTCATTGTTTGGAAAAGGGAAAAAAAATCTAGCAATACAGGCCAGTCAATCCAACAATCGTGGTGTAAAGATAGCAATTTGGCAAAATAAAGTGTTAGGCATTTTGAAAATTATGAAATTTCAAACAATATTTGACAGCGTTACATTGGTTCAGAACAATATGGAGAGACGAGAGGTAAAAGGTTGTTTTGCAGGCAGGGACACAAGTATGCATTAGTGCTCCTAAGGGATCACTACGAGAATCAAAAGTAAAATACTGCTGACGCTTCAAATTCAAAATAAGATCAGAAATGTCTTGAGAAACTCAGAAGATCTGGCAGTATCTGTAGAAGGAGAAATAGAGTTAACATTTTGAGTACAACATGACTCTTCTTCATAACTAAAGAGGGAGGAAAGTGAAAGATTTTATAGTGTAGAGAAAGGTCGGAAGGAGCAAGTGGAACAGAGGTGGTGGTCAAGAAAAAGTGTCGCAGCCAAAAGGCAAAGCAAGTGGTTGTAGAGAGCTTTGTAGATCCAGAGAAGATGTTAACAGCAGAATACAAGTCAGTTCTGATGTAAACAAAACCAAGGCACGCCATTATGGGAAGAACCAAGATGGAGTTCAGCATGTGAAGTTGTTGAACTTACTTGAATTCAGAAGGCTGTAAAGTGCATAAGTGAAAAATGAAGTGTTGTTCCTCCACCTTGCATCGGGCTTCACTGGCAGACATAAGGCAAAAGTATGAGCATAGGAACAAGATGGAGTATTAAAATAGCAAGGAAATCGTGGTCATGCTTACAATTAAGTGGAAGTGTTCCACAAAGTGGTCACCCTGTCTGCATGTTGTCTCCCCAGTGTAGAGGAGACCATATTATCAGCAACAAATATGGTGGACTAGACTGAAATAAGTACAAGTAAATCACTGTTCTGCTTGCTTTGAGTCCTTGGGACCGTAATTGGTGAGGAGGAAAGAAGTAAATACATAAATGTTACAACTCCTGAAATTGCACTGTAACAAACAGTGGGAGAGGTGTGAAGCTTTAGAGTGTAGAGGAGTAGACAAGAATTTCATGAGGGGAACGTTTCCTTCAGAATGCTGGCAGGGAGAAAAGGGGAGAAGATGTGTCTGCTGGTGGCATCATGCTGGATGTGGCAGAAATGGCAGAATACATAATATCCAGTCTAGAATACCCTGTACTCCAGTTGTTTCCTCAAACTATTGATACAGAAAGCCATCCCAAATACACTCCAGGAATAACTTCTCTATGGTATTGTTACCAATTTGGTTTGCCCAATTTACATGCAGCATAAAGTCACCCATAATTACAGATGTTCATACTATCTATTTATTGATTGATTACAGCCTATCATAGTTCTAGGGCGCAGAGGAAGAGATGTGTGCAAACGTCAAGAAATGAGTTTGACATGGTTGGTGTGTGTGTGTGTGCGTGTGTGTGTAATAACTGTCTGTGTGTGTGTGTACGGCAGTGTCATTGGAACAGATACAAAGAAGATGAAGAAACTAGATAGAATGGATTCAGTCCTTACAGGAAGCAGGGTAAGAGAAAGTGTAGTCAAGGTAGCTGAGAGTTTTGCTGGGTTTGAAAAAAATAATAATGGATAGCCAATTTCCAAAAATGTAGACACAGGAGCTATGGAAAAGAAGAGAAGACACAGAGATGGACCATGTGAGTTTGAGAGAAGAGTTGACATTGGAAGCCAGCTGGGTAATGTTTCCAGAAATGAAAGTAGGACAATGCCAATACAGCCATCGGCGTACTGGAGAAAGTTGGGAGAGGGAACCCCCAAATTGAACTGGAACAAGGAATGTTCTATAAACTCCACAAAAAAATCAAGCATAACAATGGCCTATACGGGGACCCATGACCGTGCCTCTTATTTGAAGGAATTGAGACAAGTTAAAAGAGAAATTGCTCAATGAGAGAACAACTCAGCCCGGCAGAGGAAGGCGATGGCAGATGGGGACCATTCAGACCTCCTTTCAAAGAAGAAGCCAATGAACTCTCAGACTATTCTGTGGAGCAATGCAAGTATAGGGTGATTAGAAGTCCATAGTGAAGAGACAGATGGGGCCAGGAAATTAGAAATTATTTAAAACTCCTTTAGGATGTCAGGAGAATCATGAAGTTTGGTGGGAAGAGTCTAGGCAAAGGGACAAGAAAAAAAGAGTCAAAAAAGGAAGAAATAAGCTCAAAGGCAGAAATGTATGCATATAAATCTTTGAAGGCAGCAGGGCAAGTAGAAAAAATACTGTTTAGAAAAATAAATTGACTCCTTGACTTTATTAATAGAGGCAGAGAATAGGAAATTTTGCAAAACATTTATGTAACACTGGTTAGGCCTCATTTGGAATACTTTGTTAGAAAGGATGTTGAAACTGTAGAGAAGGTACGGAGAGATATACTGGAATGGCACTAGAGATAAGAGAGCTGTATTATGTTAAAACACTGGCGATGGGTTAGTCAGTGCTCCCCAGGCCAGAATTGGATGTAGGAGTCACAATGGGAATAGTCACTCAGCCAGAATGTTGGTTCCTGACTCTATCTCATCTCCAAGCCAGTAGCGTAGAGGCAGAACTGGAGTGCAATGGTGACTGACAGGGCTATCAGCTCACGAGAGGCAGGGTAGCTGATGTAGATCATGAACAGCCACTTGAGGCTAACCAAAGCAGGATGACTAGGGTTTTTCATTTGGCCTCCAGGTTCTGACAGGTAAGGAGGACCAGCTGCAGGCCAGGGTGCCAGCATTTTTTCTCTCTATGCCTATGTGTGGGGGTCATCACAGGCCAGCCCCACAGGCTGGTTCTCACATTTTGTGAGAGGTTCTCACATTTTAAGCTTAGAGTTTAAAAACATAGAACAAGGGCATTTCCATTTTGAAATGCTCTTTCTTTCTTGCTCATACACAGATATCTTTGATTACGGCTTGCTGCCCCTATCTAGCTGGAAAGCCTCCAGTTTATCCTTCGGCTTTGTGACCCTGTTTGAATGATGAATTATTGTTCTGGCCAATGAAGGGAGTTCTCTGTTAAAATAACAATGAGTGTTTGTTTCTCACCACGGCACGGGTTCAGGAGCAGGAATCAATCCTGAAATCTGTTTCCCACCCCTGCAAGGAAAGTCCTGCCCAGGGAAAATCCGACCCAGGGAAAACAGGTTGTCTCCTCAGCTTTGATAAAGATTCAATGAGATTTCAAGTTAAAATACTCTAATCACAAACAATAACCTCAGACAAAGCCAATTACAAAAGAAATGAGCTGGACAGCTGGTTTGCAATGCAGACTGTTGCCAACAGCATGGCCTCAGTTCCCACATCAGTTGAGATTACCACAAATGTCCTGCTTTCTCAACCTTGCCCCTTGCCTGAGGTGTGGTGACCCTCGGGTTAAACTCCAGCCCTCTTGCTCTCCAGTGAGACTGCACCTCTGCGGTCCATGGACTATAGCAACGTGGGGGTGGTGGAGGTGTGGGAGTGGTCAGTTAGCTGGTAAGCGGTGCACAATTATGCCAACAGCACAAGTTCAATTCCTGCACTGGCTGAAGTGACATGGAAGTCCTACCTTCTCAACTTCACTCCTCGCTTAAGGTGTGGTATCCCTCAGATTAAACCCACTACCAGTCACATATCTCAAACAGGAGCCTATTGGCTGCTGGGAATATGTTGACTTTACCTCACCAGAAATACAGGGTAAATTAGGAGTTAATAAGAGTAAGGAAATTAATCTAAATTAATATTAGCAGAGAAAAGTATTGGAGACACTCAAAGAACTAACATACATATTACATATTATACATTTTTGCACTGGTTATAATTTTCCAAAATTCTTTGGATTCCGAACTGATTGAAATTAGCAAACATTACTTCCTCCTTTCTGAGATAGCAAACTAAACAGAGAAATAGGGAACAGTTAGCCTGACATCAATGAGATGTGTTGGAAGCTATTAATAAGATGGTCTTAACAATACACTTAGAAAAACATTTTATGATTAGAACAAATCAACGCGATTTTACCGAAGGGAAGTTCTGTTTGATGAAGTTATTCAAGATGATTGAGGATGTAATTGTTAGGGGGAATAAAGGGGCACCAGTAGATGGAGTACACTTGGATTTCTAAAAGGTATTCAAGAACTGCTACACAAAAGTTTAGTACACAAGCAAATGGAGATGATATATATTCGCATGGACAGGGATTGATTAACCAACAGGAAACAAACAGCAGGGATAATAATATCTGGTAAGCACTAGACAAGTGTCACAAGGGTCATTGTGGGCCCTCAGCTACTTACAACTTAATTTAAAATATGTAAAGTGTAGTGTAACTAAGTTTGCTGATAACACATAGCTAGAAGTAAATGTAAGCTGTGAGTTGGATAGAGTCTGCAAAGAGATATGAACAAGTTTAGTGAGTGGGAAACAGGGTGGCAGATAGAACATAATATGTGAGATTATTCACTTTGGTCATTAAAATAAAAAGCAGTTTTTTTTTCTAAAAGACATGAAATTTACAAGTTGACATTCAGAGAAACTGAAATGTAAAGCAAGCAACTAAGAAAGCAAATGGCATGTTGAAATCCAATCTCCTATTCAGTAATTTTACATTTAAAAGGAAAGACGTAATTATATTGGAGGGAGTGAAAGAAAAGGTTCACAGTAGATTGGTATATGGGGATGTGGTCTCCTCGACATTAGGGAGACAAAATGCAGACTGGGCAATGACTTTGCAGAACACCTATGTTCTGTCCTCATAAATGAGCCCAAACTTTCGGTTGCCTGACATTTGAAGACACCACCATATTACCTGGCCAACATTTCTATCTCAGGCCTGCTACAGTGGTCCAGCAAAGCTCAATGCAAGCTGGGAGAACAGCATTTCGTTTTCTGCTTGGGGACCCTGCAGTCTTCAAGACTCAATACTGAATTCAATAATTTTAGGGCTTGAATATGTTTTTCCATGCCCTCTACACAACCCCACACCCCTGACCCTATCATCACGCCATCTGCTTTCATGACAGCCAACCCATTTTCACCTACTCATGGTCCCAATGATCAGTTTTCCTTTTTCCCTGGCTTACCATTATCCATCCCTTTGTTTGTCTAACTAGTGTTCTCGTTTTCTGGGCTCCCTCACCACCTTACACCTCCTCCACCACTGTCTTCAGCATATATACCACCTTTTCCAAGCCACTATTAGATCTGACGAAGGGTCGCTGGACCTGAAATGTTAACTCTGCTTTCTCTCCACTGATGTTGCCAGACCTAATGAGTTTCTCCCAAAATTTCTGTTTCCGTCTAGGATGAGGGGATGGTCATACAGCAGGCTGAGTAAATTGGATTTATATTCATAGAATTTAGAAGAATGAGACGAGATCCCTTTGAAACAGTAAAGATAATGAAGTGGCTTGACAGGGTATATTCTAAGACATTGTTCCCTAGTCTAAAGATACAAGAAAAGGGGTACAGATTTTGGACAAATGATCAATCATTTAGAACCAAGATGAGGAGAAACTCCTTTACTTACCTGGTTGAGAAACTTGGAATTCTCTACTCCAGAAAGCTGTGAATGCTCCATTATGCAATTCATTTAAGGCTCGATTGGACAGGTGTTTGCACTCATGGAGGATAAAGTGATGAGGAAGGGAAGGTGGGAAGGTGAAATTGAAGCCAAAGATCAGTCCAAGACATACTGGCAAGTATGGCAAGTTTAACAGGCCCTTAGCAAATTGTAATATAAATTACTGAATAGGTGTACGAGCTTTATTCGTGAGGCTCATATTTTTAGATCATACTGTTATCTCTCCCATCTCTTCATCTCCTATAGCTGTAGTAAAATTATGTAGAGCATTTCTTCCTGTTATCACAGTTTTGTGCAGTACCAGTCTGAGAAATGCAGACAAGGAAATAAGGTCAAAATAGAAGAAAAATGTCTTCATACACTCACTCAAAAATACATAGTGCTTAGAGAAGTAAATTTTGAAAATATTGTGATGCCTCCGTTGATGAATGGAGCATCTTCCACTTCAGACCTTCAATATTAGCAAACATTTTAAAAATTCATTCATGCAATGTGAGCATTGCTGGTTAGGCTAGCATTTGTTGCCCAACATTACTTGCCTCGAGGGCAGTTAAGAGTTAACCATATTGCAATGGGTTTGGAGTCACATGTAGGCCAAACCAGATAAGGATGGCAGATTTCCTCCCCAAAGGACATTAATGAACCAGATGTGTTTTTGTTACAATTAATGGTGATTACATGATTGCTATTAGGCCAGCTGTTCAGTCCAGAGCTTTTCATTGAGTTCAAATTTCACCAGCTCCCATGGCAGAATTCAAACTATATGCGGAGGGAGACATTAGCCTGGGGCTCTGGTTTGTTAGTCCATTGACATAACACTACCATCACCCTTTAAATGTGCAGGAAAGCTCCAATAATGTGCTGAAGTACACCATTAGCATTGTTCGTGATGCACTTTCCATTCCTTGTACCAGCTATCCCATAATTTCTTTATGAACTTTATTAAATGCTAAGCAGTAACCATACAGCAGCATATACTCTGTAATCAGCTTAGTGTAGGGCTTAACCATACAAATGTCTGATTCAGGAACAGAAACAAAGATAGACTTACATTTCCACTTATATTTCATGATCCTGGGACTCTCCGAAGCTCTTTATAGCCGATGAAGTGCATTTGATACGTTGTCATTTTTGCAATGTTGGCAAGTAGCAGCTAATGTGCACATAGCCTTCCATAAATAGCAACATAAATCATCAGAGAATCTGTTTTTGTGAGATGGTTTGGGAGTTAAACATTGGTCAGGATACCAGGGACAACCCCATTGCCTTCTTCAAGGTAATATCATGGGATCTTTGACATTCTGTTGCAATAACAGTCAGGTGTCAATTTAAGGTCTCCATTCTAAACGCTGCACCTTTGAAAGTGGAGCACTCCATCAATACCACACCAACATGCCAGCCAAAGTTTTATTCTGGAATCAGAGGAGTGGAGTGAGACTTTAGTTCACAATGGTCTGGCTGAGAGGCGAGGATTACAGAAAGCCTCACTGGAAGTGACTGGGAATGTGTCAGGTATGCTATCCCTGTGGCTCAAGGAAATACAGCTGTAATGATGTTTTTTTCTAAACTGAACTGAATGCAGATATCTGCTCCAAATGCAAAACCTTTGAAATGTAATGTCCCTCATGATAAACCTGAGATTGCAATGATGAGTCAAATCCAGGCCCACAGTATAGCACTGCTATTGTAGACACACCAACACTGGCAATAGCAACTTAATGGCAAATATAGTTCCATTGCTGCTTCTGGATGCAGTGAAACCCATCTGAAGAAAAGAGCAATGATGCTCACTGGGGGTGACCACCAAGAACAAGCACTAGTGGGCTCAGGAATAACAATTTCCCACACAGGGGTTCTGCTATAACGCGTAGTTGTATTCCCATGCAACATCGTGTAATAGAAAATGGCACCAATGAAATAATGGGTCCTATGGGAAAAATGGGGTTGGGGCAGACAACAAAACAAAAAAATCACTCAGTATTTGCTCAAAAATCACTCAAAAGCCTAACACAAAGGATAGCACAACTTGAATAAATGTTTAGTTCATATCTAATAATGAAATAAAAGTAAATTTAACATGTTACCTTGAAAAAATGTCAAGACGACTAGATGGGGAAGGAGGTTGTACTGTACCTCTCACAGAAAGCACTTCACAACAAAGTCCACAGAAATGATCACGTGATGCTGGTGCAGAGACTCTCTCGGTGCTAACGTTGTACGTATTCACGACAAAGCCCGTGAAATAATCATGTGATGTTGACGTGTGCTCCTCCACACACCAATGGGATCATGTTATAGCCAACACAAGTTCGCATTTTAGAGATAGTAGGAACTGCCGATGCTGGAGAATCTGAGATAACGAGGCGTAGAGCTGGATGAACACAGCAGGCCAAGCAGCATCAGAGGAGCAGGAAAGCTGACGTTT
>JAHRHZ010000012.1:63111225-63128760 GCA_024137785.1 Ginglymostoma cirratum
GATCTTCTGAAGAAGGGTCCAGACCCAAAACGTCAGCTTTCCTGCTCCTCTGATGCTGCTTGGCCTGCTGTGTTCATCCAGCTCTACGCCTTGTTATTTCGTATTTTAGAAATAGTGTTCCCCTATTCATCAATCGCGTTACAGCCAATTTGCATTGACTGAACACGCATTATAGCAGAAGCAACTGTATAACCTATCTGCCCCCGGGTTTCACCAACGTCATCAAAACAGAAACCACCCATCAGGAGCCACACTGTGTTCCTGCCACCAGAGGGCCCAGCAGCTCATTTTCAGCACTATAATTAAACCAATAATTCCATTGGTGGGATTACATAGAGATAGCTATTGCATATTGTACAAAAGATATGAAGAGAGTCTGCACACACGTAGACATGTCCACCATTTCAGAATGTTTTATGCAGAGGAAGCTAGCACCTATTGGTTTTGTGCTTTTCCAGGTTGTTGGGGGGAAGAGCAAACAGCGATGGAATGAAGTCATGTTTACCTTTAATTGCTTTTGAAGAAACTTCTTATTTTGTTTTGGACTTAGAATCCATTATAGTACAGGGCAAACTTCAGTACACTGAATATTAGGCGATATTGAAGAATCTGAGCTGCATAAACGATATGACCTTCCAACTTGGCCCCAGCCTTCAATTTTATACTGATACAAACGAAACTGTACAAATTTATAGCTGTTTAAAAGAGTAACAACAGTAGGGCTTAATATCCAAGCACAGGTAAACCTTATTCCAAATCGTAGGGGTGTCAAAACGTTCCTCTCCGTTCTACTTAATGCAGCTTAGCTAAAGAGTGGATACAGCCCTCAAAGATTGTGAATTTCTATCTGTTTCTTCACCGAGGCTCCAGCATTTTCTCCAAGTATTACCTGATACAGTGTGATCAAAATACACGGGCACCTTGTGAAGTAATACCCTGTCTAAATAATTGACAGTATGTACTTACACCATTGATAGCTGCACGAAATTAGAGGGTTGCTTACATACACACCCTGAGTGCCTGCAGAGATACCAGTTTCGTTTATAATTGGTTGAAATAGCAAGGAGGGGTGGATACCGCACAATTGGAGGTGTTCCCTCCGCGCGATAGGTGGACTGTTCAGTAAAATCTAAAATAAAAGTTTCTACGCATGCTTTAAGAAAGTTTGCAACCTATGTGAGTGAGTTCTCCTAGTTAGGTTAGCGAACAGTTTTTGTTCTCCTTTCGGCTTTCCTTTGGGAAGGCTACTCCACACGGGGCTCGGTGGTGCGATTTTCGAGCATACTCACGTCTGCTTGGAACAAAGAACATCCCTTCCCCCTCTTCCCTGAAGTCTGGAGGAGTTTTAAACAGAGGTGAAGACAGTTTGTAAGTGGAGTAATTCGTAAGAAAGAATCCTAATGACTGAGCAAAGCCAGAATTCTACTCCTGGGGAAGAACTGAAGTCTACAAGATTTCTTAGTAAAAAAGACTCTAAGAACGTTTCATTTCAGTAAGTATGACGTTTTCCTCCGAAGCATTATTTTAAATTGCAATTGCTGAATGTTGTGTTGTTTGCAAATAAAAAGTTTGAATCTTAAGCTGCTTTAGTTTAGCTCTTGTATGTTTTACCTATATACAGACTGTTACTGCCAACTTTAGTTTCAAGTTTAGCTTACTAGGCCTCTAATGCTTGAATAATAAGTGATTTATCTTTACAGACAATATTTTGCTGTCTTGTAGAACAACACACTGTTTCATATTTTGCCCTAATGGGCTATATTGAAAAGGAGTAGCAGATAATGAGCGTTATTTCACTTTTAATTTGAGTTCTGCAGGTTTGTTTACCTAGTTCCTTTTTAGCTCTACAATATCTAACAGCAATATTTTGGTTAGATGGAAGCACCTGAAACAAACAATATTTTAGATATGGATCTTTAGCAAGTACTTCTTGATCAGCTTCAGGAACAAGAAAATTGAAGTTTTAAGTATTTCTTCACCAATAAAAAGAATAAACTTTTTTGTTTTCAATATATCAATACAGTGCCAGGTGCTTTCAAAATTTTCATAACTAACATAATTACTTGCAGTAAAGATGCACTTAACGTTGTCACCTCTGAATCCATTATTCTTCACAATAGTAGAAAGTAATTCCAATGTTGCTCATTGACTTGAATCTGACCCACCACTGTGAGGCTTCTTGAGGAAGCTACAATGCATCAGTTGAGCTTGACATCCCAAGGAATGTGAGTGTGTGGGGCGGGGGGTGTGCAGAAAAGAAGACTTTGTTTGATCAATGCACAGTTTTTCTAATCCCAAGATATCCTGAAGCACTTCCCAGTCTGCAAAATGCTGTTGTAGTAAAGCTGCCAGTTAGTGGAAAGCAAAGTCCCAAGCAGCAAAAGAAAATTTTATTTTATCATTGAATAGAGTAGCACAGAAGACTGTCAGCCCATTGAATAACGCAATAGGTCCTTTCAAAAAACAGTTCAATTAACCTCACTGTGTTTAATTGTTGACTGAGGAATAAATATTTGCCATAGCACTGGAGAGACTGTGCCTGATACTCGTCAAAATATTGATGACACCTTTCCATTTACCTCTGGAGGCAGATCAGAAGTCTGTGACTCTACCAGTGCGGTAATATTCAGTGATGTATTGCTGTGTCCGTAAAGATTTTTGTGCTCGAGTTTCTGGAGTGGAACCTGAATGCATAAACCTCTGCCTTACAGTCTGTTTCCAGTAGGGTTTAGCTCAAAGTTAGGAGAGCCACCAGGCAAGCTTCACTAGAGATAAAATTACCACACCTGAATCAGGTTATGTTCTCTATATCCTGCTCTCTGAGGAAAATATAGAGACATCCTATTCCAGCTACTTGGTCACCACAGACTAGCTTGACTGTTGCCCAGTTGTTCAACTTCACATCGGTTATGGCTGTACCGTGTTTTGCTGCAGCACCTTGAATAGGCTTGCCCCTGTCTGTTCACTCCTACAACCTGTGCTGGTAGCCCACTTCTGACTACTAGTCCAGCACTGCTTCCAGCAGAGTATGTTGTCAGTGCTTTCAATCTTGTTTCTCCCTTTTTTACCTCCTTTCTCTTCCCACCCTGCCATTCTATCACAATGCTCAAGGCATAATACATGCTTGTCTCAGTGCTCCTATGTCCAAGTCAGTCTTAACCTACTTGTTCTATTGCTCTCTCTCTCTCTCTCATCATTCTGGTTTGTTTATCCTAGTCTGTTCCACTCATTAAATTGTGACAATTTAATTTTATCCATTTTCCTTTCGCTAATGTCCACTCGCAGCTCCACATTTCCCCCTCACACTCATCCAATCAGCTTCTTGAATCACTTTGGGTGTAGGAAGTTTTTAATCCAGTGATAAGAAGGGATAGTGATATAATCCAAGACAGGACAGTGTAAGGGTCCGAGATAAACTTGCAGTGATAGTGTTCTAATGCATCTATGGTCTTCTACTTTTAAGCAGTAGTAGTTACAAGCTTGAAAGACAATATAAGAGGAGCCTTGTTGAGTTATGGAGTCATAGCCACCCAGCGCAGAAACAGACCCTTCGGTCCAACTTGTTCATGCCAACCAAGTTTCCAAAATTAAACTGGTCCTACTTGCCTGTGTTTGGCCTATATCCATCTAAACCTCTCCTATTCATGTACTTGTCCAAATGTCTGTTAAATGTTGTAATTGTATCGGCTTCTACCACTTGAAACCAAAAGTGCTGGGGATCACAAGGGACCAGGCAGCATCCATGGAGAGAGAGCAAGCTAATGTTTCGAGACTAGGTGACTCTTCTTCAGAGCTGAAGTGAATTGTGGATTGGATAGCATTTAAGCAATAGTGGGTTGTCCCCTCCACGCTTCACCTTGAGACAATTTTAAGTAATCATCTATTGCAAGCAAAATCAAAAACATCATAATCAAAACATGGAACATTAACAGAAATTGTGGGGAAAATCTCAGCATGTCTGGTATCTTCTAGGGAGAGAAATCGGAGTTACCGTTTCAGGTCCACTGCCCCATCTGAAGACCAAATAAATCTTTAGCAGTACTTATAACTTAATTTTTTTTATGCTTGTGCTCTACAGAAACTCAAACTACTTGTGAACAGCTTCATATACAATGATGCTTCAGTGCTCTGAAATCTCATGGCTCCAGTTACTGAATTAGGATCACAAGTTTGATGTTTTTTTGTTGAACTGAAGCTAACTTAATTTGCTGTCCCTATTTTGGGACACTGGCTTTGCAAAATGGGAAATGTAAGAATAGTAACTACTACTTGGATTGGTGTGACTGAGGATAATTGATCTCTCCATGTGGATCTTGTGGTGTTGATTTATTTTCTATTGATCAACTTTCCTGTTGGCTCCCTTGTTCAATAATGGAAAGTAAGATGATACAAAATCTTTATAACATTGAAAGGAGGCAGTATATTGCCAGAAGGGAAAAAAGTAAGAAAAAATGTGAAAACTGTAGAAGGTACAATATGGAGCTTCTCACATATGTTGGCAAAATGGAGAGGATTTTCAACTGTGATTTCTGTTTAGACATTTGTTCCTTTCACAGAATGAAAAATGACTAGTATAGTAAAAATTTCTACATCGTTCGAGGTTTTGACCTCCCAATGTCCTGTTGCTATCACAAAAGGATCACGTAAAAAGACTCCATATTTGATGGAAGCTTAATACACTGTAGTGCTATGAAGTACTGTGTAAAAGATTTGAATACAGATCCTTTGGTAGATAATCCTTTCTTTATACAGTCCACTAAAAAAATAAGAATTAGCAAACCTGACTGTTTGTTTATACTGTTTAATAATAGCAGCAGGTTGATAGGGGTGTGGACACAGACATCGCCTTTCAGTATCACACAGACTGGGTTGTTCCTGTAGAATGGCAGGAACTTTTCAGCTGCAGTTGGCAATAAGAATATGAATTCAGATAACATCCCATATGCATAGCCACTTCCTATTGACTTCTAGGAACAATATTTGGAAATTAAGTAACTAGCATTAGGGTCAAGAAAATGGACCTAAAGCACTTCGATGACAAAGATATTAGATGTGGAGCTTTTGAAATGGATTTGGGAGGAGAGGAACATTGGAAGTTTGAGCATTTGTTGGGGAGGCTTGGTGTGTACTTAAGTGCTTGAAATGGAAAATTAATGTTTCTGCTGGGAAAATACCAAACTTTTAAAGAAAAAAATAAAATGTCACTGCTTGATCTTGTGTTGTGTGGCTGGATTAGAGCAATGCTGGGTCTGATTTATCCCGAATCTTGTGAAATCATGGCAAATAATGAAACCGCTGCATAGGTCTGATGTATGAACAAAGAATTCAGAAACAGTAAATTAATCTCTCAGCTGAACTCTTGCATACACTGAGCTGTCTGCTGCCTTCCTCCCAAAGCCATCAGATGTCGGCTTAGTTATTTGGAAAGATTACATGTCCATTGTTTGACCTGTTACTTGAACCCATAAGCCTCTGAACTACTTCTACTGTATCATTATCCAGCAACCCAGTTGGCAGAAGCTGTTATTTCATCCAGGTACAAAAAATGTGAATAGTCCCAAAGCTGAAGTTTCAATGATTTTATTTTGAGTTTGAACAAACCTGTGTTTTATTTACTTTGACTTGATAGTGACATTTACAAATTGGTCATGCGAAGAATAGCACACCCTAAATTTTTCTTCTATATTTGGAATGCAACTTCAAGATGCCAAACTATAAACGATCGAGCTGCCATCTCTCTCCATGGGCTTGATCCAGAAAGAATTATCATAAAGGTGTCAGAATTTAAAGATTTATTTTCAGTTTTGGCATTAGTTGAAGACAGACAACTGTTAAAAATAAATCATTTTTAAGTAATGCAGTGAACAGCTGACTAGAAAAATGTGTTGAGCGCATTAAGCAGAAATGTCAGAGGAAATGCAGAACAAGCCATAAATGGTTGATTGACACATGAAAAACACTTTCTGGGTAATGTTCTGTTAATGTTGGAAAGGGATATAATCCAGGACTCAATGGTGAGCCTGTGTTAGTTCTCCACATACAGAAAGACGATCAAAACTTTAGGAAAACAGTTGACAGATCTGGGTTAATGTGGAGCAGTATGTTCGAGAGGGGGAAAAAAGCAAAGAATTGACTATGCCCTCAACGTATGAATGCTTTATAGTTATGGATGAAGAAGGACATATAATTATTACGAAAAGGACAATCGCTAATTGCTAAAGCCTCTTTGATAGCTCCTCCCAACTTCTCTTAGGCAGAGAAAAGAAGCAGGTACATGCCAGCACATACCAAGTCTCTCACCATCCTGAGATGGACATGTTTTCCTTTTGCTTCACTGTGTTTCTAAAAACAAACTCCCCACCTAACAATCATTGGGAGTAATTTTACCACATCCATATGGTCTGGCAAAGTAAATGGCTCACTAATAACTTGAGCCAAATGGGGATGCATAATAATGAATAGTTTTGTCAACAGCCCCATCATCCAGATGATTAAACAAAAAAAGTTGCTTCACAATTTGAGGGCATAGGCTACACTACACTGGGCTGTGCCTTGATGCTACAGGGTGCTTCGCAAGGTGGAAGTTTGGGATTTGCTCCCTCTTACTCCTCTGCCTCATCATTGAGACATTTGGCCTCCAAGCATGAAGCAGCTTAATGGAGAAGTTGTCACCGTTTTGAATGATTGGTCAAAAACTTCTCGCAGTCAGTGATCTGCTACTTTGAGTGTCTTTGTAGCATTTTACTTGTCTTCCGTGAAACACTGGGCATTTGAGATTTCAGAAACCAGGACTGGAGTGGGGGATGTGAGTGTTGAAAGAGACACTTTTGTGTCATCCATGCAGTGTCCAATCCATTTGGTTTTGGAGAAGTTGCCTGAAATTATGTAGAGGTGGCTTCAAGAAGGAAACTAATGCTTCTCTGATGGTCCATCCATTCAAACTGGCACATTTGATGGAGCAATTGTGGAAATTTTCTCTAGTACTCTTCGTATGTCGTTGATGCCCAGCTCAGGTCTTGTTAAAGTCTGGGAGTGTGGTGATTGACTGCTGCTCTGTACAGTAGAACTAGCACAGTTCCTTGTTGTCACATGTTTGTTGTTGCTTGTAGAAGGCTGGTCTGCAACAGTTTGTTTGGTGTTGGAACCCCTCGTCGATGGTGGACTTCTGAGAAGGGTGACTGCAAAAGTATGAAATGTGTTAAACGTATTCCAGAATGTCTCCTTCAACATAACGAAGGTGGAATATTTAAGTAATATGGACTGGGTTGATGTGAGTTTTGTTTTGCGAACATTCAAGAACAAGCAGAGTAGCTGTCATATTGAAAGCTTGAAGAGCTGGAGTTTTTCACAGATCTGGTGCAGTCATCTAAAACTGTACATGTTATATGTCTGGTTCCTTTTACTTTTGAAACAGTTGATTGAGGTTAAAGTTTTCTATCTGGGTGGTGTTTGATACTCACAGCAAAAGGCAGTTGATATCGAAGTGATTAACCACTGACAATTAGATTAGAAATAGCATGGGGGCTATCGCAAAACCTTGCTTGTTTCCAGTCTAGATTTTGAAGGTGTCTGTTTCTGTTTGTTTCCCCACTCATCACAATAATACAACTGCTACATGAAAAAGTTTATTGGATATTTGAATGTCCAGAGCACTAGTCAGAGCCTCTCAATTTTAATTAATTAAAGACTTTAGCCAGATCAAAATGATGAATGCAATGAAGAATTCCTACTGCCTGGTGTCTACACCAAGGAGGAAGCTTGACCTGAGTTGTTTTGGGCTAAACATTCCCTAGGCTGAGATAGTCTGGCCTTAGCTAGCTCCTGGCTCCAGTTTTGGACACTTGCATGGACTGGGATGGACTTGACACTTTTTCTGTACTGCACTGCAATATCAATAAAACTTCAAGGGTCTAGGCCTGAAACGTCAGCTTTCCTGCTCCTCTGATGCTGCTTGGCCTGCTGTGTTCATCCAGCTCTACACCTTGTTATCTCCATTTTAGTTGCATTCTGTTTTCTATTGCTATGTTTTTACAGTAGTGGTACACATTAACTAATGAATTCTACTTTTCATCATCTGACTGGTATACCAAAGATCTCTCATGGATAAAAATTGTTTTAAGAATGAAGGAATGTGGAATTAAAATTACAACAATGTCACCTGGCCACAAACTGGGGCAAACTTTGAGAATTCTGAAAAGAAGATTAATTTCTGCACTGAAATTACAGTTTCAATGCCAGGAAATTGAGTTAATGCTGAAAAGTTTGGGTCTCCTGTTTAATTCACATGTATGATATTTTCGCACTTTGGGAGATGGAAAGTTTGCCTGCCAGTTAGCTTGAAAAGAGAATAGAGCTAGATTCTGGAGTACAGAGTAATATTTCAACACTTGCTTTAGAGTAACAGAAAGAAAAATGTATTTGTGATGACAACTAGCTGGAACGCACTCTCCCACCATATCTGTTATTATCACTGAATATAACACTCATTGGGAAAACAACCATTGAACAAGAACTCAAATATAGGTACTGATTCAGTTACTGTGGAGGATGCAAGTCGACTATTAAATAACTGTGGTCTCCGGTTATGAATCTAATCCCTCCAGGCTTCTTAAGGACTGTTTAACTGTGTACCATATACTTGCTTTCTTTTTTATCCCTCTGTTCCTTTTAAACTCATTACCTGTGTCTTTTTAGGGTTAATTTTGTCTTAGTTATTTTTCTCAGACCTAGTAAATGACACTTCCTCTTTCGTTCACTCAAGAAAACCTGGGTAATCGGCTTCTTCATGTTCATGAACCATGCCTTAATTGAAGTATTACGGACTCTACAAAAAAATTGTTGCACCTAACTCAAAGGGCTTCCTCACCTGTTTGTAAAATGCAGCATAGCTACATATAATCATACTGTCTTGTTTACACGTTTGGCAATAACCTGTTCAAAGTTCACATGAAGCAAATCTGTGTTTACGTGGACTTGGCATTTGTGTATAAATTGTGTATAAACCTCATTTTAAAGTCAAATTAACCCAATCTACAAATGTTTTTAACCTAAAAATAGATCAAGTACCTCAACCTCTGCCTCCAGAAATGGGAATAAGGCACTGTTGTCATGTTGGATGTATACTGTGCCAAGACAGTGACTTGGCCAAACTGAACATGTGTTCCAAACGCTTTTTAGAGGAAAAATGAAGTAACAAAGAGTGAGCTGCAATTCAAGCATTTAACTAGTACCTGAAACTAGATATTTCTGTCACTCCAGTTAAAAGAAATCTGGATCAAAGATACTTTCTCAATCCCAGCCCAACCCCCACTTGATTACAAAACAACAGCAGCAACTAGTCAGTGCATTTGTGATGACCTTTAGCCATTAGTTCCGACACTGCTAGCTAATGTGCTTTTAAACGTCACCAAATTGCAGCTTTATTAAGGCCATTCCTATGTTGCGATACTACAGGGAACCAGTATGACATCAGAACTTATTGCAAGCAACATTGGCAAGTTACACTCTGATTTATACTGAGAGACTAGAGAAAACCAAGAAGTGAAATAAGAAGTTGCATGCATGTGACTCCTTTCCTGACCATAATATGCCCCAAAATGCTTGATGATCAAAGAAGACCTTTTTATGTTACATTGGTAATATAGGAAAAATTTGCTTCCTCTACATGATTTGCATCCTCCTATAACCAGGAAAGTGGTAAGAACCAGCTAATCTGATTTTGCATTATTTTGACTGGATGCTGGGGAGAGATCTCCTCCACTGCACACTTCAAAACTTTGGCTGGGAACTTTGCCCAATAGGGCAAAATTTAGCTTTAAGTTAGTCTCTTCTCTAAAAGGTTGCACTTCGAAAAATATAGCACTTAGTGCTGCATTTCCATGTCACTTTTGATTTTTGTCTCCCAGGTTTGGAGTGGGACTTGAATCCTCTCTGACTCTGAAGAGAGAGTGCTACCTAGAGTTGCACCTGACATCTATTGCACGTTTGTATTTACACAGTTACAATAACTTTAGCAGATAGCAATCTGATATAAATAACACATACAGAAAATTCTGTGGATGCTGGAAATCTAAACTTAAAACCAAAAAATGCAATTATACTCGCAAGCCAGGCAGAACTGAAATGAATAGTCATGTAAACGTGAAAGGTTAGCTCTGTTTCTCTCCACAGATACTGCCTATTTCCAGCACTTTTTTTTCTATTTATAATTCCATCTTGATACCAAATTTTAAACCTAGCCATTACTTATGAAAAACTAACTTTTATAATGTTTATAGAACAGGCCAAAGAGGCCTGGGCCATTCTGCTGACGTTGACATTCTGCTCTCATTGTTGAGTGGATTCAAGGATGTGGAGCAATTCTGTCTTATTTCACCTTTCTTGGGAGAGTGTTGGTTTTCAGGCTGCCTATTGTTGACCTTCTTGGGAGCCTCTGACTCACAGCAGGATCCTTTCCCAGGAAATTCAGTCTGTGCTGCTTTATTCTTTACAAAGGCATGGACTGTGTGGCCCTTCCAGCCTCATGCAGACACAGTAGCAGAGTTGCCGCAGCTGCTCAGGCCGTGAATCATGGAACTCTCTTCTGTGTCGTTTTTCTCCTTAAAACATCCCTTAAGACCTAACTCCTGACAAAGTCCATCAGCTCCTTGTGTGGCTCGTTGTCACATTTTGTTTGGTTACACTGAGTGTTTTGAGGCATTTTGATAAGTTGTTGCATAGAAGGGTCAAAGAGACGGAATGCTGCTTAACTGTATCAGGGTTGTGTATCGAATGTCAAAACACAGTGGAGAAAACAGTAGGAGCTGAGTATCAGTGGAATTGAATGTGCCTTTGGGACAGTGTTCCTACTGAAAACTTCTGCATGTTTGTTTCCTTTTGCCTTGACAATGCTAAGGGGTAGCATTTATTTGAACTAAATTCATTGTTTTTACATGGGACAAAAATTCCATGAGGTGTAGTTTATTGAAGTACCGATTTAATGGGTATGTTATGAACTAGCCAATTGACTGTTACTGCAAGGAGATCTTTATTGCCTTTCGTTCAAAATGAAATTTCTTCATTCAGAAGGTGGTAAATCTGTGCCATTCTCCACCACAAGGCTGTAGAGGTCAAGTCACTGAGTGTGTTTTAAAAATGCCTATATTTCTAGACAGTAAAGGTGTCGTGGGGTATGGGGAGAGATTATGGCATTCAGGTAGAGGATCAGCCATTATCATATTGCATGGTAAATAGGCTCGATGTTTGTCTGCTGCCTGCAAAGACACGTTGAACAGTGTTGGCCAAAGCTTGTACAACAAGAAGCTTCAGCTGAGTCTATTTAGTAATGCTTATCAGTACAATGTGCTACCCTGGATAAAGAAATTGTTGCATTACAGTCAAGCCAAATAAAATCCATTTTGTTCATGCAACATTTCTTCCCAATGAGTTTATTCTCAATAATTAAGCAGTGTTATGACCTTTTAACGTTTGTAGTTGGCTAACTTTTTCTCCGTTATTTGGTAGCAACAACCACATTATGTCCTGTCTCGGTTTGTTGCCTGACCTGAGTGGAGGTGGGGGGGACCAAACGATCTTGAGACGTTAATAGTGGAGGTGTTGGGAAACAAATTTCCTAACTTGTTACATTTACACAAGGGATCAATCAAAGCACTTAGGCTCCTGTGTGAGAAGTGGTGACCTAGCTCCCCTTGGTTATTCCCCCACTTTCTCCATTGGTCACAATGGGGTTAATTTTAAGAGTAATCATTCCCTTATTGATACCATTTCTTCTAGATCCAAATTAATATGTATTTTAAAGCCAATTTAAGCATTTCTTGAACTAACGTAGTTTACTTTTTCTTGTAGTTAATAATTAATAATGTAATGCATGCGCGCACACAAGTTAGAAATAGGAGGCAAGTCCAAAAAGATAAGCTTTTTTTGAGATAATAGGTACTGCAGATGCTGGAGAATCCAAGATAAGGTGTGGAGCTGGATGAACACAGCAGGCCAAGCAGCATCATAGGAGCAGGAAAGCTTGACGTTTCGGGCCTAGACCCTTCATCAGAAATGGGGGTGGGGAAGAGGGTTCTGAAATAAATAGGGAGAGAGGGGGAGGCGGATAGAGGATGGATGGTGGAGAGGAGGCAGACAAGTCAAAGAGGCAGGGATGGAGCCAGTAACCGTGAGTGTAGGTGGGGGGGAAGGGAGGAGAGATGACGGACAGGTCAAGGGGGCAGGATGATGTCAGTAGATAGGTGATGGGGGTGGGGCTTGAGGTGGGAGGAGGGGATAGGTGAGAGGAAAAACAGGTTAGGGAGGCGGGGACGAGCTGGGTTGGTTTTGGGATGCGGTTAGGGGAGGGGAGATCTTGAAGCTTGTGAAATCCACATTGATACCATTGGGCTTCTCCAGCATCTGCAGTACCTTTTTATCTCTGATACAATTTTAACCCCACTGCGAAGCCTCTAAGGATGCCTACCCTGAAGAAGTTACCCTCCTCCCTCCGGACAAACCTCAGGGAATCTCTCTCCCACTGCAACTACGTCAAGTTTTCCTGCTCCTATGATGCTGCTTGACCTGCTGTGTTCATCCAGCCCCATGCTTGTTATCTCGGATTCTCCAGCATCTGCAGTACCTTTTATCTCTGATACCATTGGGCTGCAGGGTTCCCAGGCTGAATATGATTTGCTGTTCCTGCAGCCTTCGGGTGGCATCATTGTGGCATTGCAGGAGGCCCAGGATGGACATGTTGTCTGAGGAATGGGAGGGGGAGTTGAAATGGTTCGCGACTGGGAGGTGCAGTTGTTTGTTGCGAACTGAGCGCAGGTGTTCTGCAAAGCAGTCCCCAAGCCTGCGCTTGGTTTCCCCGATGTGGAGGAAGCCACAACGGGTACAGATAGATTTCGTTTGGAATTGTTTTGAAAACATGGATAGTTGCAGCCAAGGTTCCCAGTAAAGTTGACATTCGAGATTTTTGACTTAGCTTGATTGAAACCTTTATATTGTCCTGATTCCTTGCAGCAGTGGGTGACTGGTAGCTCTCTGTGTGGCATGGCATGTATGTATGTGTCTTGATCTTTTCTCTTCTCTTTACCTGTAATGCAGGGCTGCTGTAAACAGCTCTTCCCAGAGCTCTTACCCATGCAGCACACTACTTTTTCTTCCTTCTGCACCAACGCCCCATTGTGGGGGAGTCAAGGACCAGAGGGCATAATCCCAAAATAAGGAATTGCACATTTTAAGATGGATGATGAGAGATTTTTTTTTCTCCTTGGGGTAGTGAATCAGTAGAATTCTTTAGCACAGACGGTTGCGTGTTTAAGTATCTGCAAGGCTGAGGCAGATTTTTAATCCATAAGGGAAACAGCAATTATGGGGGTGAAGGCAGGCTCATCAGAACAACCAGGCTGTCATTGAAAAATGTAGCTGACATACTGGCTGAATGACGTACTTCCTTCCAATCATACGTCTTTGTTCCATGTCCATAAGATCATGACCAGTCAAAATAAGAGACAGTTTCTTCAAATACAGGACCATTGGTTACGTTGCTGATACTGACTAACTAATCTTTCTGTTCTGCAATGTCGATTTGGGGTTTAAATATTGGCCAGGAGACAACATAGTTTCTCTTCAAATGAGGTGCACTTGCCATGTTATGTAATTAAATGCTGTTTGCAGGACTTTCTATACAATGAGGCAATTGACAGCTAACTTTTTTGAGATGCTTGTTGAGAGCTAAAGGATTGTTTTGGAGAGAAATCTTGGAAAGATTTGAGAACAAGTTTGTTGTACATGAGCCCTGCATTGCAGATGTGTGTAAGATTGAGCTGTTTACTAGCTAGGAGACAGTAAGAACTGTAGATGCTGGAGTCACAGATAAGTGTGGGGCTGAAGGAACAGAGCAGGCCAGGCAGCATCAGAGGAACAGAAAAGTTGACATTTCGGGTCGGGACCCTTCAGGGGCCCTCCCAACCTGAAACGTCAACTTTCCTGCTCCTCTGCTGCCTGGCCTGCTGTGTTCCTCCAGCTCCGCACTGTGTTTGCTAGCTAATTTGTTTTGCAGGGACCGATCGATCTTCCTATAAAATGTATCCACTTACCAAGTTGGGTAATCTGATAGAAAACAAAGTACAATGTTGAAGGCCTGAAACAAACAAAAACAAGCTGCTGGAGAAGCTCAGCAGATGTTGCAGTATCTGGAGAAATGCTGACCCTTAACGGGTCACTGGACTCAAACCTTAAACCCTGTTTTTCTCTCCCTCCACAAATTCTGCCAAACCTGTTAAGTTTCTCCAGCAATTTCTGTTTTTGAGTGATGTGATTATTTGATAATGCTAGATGTCAGCTTTGTAGGATTATTTCCATAACTAGCTGAGTTACAAGGGCAGTGACAGAAAACATAGGGGTGAAGAATAACAAAGAAGCAATGCAGGCTGTCCATGTGAATGGATCAGACTTCTCTTCTCCCCTCCTCCGTGAGGCTGTGTGTTAAGGATTAAAATCGCTCATGATTTAAGTCAAAGCAATGAGAGGTTATTGAGTTTTAGACTAAGTAGAATGGTTAAAATGATTCTAACTTTGATTAGATTAAATGGCGAGGAGTTTTTTTTAGAAAAAGGTATTGCTGACATTTTATGGGCATTTCTGATTCCAGCCAGGGTCTTGTCTTCAGAGCAGCCAGGGAATTATAGCCACTTACCGTTTTCTGGGGGAATGCACAAGCTGATTTTGCAGCAGCATGGGAGGGAGTGGGGACCTCATCCTGGGACCAGATTTCAATGTTAGCCGAATGACTGCATCTTTCAGAGCGCCATAGACGGTTTCTGGAACCTCCCCGAAGCCAGGATGTGTGTCAGATGATATCAAGTTACAGGCTTGATCTGATGCAACAGTGCCTAGCATGTAGCAGGAAGTGAAATTTTAAACTTGGAGCGGACTGCCTTTATTTTTTTTAAAAAAAGTCCCTGCATCAACGAATCTTCAATGATCGTGGGGAGGTGGGAGTTGTTTTTATTTCCGCTTCCAACATTTGGTGACGGTGGTAGTGTGAAGGATAAGTTTGGCACAAACGGGCATTGCTGGAGTTTGTGTGGGTTAGGCCTGGAGACAGAGGTGACTCGGCAGAAATATCTCCCAACATAACACCGATATCGCCGTCTGTTCGGAGCAGGCACAAATCCAGCCAGATATCCACTGTAACCTTTTTTGTGTTTAATACTAAAATCATTTGTGCCTTTTTATTTTTTTAAGCATTGCGTTGCCGAATGACTACTTTTAAAAACTTGAGGGACTGGTACCCTATTTTGAATAGCTCTGCTCACGCCTTCATGCAGCCCCATGCACTGAATAGGCAGATATTTTCTGTCATTCACAGCCTGTTCTTAAACATTTTGTGTTGACGTGTCATGATCAATTTAAAACACTTTTGTTTGAATGTTGAACTTTTTATTTCCAGAAGGTAAGGGGTTATAATTCTGGGAAAGTTTTGTTAGACTTCAAGTTTTCATAAATTTTGACCTTGTACTTTTTAATTTCACCTCACTCCCCCCACTATTTGTATTGGTACATTTCCTTTGGGCACTTGTGCAGCAATTGTTGGAAAAACCGAATTG
The DNA here is from genome assembly GCA_024137785.1 of Ginglymostoma cirratum. NCBI lineage: Eukaryota > Metazoa > Chordata > Chondrichthyes > Orectolobiformes > Ginglymostomatidae > Ginglymostoma > Ginglymostoma cirratum. Next base: position 63,126,819 of record JAHRHZ010000012.1, read on the forward strand.
GCATTTGTTACTGCAATTTGAAATGCAGTGGCGACAGAGTGTCCCTGCAATGGAAATTCATCTGTGGCAATTGATGTTGTTGATTATCATACATGTTTAATTATTAATGTCCTTTTTGTCTTCATTTGTCAGCTGGTTGCAATGCAAGTGAAGGGTGTGTTTATGTGTGAAAGGTAGGAGAGAGAGCCTCATGACAGGAGCAACTATGGATTTTTTTTAACCTGCCTAATACCAATTTGATCCAGTTATTGAGATGAAACAGATTAAAGTCAGCAGTCAAATTTTGACAATTTGAGATGTCCTTACTTGAATTAGCCCCCAGTCAGTGTTTTTAGATAGTGGCAAATACAATTAGGCTAATTTTTTTGTGCTGCTGTGATTTACAGAAATCAAATTGGCTCACATTCTATTTTTACATTGCAAAAGGGTCCATTCATCACTAAATAACTTTTCATAACCTATTGATTACAAGTTTTAAAACCAGTGCCGTTTACTTAGGATTTATTAGAGACTCAAAGGCAATGGCGTTGGGTTGTCTAAAATCTTTGTGCTGCCATCTGTTTTGTCATTTAATGGTAGAAATGCATAGCTTTGCATTTATTTCAATAGGCATCCTGAATACAGTTTCTGAGGATTTAACTGGTCTTTGTCCATAATTAGAATAGCAAGCAAATTGTAGGGAATTCATTTGTCATAGATTTGAAGTCAGTGTAGCTTGTTACTGTTGCTTTATTCAAATACCACTCCACTTAAATGTAATTATTAGTCCACCCTTTCTCCCTTTGCCAACATAGTACTCAGAAAATATAGGCTGGTGTTCACAAACATGATGAAAATCAATGCAACTTCAAGGGAAGTCAATAGTCAATTTCATTTTGCATCTGATACGATGATTAATAGCATGGGTAAATGGATGGTTTTTTAAATGTATCGAGCAATACAATACTAGCATTTACAAGTACATTTATGCTTCTGATTGTTTTGTACAGCCTTTTCTAATAGGAAGCTCCTTGTTTATGGATGACCATGCCTAGCTTAACTTTTTTTACAAGTTTGAGTCTTCTAACCTTCATGGAAACTGTAATGATTTAACATAAAAACACAAATTCCATTTTTGTGATTTATTTTTTTTTTTTTGTTTTGTTTGTTTAATACATGGGACCTTTTCATGGGCTAAAATCACTTCAAACAGGAAAGACTTTGACTTGAGATGGCCACAGTGATCACTCGGCCATTCCTGAAACCATTAATAGGCGACCTAGAAATTAGGAACTGGAGTAGGCCATTTGGCCCTTCGAGTCTGCTATGCCATACACTATGATAGTAGCCAATCACCCAACTCTGTTTTCTGTTCCCACCTTCACCCCATACATTTTGATATCTTTTTAGCCTGAAGAGTTATATCTATTTACTAATTGAAAGCATTCATTTGTCTTGGCTTCAGCCACTTTCTGTGGCAGAGAAGCCCACAGGCTGCCTGGGTGAAGATGTTTCTCCTCAATGTGAACTGAAATTAACATGCAAAATACTTGAAATAAATCGCTCAGATTTCTGTCCTGTTTGATTTACACGTAACCGGAAATTTCACTTTTGAATGTAAGCATGTTCACCAATGTGGAACCAAATACCAGTCCAAAAACATACACAAGTAACTGTATTTCTGGAAGTCTGTAAAGTCATGGGACCAAAAGCAAGTCATTCGTTCCTGGCAACCTCTTTGGGCAGAGAGAAGAAAGTGGATTCATAACAGCAGAACTGGAAGGCTTCCTCTTGAGAAATAGTTTCAGAGATAGTAGGAACTGCAGATGCTGGAGAATCTGAGATAACAAGGTGTAGAGCTGGATGAACACAGCAGGCCAAGCAGCATCATAGGAGCAGGGAAACTCGACGTTTCGGGCCTAGAAGGGTCTAGGCCCGAAACATCAGCCTTCCTGCTCCTCTG
>JAHRHZ010000012.1:63129160-63160988 GCA_024137785.1 Ginglymostoma cirratum
TGATGCTGCTTGGCCTGCTGTGTTCATCCAGCTCTACACCTTGTTATCTCTTGAGAAATAGTACCAGCTATAGAGTAAATTAGAGAAACGGTGATCTGAGTACGCAAATATATCATTGTTCTGTTGAGGAGGATTTAATATCGAGTTTTAACAACTATCAGCTGTGGTTAGACTGACCTCACAGAATCTAAGGACATTATAAACTGCATATTCTTGATTGTTTTTCTCCACTTTAAACTTTTATACCTGTTCATATTTCTCACTTATTTTCATGCGATACTTTATAATTGGCGGCTTAGTTTTGAACCAGTGAGCTAGTTTTAATTGAAATATAATAGTTGCGTGCTTTTAAAGAAAATACATTTAGTGGATAATCAAGGAGGCTAAAGAGGGAAGTTAATTCACCTCTTCACCTACTGATAAACTATAAACAGAACGTCATCAGTTCTTTACATTAGTTACAATTTCAAATTTTTTGTTTTCTCTCTCATTTGCCACTCCCACCCTTTTTATTGTTCACTGACTTGCCATGATGTGGTTTCCCCACACCAGTCACCCACAAACCTGTCTCCGAAGTTTCCTGCTTTGATAGTGAGTCTTGCTACCAGAATATCCTGGGTTTTGACTACAGAGGACTTGACTGTGAAACATGACATTCATGGAGGTTCAATTTGGGATCACTGATTTAACAGTCAGAAATCTGTCCCTCTAACTCGGTTCCAGTTTGGAGTAATTCCTACAGCAGTTGCCTCAGTACAAAGCAACAGGTCGAGTTGTAATCCATCCTGTGATCTTCTGATCTCTATATGGCTTGGTTGTGTAGTTTACCTGCTAGCCAGTTTTTTATTATTGTTTAAATAAATGAATGGATCAGTGAGCTCACAAAATCTATGCTTTTATGTTTATTTAACTGGCAATTTGAGTATTCATTGTCCTCTCAATTTGGTGAGGATTATGTCAGATTGGCAGCTAAAGGGGTGAGTTGCAACTTTGTCCTACAAAAACACACTCTGTAGTGTACATAAATTTGTGCATTTACTCCAGGTTATACTGGAAGGTAGGTCTGTGCCAGTAAGTTGACTTCAGTGAAAGAAAACAAGTTTGGAGTGTGTCACTGGTGGCCTCCCCATAACACATTTGGTGCTGGCAAAGGAAACTTTGGAAGGGATTTCATTCCTGATCATTATCAAACAACGGTTAAGTGTTTCTAAATGTTAGATGCAAATACAGTGGAATGTAAAAGAACCACCTAGTAACACTTGTAACATTTGACTTGTGTCCTGACAACATAAATTCAATTTTAACCTGACTCTGAGAGGAGGAAGCCACTTTAATTGGCCACAGATGCCAGCAACTGACTCTCAGTTGCCAACTTCTCAGATTGAAATTAAAAATTGAGCTATTAAGCAAACTTGTGTATAATACAGTAGAGATTATCACTGTTTAGGGAATCAGTGAAAGTCAGTAAATTACAGGATAGTTGTGAACTGTAAGCTGTTAATTTAGCGAACCTTCTTGATATTCACTAATACTGTTTTTAAAAAAAAAAAATTGCCACAGTAACTTGCTCAAACTGGATTTTCTTCATAGAATGCTTGTTTCTTTTCTACTGACTGATCTGCAATCTGATGAATCTGTTTGCAGCTCAGAGCCAGAAAATGCAGGAGTGGAAGAAAAACCAAAGAAAGCTGGGAAACCACTTAATCAACAATTACAGTCTCTGAATCTGGATGCAGAAATATTTGAAACCAAGAAGAGAAGCTATCTAACCAGGTGAGAGATCCACTGTTGTGCTAGATCCACTGCTGACTGAAAACCACCAAACGTGTAAAGTTTGATACAGTGCACTAATTCTGTATGTTAATTTTCCGTAGTGATGCCCGTCTTAGGGAATGTTAAAGTCATGGAGCTGCATTACTCTTGAATCCTAATAAACCCTGTTTCCTTCAGCCAAGTGCTTTCATTTTAAAGGACAAGGCTTTTATGCTGTAATACTACCAAGTTAAAATCAAAACTGAATATGTATCTGCTTTAAGATTTATTCAATTACCAATGCAAATCTTGAAAGCTGGTTAAAACATTTGATTTCTACATATGACTCAGATATTTGAGCACAGTCAGTTTTGAAGATTTACAAATGTAAATAACATCTAGATTTTCCTCTGCTTCAAAGTAATTTGGCTATTCATGAATGCAAGTGCTAATATTTGAATAAAGAGCCAACCAGCAGACCACATGGTGTTAGTTTAAGTGATTTTTTTTTTATGTAAGTTTGAAATAAGCAAATTGTGGGACTTATTTTAAATACACTGAAGATGGTAGCATTTTTTGATTTTATGAAGGTTTTAATTTGGGAATTTTTAAATGTAAATTTTCACACATTTTTTATTTTAACATTTCATTGTATTCGTTCGATAAACAGAAATATAACTGAGTCATGCGGTGCACTTTGCAGTATAAAGTCTGACTAGAAGATAATCCACATTCTCCCCCCCCAATTATAGGACTGGTGTTAGTTTTAATTCCTTTTCTTATTCAGTACATCTTGGTATCTATGTCTTGCTCTACATCAAAAGGCAGTCTATTGTTTAAATGGGGAAAGAGACCCCGGAACAAAAATCTGCAACACCAAAGGGATTCGGGTGTTGTTATGCATGAAATATAATGTTATCATGCGGGTGCAGTAAGTAATTAGGAAGGCACCTAGAGTTTTGGCCTTATCTTGGAGGGTAGTGAATATCTGGAATTTTCTACCACAGGGAGTTGTAAAGAAGAGGTAGATTACGTTTTTGAAATATTGAGGAGTTGAAGGTTATGATCTAGCAAGAAAGAAGAATTGAGGCCTTGGGCAGATCAGCCATGATATTACAAAATGGTGGAGGAGGCTTTCTTATGTTACAGATTATGCAACTGGCTCTTTTATGCGTTTCAATGTAGTGAAGTCAGCTGCAGTAATATCTACTGTTGCAAATTCTTCTAATTGGCTTAACTTCCTTTAAGAAAAATTCTGAATTGGTATGCTGGCCTTTTTGACTCTCAGCACAGAACTGGTTTCGATTATTTGACTCAACAATCCAGAATATTTTATGTATGATATAGTCTTTAGAAGCCTTTTAAGGGCTGCCAGCCAACTGAGATATAAGTTACTCAATCCAAAGCTTCATTAGCATAATATCATTTGAACTAAAGTGTAGCAATGTATTATTTTCTATTTAAATTAAAATTTTTTGTACTTTGAGCGAACCATATGGTGTTGAAATAAATGTGTAATTAAATGGGGTTGTCAGTTTCTGTAATATGCATATTGCATTTTATTCTCATTCTGAGTTGAAGTTTAAATATTTTGCATCAACACTTTTTAATATAAAATCAAGATCTGTGTACTTTCTATAATACCTTCTATAATACCTTTTCTCTCTTTAAGTGCAATTTTTCTGGGTTATTTCTGGATTTTCTGACTATTGTTGACTATGCAGTCATTGGCTCAGTAACAAATATGTCTTTTTAATTTTGAAATGTGAAAGTGATGGAATTAGTTCTGCGCACATTCACTTTGAAATTTGAGCACCAAGGTCATTTTCAACTCCTAAGCATGTGAGAAAGTGGGCCTTCACCAACCTTCTGGGAAACTAAGGCTCTGTTCCAAATGGCTCGTTCAGTACAGCAGTTACATCTGTCGATTTTAAGAGCCATGGCAAGAATGTGCAGAATGTAGACCATTTTCTGTAACTTGAGAGCCTTCGCATAGAAAAGGCAGATAGACAACAAAATCCATCATGTCTTCTGTGTTCCAGGCCAGTTTGGCTGACTGAGGAAAAGAATATTTGAGTGCCAGGATCGGAAACTCGAGACTAAGGTTAAGGCTTATCAGACAGCACTGATTCCTGAGCTGGTAAATGCTTCAGGAATGCGGACAGGCTGCAGCAGGCACCTAATAACACTGGAGGTACCCACCGACTGTGCCTTTTTAAGTTCTCCAAATCCAGTGGGAAGCAAGCCTCTCCCACACAAGCATGTCAGTATCAAATGTTAATAACTCAAATCAGACGTGATTTGCCTGTGATATGTCTGCCGAACACTTGACTTGAAACAGTTATTCTGCCTGGAGCAATGCAGAAAACTCCCAAAAAGACTGCAGATACACAATAAGGATCCACTGAAGCATACCAAAGAGATCAAATATCCCTCTCGACTAATCAGTCCCTCTTCTCTCTCCAAATACAATCTGTAACATTTAGCTCTCGATTTTGGCTTTGTTTTACTTGGGTTTTTCTTTTTGGTTTTCAGGGCCTCCTTTTTCATTCTCTCTAATTTATTTAGGCTGTGCAATCACATAGTAACATTACTTTCTGTATTTGTGTAAAATTGTCACTTGGGTTTCCTCCTCAAGACAGGGAAAGTAGATACTAAGCAAACAAATTTTTACTTGGAATCCAAAACTAAGATACAAGATATAGATAAGATATTGAACAGGCCTGGATGTGGGCTGCCAGGGTTCATATTTTGGGGAACTCGGAGTTTAGGTTTACAGCATGACTGCACCTTCTTTTAAAAAAGGTGAGTTCACATAATGGTCACTTAAGGACTAGTTCATGCTGCTGCCCCCTCTCTGCCTCTGCCTTTTGCCTTTGCCAATCCTGGAACACTGCTACCTAACAACACTGTGGGAATACCTTCATAAGGATGACAGCAGCTCATGGTCACCTTGTTGAGCATATTTAGGAGTGAGTGATAAGCATTGACCTTGCCGGCAGTACTCGGATCCCATCAATGCACATCTTTTAAAAAATGCTCAAAGCTCCTCAAGCATGTCGCTCTTAAACCAACCTTTGTGTTGATCTCCAGTAGTGCTACCTCCCAGTGTCCATTAACTCCATTGCCAGTCATCACTGACTAATTATGTTAATATCCTCTGTGCCCTTCTATTGTAACACTGGGCAAACGTTTTACTGTTACGTTTGTGATGCAGTGCTTTTTTAAAAAAAAATGAAATTTAGATATTTCCTGTTGTCCTTGCTAACTTTTTATGCTGCTGCTCTGCTCATCTTTGTGAAGACCTTCATCCTTTCTCTTCATGGGATTGATAGAAGCAGTCTTTTTTTCTTTCATTTGTTTCATCAAATTCAGATCATGCTCTTTACTCTGTTTCAGTTCAGTACTATTCTTGTATATCCATCATTATTCCTTTCATGTGTTCTACTGAAATGCTGATTAAAATTTCTAAGATTCATCTGTTCTTTTTCTCTTTGATCTTGGCTGTTTTGTATTCCTTGCTGTTGAGAATGTTGTCCATGTTAACATTAAAATTGAGTGTTCCCAGAGGCACTGCAATTTCTATTTCCTGTATATTGTTGGAATATTTACAAATATGTTGCCAACAAGTGTACTGCCTCTTGTGACACTCGTGCATTACATTTCACAACTCTGACTCCAGGTCACTTGTAGGTTGGTTTCCTGCTTCCTATTAGATTGATTGAAGTCACCTTGAAGTTTTACGTCTTTGTGGAGCCTGTCCTTGGGTAGTTTATAGCACACGTTTTTGACTTTGAACAGATCTCCTGTTAAGGAAATATTCCCAAGTAGTTCATTTGGTACTTCCCCTCCAGATCAACTTAGTTTTGTCTCTGGTTGCTAATAACATGTGAAAACTAAAGGAACTTTCTTTTTTCCCTCTGCTTTTCTGTTACTTGCCTGAAATGTGTACTGAAATATTTGGTTTTTTTTGTTTCCTCTGCATGGTTGTTCTGTACTGCCACAGGAGACTCCAATTCAGAGATGTTAATTCTGATGTAACATTTCTGACTTGAACGGTTAACTCTACTTAACTTCCTGACCTGAATATTTCCCTCAATTTCTGAATTTTTAAAATTTTCGGATTTCCAGCATGCAGTTTTAATGCTTCCAATGATTTACCAAGATAGGATGTTGTTTTACAGGTGATTAGCTATTCATTTGTATGCTTAGTTTTATGTGAATTCACCTAAGCTCCCAAGCATGTGAAATGTACCGGTAGGTTCTTTTTAAGCCACTTGTATCTTTTTAGAATGTTGAAGATGATCTTCATTTCAGATCCATCTTTAAGGCAGGCAAATTTATATTATTTCTCCCTGTCATTTATCCCAGCACCGTTCCCTTTTGCTTTTCTCTGCTTTGCACAGCTTTCGTTCTGTTTTATGAAATTTGGATAATGGAAAAATATGTCCTTATTCTAAAGCTACACTTGTCTTTTTGTTGTTAAGACATAAGCTGCAAGAGCTGCATGCTCTCCAGTAATTAGATCCTGTTGTATCATTGTTTGCTGTAACGACTAAATTAATGTTTATACAGTACTACAAAATTAGAATGCAGCTAACTGTATATTTTTTAATCTAATCAAAAATTATTGTAACTTGTCAATTCATTTGGATATACTTTTTGTCTTCCAGATCAAAGACTTATGATACAGTGTTTTCACCCAGTCCTACAGAATATGAAACAAAACCTGAACGGAAAAAGTCCACCTCCAACGTGAGTATTTTACTGTGCTTTGTTTCTTTTATCTTTCCTTTCCTTTCCTTTCCTTTTTTGGTCTTTCCAGATTATGCAATTGTGCGAGTAACGACATAGCTAACTTTATTTCTGAGCCACTGCCACATCATCTGAGCTTTAGTGCCAAGAGGTCTTTGTCCAGATGATCAGATAGTACTGTGCATATTAAAATAGCTGCAGTTAAGTACTGAATAGACTGAGGTGTAAACATTACATCACAGTACGTCTACCAATCAGTCACCCTGAGGTTTTACGTCTTTGTGGAGCATGTCCTTGGGTAGCCTACAACACGCATTTTTTTTTGACTTTGATCAGATGTTGAGATAAGGAAATAATTCCAAGTAGTTCATTTGGTATTTTTCTTCCTCGGGATCAACTTCATTTAGTCTTTGGTTGCCAATGACGTGTAAACAACTTTTCTGTTCCCTGCTTTTCTGTTGCACATCTGAAATGGGTACCAAAGTATTATTTGATATTTTCAACTCTACCTTCCAGTACGTCCATCACTTAATAACTACAGTAAATGACAACAATAAACTAATTAACTGACTTGTCCTTTAATAGTAGAAATACACTTGCACGTGTCACACATGGCTATGTTCAAACCTGGATTAAATTAAGTTCTTGTATGATTTATTTTTAAGTTTATGCATTGAAATAAACACTTTTTTTTTGTTTTCAAGACTTCAGAAATATGTGGATAATAATTCTACATGATTGCCTTTCTGCTCGGAAACTGTGTCAGATTAGCCTGGCCATATCTAAATACCTTAATGGTTTGTAGCTTAATTAGTTTTGTAAACAATTGCCCTCTTGGAGCAAGTTTTCAAGTAATTCCATGACCCTTTCTTTTTGTTGATGGGCTGTTAAAAATAGAAATAATCTGACTTGTGTGTATGATGTTATGATCCTGTTAGAGATCAATATAAATTCAAACATCCAAAGTTTATACACTAACAGAAATTATACAAAACAAGAACCATAAACTTAATATAGCTGATAAAGATTTATACTGTATGCTTAGTTGTACTTTTTAACTGGCCTTTCTGCCCAAGAGTTCCCCTTTTCAGGTATTATGGAATCTCGGAGGTTAAATTTGCTTTACCGTTCCTGGGACTAATCCAAAATTAAGCCATATCCCTCTGGAATTTGCTCTAATTCTTCTCTGTATTCCAGCTTTCTCCAAGATACAAGATGTATCTGCGCTGTTCCACTGGGTTTTGGCTAAGTGACCCTCATTTTCTTTTTTCCTTTCTGTAAAAACTCATGATTGTAACTAGGTGCTGAATAGTTTACAATTGTAGAGCAGTGCAGCGTGGAAACAGACCCTTCGGTCCAACTCATCCGTGCTGACCAGATATCCTAAATTAATCTAGCCCCATTTGCTAGCATTTGGCCCATATCCCTTTTAAACCCTTCCTATTCATATACCCAACCAGATGCCTTTTTAAATGTTGTAATTGTCCCAGCCTCCAACATTTTCTCTGGCAGCTTATTCGATACACCTACTACTGACTGCGTGGAAAAAGTTGCTCCTTGGGTCCCTTTCAAATCTTTCCCCTCTTGCTTTAAACCTATGCCCTCTAGTTCTGGACTCCCCTGACCCTAGAGAAAAGACCTTGACTATTCATCCTATCCATGCCCCTCATGATTTTGTAAACCTCCAGTAAGGTCATCCCTCAGCCCCAGCTTATTCAGCCTCTTCCCTATAGCTCCAACTTCCAACCCTGGCAACATCCTTTGTAAATCAAGTTTCGCAACATCCTTCCTATAGCAGGGAGACCAGGTTTGCACTCAGTATTCCAAAAGGGGCCTAACCATTGTCCTTTACAGCCGCAACACCTTCTCAACTCCTATACTCCATGCACTGACCAATAAAGGCAAGCGTACCAAACAGCTTCGCTATCCTGTCTACCTGCAACTCCACTTTCAAGGAACTATGAATCTGCACTCTTTGTTCTTTCCAGCAACAAAAAGCTGCTGGAAAAGCTCAGTAGGTCTGGCAGCATCTGTGAAGAAAAGAAAAAAATCCGAGTTAACGTTTTGGGTGCGGTGACCCCTCCTCAGAACTGAAGCGTTAACTCTAATTTTATTTTTTTTCTTCACAGATGCTGCCAGACCTACTGAGATTTTCCAGCAATTCCGATGTAACCTTCTTTGCTGTCCACTACACCACCAATTTTGGTGCCATCTGCAAACTTACTAACCATACCTCCCCTGTTCACGTCCAGATAATTTTCCATAAATGACAATAAGCAGTGGTTCCAGCACCAATCCTTGTGGCACACTGCCGATCACTGACCTCCAGTCTGAAAAGCGACCCTCCGCCTTCTACCTTCAAGCCAGTTCACTATCGAAATGAATAGCTCTCTCTGTATTCCATGTGATCTAACCTTGCTGACCAGTCTACTATGTGGAACCTTGTTGAATGGACTTCAACAAGGCATATAGATCACGGCCATTGCTCTGCCTCTGAATGCTGACAGAGAGTCAACAGCCTAATTGTATCTTTCCAAGCTAATTCAGGTATAAAAACCGCGCTGAAGAAATTCAGCATGCCTGAAACCTTCTGTGGAGAGAAGAAGTTAACAATTTGAATCCAATGTAACTACTTCAGAACTAAATAAATGGCAAAGTGTGTTCTTTAATTGTTGAAAAACGTGGGGGAAGAGCATGAGAGGGACCGTGGAAGAAGGGTGATGGAGGAGGCACCTTGCCAAGCAATTGCTGTTTTGCCTGCTTCCTTTTTGCTCCAATGCCCCAAACTCTTCTTCCCGATGAAGCAACTTATACCTCCTGCAATCTACTCTACCTTTTATTCTGTGCTCACAACTATTTTCCTCTAAGTTGTGGAGATGATATGCAAATTGGGTGACCACTTTGCAGAACATCTCTGTTCAGCCCAGAGGCATGTTTGCAGGTTCTTGGTTCTATTTTCAGTTGCACTTTCTTGCTCTTAATTTCACCATTCCATTCCACGTCTGCAGCAAATTGCAGTAAAATCCAGCACAAGGTGAACAAACGGCAGCTCATTTTGATAAGGCACTCTTGTAGACTTCTGTACACAGCATTTGATTTTGCAACTTCAGATCATGAGCTCTGTCCTTCACACATGGCAGGCTTTGGGACATCCTGAAACAGAAATTGAAACTAATTCTTTTACCTTCATTGCAATTGTTTGATTTCATACCTGACACGAACAATTTATATTGTTAATAGACGTATTTGCCCTCTTTCATAATTGTGTTATGTCAATCAAGGAACTCCCTTTTTTGTTGTTTATAAGCTGCTTTCACTTTCCTTTTCTGGGAAATACGTATGCAATTTAAATATTTTACTGAATTTAAGATTCCATTAAGCTCAGTCACCTGATCTTTGCACTCTTACTTGAGTTTATAAGATACAATTAAAATAAACCTAAGTTTAATTAACTCTCTAGAATTGTTTGCATTGCGTTCACATGAGGATGATTGCCAACTTGTTTCCATTTATCTTTATCTTCAATTCTAAAGCATGTGAATCGTGAACTACAATTGTGTACAGCCCCTCAGGATCTGAACTATTGAAAACTGACACAATGCCAACTATTGCCAATTATAGCATCCCTGCTCAAGATCTGGTAACTGAAAGCAGAGCTGAAGTTTCACTCAGCTGCATGCATTCACTAAAATCATATGACTCCAAAATACCACGCGTGCTGGAGAATTAAAATTCAAACAGAAAATTTTGGACAAGCTGAAAGGTCAGGTGAGGTGACATCTATGGAGAGAGGAACAGTTGATATTTTGAGTCAATAGCCTTTCATGAGAATTGGGACAATTTTAAAGATGTGAAAAGGGAGTAAATGAACAAAGGTGTCGGCAATATGATACCAAGGCTAGCAGAGGTTAAATACCAAAACAATGAAAGATTCAAGGAAGTGGCATTGGTAACTATTTCACTACAGGAAGTGATGAGAACGAGTAAACCAGTTGGAAATTATTATAACCGATTTTTCTTTTTCACTATCAAACATTTCTCTTTAATGTGGAGGGGCAGCGAGAGATGATGAATAAGTGATTATTTACTATTTTTTTTTTTTCTTTAGCCTTCCAAGACTAATGCAACCTACCACAAGCTCTTTAAACATGTTGAAAAGGACGAAATTTTAAAACAAAGTAAGTGAACAACTCACTTGTGTCTTATTGATCAGTCCCATGTCATTAATCCCTAAATGCTGTCTGATGGAGTCACTGTTCAGTGCACGTACACATATGCACTTGTTGGAGGGTGAGATAAATTCCTTCATGCTAGCAAAAGATTCCCAAATTGACAGTTTTCATGTTTCTGTCTTGTTATGCAGGTGCTGGCTGTTTTCTGGAATCTTTTCTTAATTGCCCATTGTGAGCCTAAACTGAGTTAATGCTCTTTAATAGTCTATTCAAATACTATGGGATCACATGTAAATGTAATCCTGCAGAGCCGCATTCACTCAGCTGAAGCCGTTGGATAAGTCAAGAATGTCAAGGCTTATACGGCCCTTCTTTCACCTCTCACTCCATATTCAGTGGCACAAACCAATTCTGGTTCTGTCTTTTTACTCTGACTTGAAGCTATCTCAGTAAAATCAGAAACTGAATAGGGGAATACGCCTGTTGATTGTCTCAATCAATCAATGCAAAGCTTCATCAATTGGGTGTCTGTGCTTTGGACGTAGTTGCAGGTTTTAACAAAAGGAAAGACTGTATCAAATTAAAACATTGACTTAAGAATGGAGGCCTGAAAAGTAACTTTCTTTGACATTTAACAGCTAAAATACTAGCACTAATGTTTCTATTTTTAGGTTTTACATGTGCTCTACAAAAGGACATATTATACCAAGGGAAACTCTTTGTGTCTGAAAACTGGATTTGCTTTAATTCCAAAGTGTTTGGAAGAGATATTAAGGTTTGTACATTTCGCTAGTTACTTTGGTGAAGGGATGGTTTTGTGAAATGGACCATTGATATTTTTGATTGGAAATGAAATCTTTGTCTTGAGTAGGGAATATTGTGGCCTTTTTTTTTTGTATCTGTAAACGTGAGTGAAGATTATTTAAAGATGGTTTAGTCTCAGGTTTATAAAATTGCTGAAACTGTTGCATTATCTCCTATTTTAACCTGTTAAATTATAAGCTATCAATTAAAACCTGTTTACAGCAATACATTTGCTCCTTAACCTTTGATATTACCGTAGCAACCTGTCTTGACAATAATAATGACGTACCCCAAATGATAAAAGGAATGATTTTGATCTGTTCCTGGTCTGGAGTCTTATTGAGCTGGGTAGACAGATCGAAGACGGAACTTTTGTAAACTTACCCTGTGTGTTTTACAGTACTGAAATTTTACAAAGTGCTTAAATTCTCTTTTGAAAATTTGTTTTCAAGTTAAACTTTTTTTTTACAATTTTAGATTGCAATACCTGTCTTTTCCGTGACTCAAATTAAGAAACATAAAACTGCTTTGCTGGTACCAAATGCTCTCTGTATATCAACAGAGCTTGAGAAGGTGAGTATCCAGTTATGCAATGAATCCAATTACTCTGGAGATTTGGATGTACAATGTTGAACATCTGTAGTTCAAAGTAAGCATAATTCGCCATCCATTGTAGCTGAAGCTTGCTAATGCTATTTTAAACTCTTTGTTTTGTTGCAGTTTATGTTTGTCTCGTTGCTCTCCAGGGATGCAACCTATAAGCTTCTGAAATCTGTTTGCATACATCTGGAGGTGAGTCTTAGTAATTAAAATGAAGATTAGTGGCCAGATGATTTTTGGATCGTGAGTGTTTTAAGAATGACAATCAGCCTCTATTGCATTTGTATTATTTAACCTTTTTGATTCAGCCATTCTTGTGGTAAATAAAGGAGAAGACCGCCTTCCTATGTGCCCAGGAATCCTAGTATATAGCCAGTCTGAAGGCTCTGACAGGCAGGAGTGGAGTAAAATAATTTTACTACAGAATCTGTAAGCCTATAACGCTTAGATAATTGTTTGAAATGTGTTTTTCAAAAAAAAAAAATCTTCAACTTTCTTTTTTCCTGCTGGTTTTGTTTTGAATGATTTGGTTTTGACTATGAAATAGGTTGAGATTTTTAGCTCCATGAACTTTATGAATTATAGTACACTTGCCAACTGGGCGACTGGCACATAATAGACTACCCCGACAACATTTTAGAATTTCTAAGAAAGATAGAAAGGATTGGAACCCTGCTGAAGTCAGTGTCTGACTCGAGTTCTGCTCATCAGGTTCCCCTGCTCCCCATGGACACGTAGGTTAAATAGCTGGTAGTCTTTTTGCTTTGCAGGTCATGCGTATGCATAGCTACAAAAGTTAGTTGTGGTGGTAGACTGTGTGCTAGTCTTGACCTCTTGGCAGAGACAGTGCCACAATTATTGGGATAATGGTTGCTGAGATTGTAGCTGATTGAGAGGGTGAAATGAGCAAGATGATAGCATCTTCGCACCTACTCGTGCTCTTTATCCTTCTCCCGCCTCATTTCACGTTTCTTTCTGATTTATGAGCGTGCAGGTGGTTTAAGCACGCACCTTTTTCTTCCCCTTCCCTCAAGACAGCACAACCTTCCATCTGTGCCCTCCTTGTAAGATACCTAAGGAGCACAACTTAGTCTAGTAGTGGACAGACATTAAGAAGACAGTGATAAAACTCATGCCAGCGATTTCAGTCACTCACTTTGACACACTTGGCCACCAGCTCAGGTACCGGTACTATGTGCAGTTTAAGGGATAGGATAGGGGCAGTCCCCATAGGTCGTGAGACATTGAGCACCACTGTACTTCAGTCACGGTGTGGCAATAGCATTGCAGAATCTGTGTGCTCAAATTTGAGCACAAAGGGCTCTGTGGCAACCGACCAAGGAATGCTAATGGCGGGGTCTGCAGAATGAAACGCTGGTGCACTGGGAAGCCTACTAGAAAGCATTCAATTCAAAGAGCCTGAAGCAGTCAGCACCAATTTGGACTATGCTTTACATTAAGCTCCGAACCCTCCTTTCCAAAAATGGAAGTGTTGGCCAGTTCTGTGGATCCATCCATGACCAGAAGCATGTTCCACCAGAAGTCTCAGCACTGCTGTAGAAGCTAATGTCATCAAAATGATATCATGAAGACCACTTTGGTGCCCTGCATCTTCGACTGCTGTCATCATGGCTATGGATTCCCGTGTTCAAAGGGCATTGCGGACTGTCATAATGGTCTAGCAACTTGGCCTTTAACAGTTTATTGGGTTCTTCTGAGGCACTGGTGTAGAAATGTGGCAGTGTCTCCATGGAGCGTGAATTTGTTGTCCTGTCTTAGAGTGATGGCATTCAATCCTGCCATGTTTGCCAGTGTTTCTTGGCCAACTCAGTGTGTTCCACCTGCACTAAGATGCACTCCACCCATGGCTATTTTAGGGCCATGGCTGCTTGAGACCATCCTTTAAAGTCATCTGCACTTGCTTCCACTCAAGTCAGCAGCTGTTCTATAGTTAGTGGAGTATGTAGGAGTGTTAGGGCAGATGAAGAAGGCACATAGAAGATCAGGGTAAGTGAGTACACAGGTTGAGTACACACTTTTGTATGCAATGTGAATTAATTTCACTTGTACATTGGATTTGAAATATTTTTGTTTTGTTTTTTATTTCCAAATTGAGACCAACAGTTGCCTTGTTAATAGCTTCCTCTCCTTCTCTTTAATGCATTAATGTCTGCTGAATGGAGGCAATTATTTATATCATGTCTGTGTGAAGAACTCATTCAAACAGCTTGGCTAGACGGGTGTTATACAGGTTGCCTAGTCTCTTGCTCCTCTTCGTTCTCTCTTTTTCAAGTTGCTCTTCAAATATCAGAAGCATCGGTTGGTCCCGCGTGATGCTAAGGCTATACAGCAGGCAGCAGACCACATCAAAGCTCGACGCCCTGCAAACTGCAGGCCTCCTCTAATGCACTGTGCATGTTGGAACCACTTTTTTGTGCTGAAACAAGACCTAATAATGACCTGACTTAGCACACTTTTTAGCATGGTAGCACAGCTTTCATTTATTTGGGGCTATCCAACGGTTGCAACCACGCAGTCAGTGAATAACTTGTCTAGTAGCCAATCTTTGTGTGCTGATGTTATCATTTGCTTGTTTTGCATACTTCAAGCAGTCATTGACACTGCACACCAATGTCACCAAAATGACATCCAGCCTGCCTCACCCCAAAAGTGTCCATTTTGATTCTCTAACATCATTCATACCAACACAGCACTGGCTCCTGTCCATCCAACCTTTACACTGGCAGTCTAAACCAGGAACTATTTATTGTATGTTGTAACATAATTGGAGTTTTTTTTCAACATAAAGGCCCATAACTTTTTTAAAAGACTGAAATTTACCAGAAGAAACATGCAAGTTTTAAGACCGTTGTGGTAGCAAACATTTGATTTAAACACTATATCAGTGACTATCTTACACACTAAAGCGGAAAAAAAAAACCCTCCGTTTAACTTTTTAAAGTAACCAAAAATCCTGTTTCAAGGTTGTACTTTACACTCTCGTCCTCTTAAGTGGACAGCACATTCTCGGGAACAAATCCAAAGCTTTTTACCAGCTTCCAATGGCTTGCTTCCATATTTTTTTCCAGTTGCATGACACAAGCCCCTAACTGCCTGCCATGGTGAGAGACACCCAGGAGTTTCCAACATGTGGCTCAAGCTCAGCAAATCTTTCAGCTTCATTTACATCCTCACAAACATGGTTTCCTCAAAAACATTCAGCACGGTACATGAGGGTTTGCTGCCTCAATCACCCGGATGCTCAAATTGTTGCAGACTTATCTGCTTAAAGGTTCAGGAAATCTTAAATGCAACTTTATCACAATGGCTTTCTCTAGGTTTATCTTTTTTTTTGTTAAGCCTTTTCCAATGATAATGTGAATTGCATGAGCCTTCATGTCAAAATAGAAATGCTGATTTTCTATCCTGCAAATAATTAGACTATTTAAAGTAAAGCTGTTTATGAAACCCGACATTGCTGACATTTCTACAAGCCCTGTACTAACAGTATACTGCGATGTCACAGATGATATTGTTGATATCCTGCACCTTCCTTTTAGTAAAGCAACCTGTATCCCCTCACCCCATTTAAGGTTTGACAACAAGTCCACCCAAGCTTGTTTGCAGAATTCAGTGAGTCACTTGACTTCGTCAGTTTTCCAATTTATTTTGAGCGAGAGTGAGTCCCAAAACAATCTTTTAAACTTAGTATTTCTTAAGAAAAGAAAGCAAAATGGTGTGAGAAGAAAAGAAGGGAGTTGAGAAGGAAAAGTGTGAATGTTCTTTACATTTGATTTTATTTGATCGCTATCAAAACTAAATTGTAAAGCAGTTAGACTCTACTTGTAATATTTAAATTTTCAGAGGCAGTGGTATGGTTTGGGAGTATTGGCTTATCAAGTAATTGAAAACTTGCTCATAAATGCACAAGCCCTAACTTACTTTCTTTGGTGTGCTCAATGCGTAAGTGCATTATCACACCCTCTAGAATGCCAAGTCTCTTTGCTGCACACTGGCAAAACAATAGTTAACGTAGGAGCGTATAGGAAGTTGAAGTTCAATTAATTTTATAAATTGTGGGCACTGATGGCCTCTTTTATTATCAATGTTTCTAACAATATGTTACATTTTTAGATAAATTGCATTTTCCTCTTTGCCGTTGCATTAGACTTGCACCATGAAGGGAGAGGGTATGGTACTTTCACTACTTCAGTACCCTGGAATAAACAAACTTTCAGCAATGCATTCTTCTATCTGTCTAACTTGAGGAGACCAGTTTCATCTATAAATAGCTAGTCTTGGAATAGTGCTGAAAATGTTCTACAGTGAATCCCAAATTCAGTGTAACATTTGTTTAACTGTTTTAATAGGACAGAACTGATGATATCAGTCCAAATCCATCCTCTCTCGAAAATAGTTTCAGAGCTGAACGTCCAACATCTTTGCCTCTGGTAAGTAGAGACTGATGTCACCTTTTTTTAATCTTTTTAAAGATCTTTTTTCAATGCTTTAGTAACATCACAAAATAAATTTTGAAGTATAACAGTGCTCATATAAGGGACTGGTCACCTAGTTATATTGAAAAACATCTCTCTTCTCATTGAGATACATGTTTAATTCCCTGTGTATCCTTTTTAAAGTGTTGATTCACTTTCACTAGGGTAGCTACCAGTTGAGGCAGGGATTCCGAAAGAGGGGTCAGAATTTCACATGAGGCCACAAACTGAAATTTTGGGGTCGTGAGCTCTAAGTTAGCAATGGCCGATGACCAGGAAAGATTCACTTTTTTAAAACATTTCAAACATTACTCCATAGAGTTGTACAGCACAGAAACAGACCTTCAGTCCAACTCATCAATGCCGACCAGGTATTCTAAGTTAGTCTACTCCCACTTGCCAGTATTTCAGCCCAAACTCCTCTAATTCCTTCCTATTCATGGACCTGCCCACATACCTTTTTAAATGTTGAGTGTACCAGCTTCTCCCACTTCCTTGGGCATCTCGTTCCATACATGCACTAACCTCTGTGTGGAAAATGTTGCCCCTTTTAGGTCCTGTATATCTTCCCCTGTGACCTTAAACCTATGCTGTCTGGCTTTGGACTCCCCTACCCTGGGGCAAAGACCTTTAGCTGTTCACCCGATCCATGCTGCTCATGATTTTATAAACCCCTATAAGGTCACCCCTCAGCCTTCAATGCTCCAGGGAAAATAGCCCCAGCCTAATCAGCCTTTCCCTATAGCTCAACACCTCACCGTGGGCAGCATCCTTGTAAATCCTTTCTGCACCCTTTCAAGTTTAATAGCATCTTTCCCACAGCAGGGAGACCTGAATTGAACACACTATTCCAAAAGTGGCCTATCCAATGTCCTGTACAGCTGTAACATGACCTCTCAACTCCAGTAAAATGTGAATATCAAACTTGCCTGCAATCCATTGTTATGTATGGTGGTTGTTTAAAACGATTTCCATTTGACTGCCTATGGTAAGTTCTCAGTGTTGCAGCATGGACAGATAATGCCAGGAGCATTGGATTTGTCACTTCCTGTGGCCTTATAGCTGTCCCTGACAAACTGCATTCAAAACAAAATGTTTGGCTCCGTTTGCTATCTGGAGAAAAATTCACTATTGTGTTATAACTTCGCACCAAGCTCAGGAGTAACGACATGAGTTACAATGGTTATAGTCCTGTACTACACCTGAGCAAAATGATTGCAGGAATGTCTGTAGCTAGAAAGAAGTACACACTTGTGCCTTATTATGTCACTGAATTCCTTGTTTTGCTGGGCAGTAGCTATATATCTTCATAGTTAGTTTCACCAAGAGGTTGGGAGTTGAGTGGGGGGAAGGCGGTGAGAAAGACATCTAAAACCATTAATAGTAAGTTAACATTTCATGTAAGAAGTGAGTCATTCAACGCACATCAAGGTATGGATTTTATATTTTTCCCCAGTGCACTCCCTTCTGAAGACCACCCTTTGAACAGAAAGCTAAAAGCACTAATTGCACAAGTCTCTAGTTCCACTGTATCGTGTAACAGGATCAGAAGAGTTTTTTTTTCAAACATAGGCTGACACTGACAAAAAGGACTGTTTGTTTGTTTATGTAATACAACTTTCAGGTGCATTCAAGTTAATCTGTACAGATTTGAAATGAGCTTTTTGTTCCTTTTATGGTAATATTAATGGTTGTGAAAGAGATGGGGTAACAGCCTAGTGGCATTATTGCTGGACAGTTCATCTAGAGAGCCAGGTAATGTTCCGGGGACATGGATTCAAATGCCACATGTCTGATGGTGGAATTGAAATTCACTTTTTCTCGAACAAAATTTGGGTCTAATGATGACCATGAATCTGTTGTTGATTGTCAGAAAAATCTATCTGGTTTATTAATGTCCTTTATAAGGAAGGAAACTGCTGTCCTTATCTGGTCTGGTCTACGTGTGACTCCAGATCCCCGGCAATGTAGTTGACTCTTAACTGCCCTCTGGGCAATTGTGGATGGGCAATAAATGCTGGCCTAGGCAGTGACACCCACATGTGAATGAATAAAAAGTGAAAAATATTAAAGCAAAATATTGCAGGTACTAGAAATTTTGAAAGTGGGTGAGAGCTAACCAACTCTATTATTTTTTCAAAAGTCAAATGAAGTGATATTTGTTAATGGGAGACATCTTTGGCAGATATGACAGCTGTTGCTATGGAAAATATAATTTTTTAATATCATTGGAATAACTTGGATTAAGAAAATCCCAGCTTAAATTTCTATTTAGTGTGGTGCAGTCTACGCCTAACAAACTTTTTGGATTCATTTCATTTTTTTTTTTTTAAGGATTCATCCAGTGATTTGTTTTTTTAATATGGCAAAACCTGAATTGGGAGTGTTCTTTTAAGGAAAAGCAAATTCAGACAGTTTAAAATAAGAGGAAGTGATGGTGGTGTCATTTGCTCTGGTTACAATAAATTAAAGGCCTGAGTTTTGAGCTGCACCCTTGTCCATTAAGGAAGTGCAGCATCATAACACTTTCAACATTTCTCAGATTATTGCAGTGACTAAGTGAAAGCCAAGCACGTTACATTAATGAAAACATGGAAGAGAACACCTAATCAAGTTGCTTTAGTCAGGACCCTTAACTTTAGGCTTGAAAGCTGAGATTTAGAATGACTGAGAATTGATGTATGGAAACTGATATATACACATTTTTCCTAGAAAATGAGGGGGATCTGCACTGTCAAGATAATATGGGTGGGCAGAACATCTACACAAATACAAACTTTATGGGCTATCATGTCTGCTGAGAATATCACGAGAAAATCTCCGATTGTACTGAGAGTTTGTGTTGTAATGAAGTGGTGAGCAATGAATTGGTTCCCCCCTCTTTCAACCTGCCTGGTTGCTTGCAGAAAAGCCTTGTGTTTAGCTGTGTGCGAAGAACATTTCTCCAATTAAATGGTATTGAATTGTTTGAACTGTAAGCAAGAAGGAGTCAATTAAAGGTTAGCTTGAGCTAATGCTGAAGGAAAAGATAATGAGGACACAGCATTAAGTATGCAGGTTTACACACTGTCCGGTATAAAAGGATATATAGTTTAGTCATTTTGGTGTTCTTGAGGTGGAAAGAGTTCATTTGATGTTTTGAACTGTCAGCAGTAGAGAAAATTGCAGTTACCTTTTTTAAGTTCTTGGTTTCCTGGAGTTTCATTCCAGTCAGTGTTGTCACTGGCATTTTATCTTGAAAGGCAGAGAGAGAACATGAAAGAGACAGTCTTCTACAGCCTATTTCAGCTCAAAAACGTATTCTCTCTGCTTCTGGCATCGAGAGAACGTCTTCTTGAAATAGCAATTTATTTTGTATCGTACATCTGTAGGCAATGCTTCAATGCCAACATGTGAAGATGCTTGAGATGGTAGAAATCAGATACAAGCCGAGGCTTTTTTTTTCATTCCTCCCAGGGTGAGATTCCTGGTTTTAGTGGCTCTGGATTGTATATTAATTTCAATACAGCCTTTTTTATTAATTCACATCAGTTTTGTGACTCTTGGCCATCTTGTGTGGGTCAAGTGATCATTTCACGTTGGTGTTTTTGGTCCTTTTTTTATCCTTAGAACAGAAATTCAGTCTGCAAAAGTTTCAGGTTCTAAATACAGTGATAGAATTCCAGGTTAGAATTACATACTTAATATTATTGTGACATATAAGTTGATCTGGGGCAAAAGAAAATACAGGCACTGAATGACCATTTCATCGCTTTTTTTTTTTACCCCTTTTTTTATTCATTTGCATACATTGGCAGTGAGTAGTTGACAAAAATGAATGCCATCCACAAAAGTCTGTCTTTTGTCCAAACTTTTAAAATTGAACTTTATGCAAAACATGTTGTGCTGTCCAGTGGAAAAAAATTCCCTATGCTGATAAATAGAAGGTTTTTTGCTGTGTGAATATATTAGAGTGACGAGCGCAAGCTGAACCTGCAATTCAAGTGGAGATGAGTGTTTCTTCAAACTACCATAAATGGCATACACCATGGGTGAAAGATTTAATGTCTGACGAGGCAGATCTGTCGGAATAAATTCTAACTGACTCCATGCATACTTGACCCAACAAATCCTTATCCGGTAACTTTAGATATAAACATTTACTTGAAATCCATAGATGGTGAAAAACTTTATATCCTGGCTGAATTCTCAATTAATAAACAAATGTTAAGAATGCTGTTACTTTTGCTAGTCTATTTAATGAGAATCTGCAACCTCAGTGTGCCTATAAATTATTGCAGTTCCAAATCCAGACTGGCTAGATTTTGCTTATCTACTTCCACCGGACATGCATTCGTTTGAAATAGTATTGAATGGATCTGGTCTATTCCTATCTACTTGCTGTGAATTGATATTTAAACTAGTACAATGTCATTGTCACTGCCCTGCTCCACCCCTTGCATAAATGCTTGCAAATATTTTTCTTTTCAGTTATGCACAAGTAGTGATTCCAAGGGCAGAGAAGAAACTAATTGATATATAACCATAGGATTAATTTAACATTGCACCAAAAGGCAGATCAAATGTTTTGTTTTCTCCCATGATAACTTCTTTGCCACATTCTTTTATGCTTTCTATTCTCTCGCCACACATTTATGCAATCTCTGGGAACTACTTCAAAAGTGGGATGATGGGTTACATTTTAAAATTATATAAAAACTCCATGTTAAGAACAGAAATGGCTGAGAAAACTCAGCAGGTCTGGCAGCATCTGTGGAGAGAAATCAGAGTTAACGTTTTTGGATCTGGTGACCCTTCCTGAGAACTGATGGTAGCAAGGAAAATGTCAGTTTATGTGCAGAATATAGGGTAGGGGGCGGGTGTCAGGAGTAAACAATAGGTGGGGATAAAACCCAAAGAAGGAGGAGAACAGTTGGACAGACAAAGGGGTGAATAACAATCTGGCTAGGAGGGTGAATGGCTGTTAATAGGGACTGTTAGTGGCTAACAATGTGTTGTGTGTAATACAGACTGATAACAAGGCCTGGTGTGTCGGGGTAGGGGCAAGAACATGGGAGAGTTTAAGCCCTGCAGTTATTGAGTTCAGAATGCCGCAGGGCCCCCAAGCAAAAAATGAGGTGTTGTTCTTCCAGCTTGTACTGAGCTTCACTAGAGCGTTGGAGCACTGCAGCAGGCCCGAGATATTGGTCGGGGAACAGGGTGGTGTGTTAAAATGGCCTGCAGCTGGAAGCTGAGTCATTTTTGCGGGCATAACATAGATGTTCTGCAAAGTGGTCACCCAATCTACGCTTCATTTCCCCAATGTAGAGGAGACCGTGTTGTGAGCAGCGAATGCAGTAGACTAGTTTGTGGGAAGTGCTGGTAAAGTGCTGCTTCAACTGGAAGGTATGTTTGTGCCCTTGGATACTGAGAGGGAGGAGATAAACGGGCAGGTGTTACACCTTTGGCAGTTGCAGGGGAAGGTGCCATGTGGTTGTGGGGGATAGTGGTGGGAGTGAACAAAGAGTGGACCAGGGTGTCTCGGACAGAACGGTCCCTGCGAAATGCTGACCGGGGAGGGGAATATGTTTGGTGGTGGCATCTCGCTCGAGGTAGCAGAAATGGTGGCTAATAATCTTCTGGAAGCAGATGCTGGTGGGATGGTTGGTAAGAACAAGGGGAACCATATCTCTGCTGCAGGAGGGAAGAAATGGGGTGAGGACAGTGTTGGGGAATCCTCCATTGAGGAAGGAGGTGGACATTTCAGAGGCCCCCTTGTTAAAGTTGGCATCATTGGAACAGATGTGATAGTAACAGAGGAACTGGGAAAATGGAATAGTCTTTACACAACGTAGGGCGTGAGAATGCATCATCAAGGTAACCGTTGGAGTCTGTGGGTTTATGGTGGATGTTGGTGGCCAGTCTGTCCCCAGAAGTGGAAACAGATGTCGAGAAAGGGAGGAGTTGGAGGTAGTCCAGGTGAAAGTGAGGGCTGGGTGGAAATTGGAAGTGAAATCAATAAACCTTCTCAATTCTGGATGGGAGAGGGAGCAGCACCGATGATACAATCAATATAGCAGAGCAAGAGTTGTGGCTGGGGGCCAGAACAGGACCGGAACAAAGAATGTTCCACATCTGCCACAAAGAGACCGGCATAGCTGCGGTCCATGCGGGTACCCAGGGCCACCTCTGACCTGAAGAAAATGAGAGGAGTTAAAAGAAAAGTTGTTCAGGGTGAGGACGAGCTTGGCCAGGTGGAGGAGGTGGGTGAGGACGCTTCAGGCCTTTTGTTCCAGAAAGAAGTGGAGAGCCCTGACCCCATCCTAGTGGGGAATGGGCATCCGTATCCATGGAAAAAAGGAAGCGGCTGGAGCCCACAAACTGGAAATACCAAAACTGGCAAAGTGTCAGAGAAATCCCAGATGTAAGTGGCCAGGGACTAGACCTGGAGAGAAAAGACTGAGTCAAGGTAGAAAGAGATGAGATCTGCAGGGCAAGAGCAGACAGAAACACTGGGTCTGACTGGGCAGTACTGTCTGTGCATTTTAAAAACTCCTGACCCACTTCCTGGGCTGGGAAAGTCCATGGCAAATGCAGGGCTGAATATTGTTACAAACAGATCTCCACAGTGCAGTATATTTCCACAGTATCCCCTCCAATAAATCTCAACTGCAGCCTCCTCGGATTGCAAACCCGTTTTTATCCAAGTGTCTATGGACGCTAGTTTCAGCCAGTAAATTGGAGTTGGGAAGGACTTGAATTGTAACCATCGCAGAGTCTATTTAGCAATAAGCATGATCTATTTAGAGTCCACAGGAGCTTGAGGCAACAGAACTCATGACCTAAGCTATAGCAATTCCCCCATTGAAAGATCAGAGCAGCAGGTTCTGGAGCCAAGTGGAGAGGGCAGGCTATACTAGACCTGGCATTGTAAATCAAGATAGGATTAATTAATGATCTCATTTTTGGAGACACAGTAATATAATTGATTTTGTGTTCAGTTTGACGGAGAGAAGGGTCAATCCAAGGCCAGGATCTTAACTTCATAATTGTCCTCTTTGAAGTTTATGAAGGCAAAGCTGTCTAAAGTAAACTTAAAGATTAAGTTGACTTGTAGGCTACTAGTGATATAGTAGCCACTTTGAAATGACCCAAAAGTTGGGAGTGTAGTGAATAGTGAGGATGCCATTGGACTGGCCAAGTGGGCAGAGCATTGGCAAACAAAATTCAACCTGATTTTTAAGTATGAGCGTGCACTTATAGGGCTAGGGATTACACTGTGGATGGCAGGGTGCTGTAATATTTTGAAGATCAGAGGGGATCTTGGTTTGCACATCCAGACATCACTGCTACGTTCTGGGGAGGTAGATAATGTGCTCAAGAAGACATGAGATACTTGCCTCTGCTAGCTGAGGTGTAGAAAACAAACTCAAAGAAGTTACGCTGGAACTGTATAAAATGCTAGTTAGGTCACAACTGGAATATGGCATGCAGTCTGGTCACAATTGCGCTAGAGAGAGTACATACTGGAAAATTTTTCATTCTCCATATCGGCAGGAAGAATTTAGAAAAAATTCTATATGATGAGAGTTTGCAGAGCTAAGAGATGCAGCAGGATCTGGCAGTCTTAATGCATAAATTTACAAAAGGTTAGCATGAAGGGTACAGCAATTAATTGGAAGCACTGACTAGAGTCTTGGAGTTTTTTATTTAAGGAAGATGTAATGCATTGGAAGTATTTCAGTGACTATTTATTAGACTAAAACCTGGAATGGGGTGAATACTCTTACATGGAAAGGTTGGACAAACTAGGTTTATACCCACTGGAGTATAGAAAGTAAGAGGTGACAGAATTGGAACAGATGATCTTGAGGATCTTGACAGGATGGATATGGAAAGGATGTTTACAATTGTGGGAGAATGTAGAACTAGGAGTCGCTCATTAAAAACGAGGGATTGCCCATTTTGTCACAGATGAAGACAGATGTTTTATTTGAGGGTTGAGAGTCTTTGGTAGAAGTAGAGTCCCTGAATACATCTAAGGCAGGGTAGATGAATCCTTAAGCGGGTGGAAAGATATGCTGGTAGGGTGGATGTAGTGAGAGTCTGATGAGCTGTAATCATATTGAACGGTGGAACAGAATCAAAGGGCTGACTGGCTTACTGTCTTGTTCCTAATTGGTATATTTGTATGTAAAAGCAGGTAATTGCTCCAGCAGATTAGTGTATGGAGGATAGTTGTATCCAAATTGTGTGTAATCCATCCCAGTCACTTGCAACAGTGGGACCTTGAGACATGATTGAGAGGAGATCTACCAAACCATCCCATTCTGGTTGGGAATAGTCCTGTCACTAATGTGCAGTTGGTTTCTAAGTACTCAGTGATGAAATGGGTGGTAAATTATGAGAAGTTGGTTGCTAGTTTGAAAATGCAAAGTAGTTATTCTAAGCATTTCCTTGTGTTGCATTTTCTTTTATATACGGACTGATTTATATAGATGTGTGTATGTGATCAACAAGCAGACTGTATAAATGTTGTCCTTTTTTTTAAACAAAACAATAGGATTTCAATATGGAAGATTTGTCTGACCTTGCAGTATGTCGAAGACGAGAGTTGGAGCAATCTAGTAGCTCTGGATCTCAAACTCCAGAGTCTGAAAATTCTCAAGGTTGGTTGGCTTATTAATTTATAGACAAGCAGTGTCATATTGAAAATTTCAATGGTCCCATTCACATTTTCAGATATACCTGGATTTATTTTAACAAGGTCCGTCATGACCTTGAGTGACAGATTGCTGTCTAGAATTCAAAAATGTCTTTTATTTTTCAAAATCATTTGTAGGATTTTGTTTATCACCTGAATAAAGTCGAATTGCTTATTCTAATGCTATGTTAGAATCTTGAGTTAGCCACCCGCTATAGTGAAATTGCCTGAAATAGTTTTGAAACTTGTTGGTGAATCAAAATACCATGAGTGACGATGCTGTTATTTTGTCCTGGGTTTGTTTGTGTTTTTTTTCTTTTGAAGAGTGGTTGTAAAGCAAAGGTACTGAGCTGTCTCTAAGAAGGTAAAAAAATTTGAGGCCTTGAGGTTTTTTAAAGTTGGCACAATGGAAACAGCCTGGGTGTGACCAGCTCTCTCAGACCAGGCTTTCTATTACTTTTTTTTTATATGGTTTTAGGCTTAGTTTTAAGTAGAAGCCATTTGGAGGCTTCAGTGAATGTCTCTGTCTGTCTGTCTGTCTGTCTGTCTCCTACTTTCTCTGAATTTTCTTAATGTTTGTTTTCTCCTCCTGAATTGGAGAACTGCATGTGAGAATCTGTCTGAATTTATCTTTTTGCCAAGGGGTGTGTTTATGGGATGTTACTATGTTGGAACATTTAAATAGTAATAGGTACTGTATTTGTTATTTGGACAAGGTTTTTTCCCAATAGCAGTTCCATTTTCCTGGTTTCATTCATTTGTATTTTAACTGTTGTGTTCTAATAAATTGTATTTTGCTTAACGTTGAGTAGTTTGACCAGTTGCATTGCATCTGGAACACAGCACTTCACGTCTACCTTTTTTTAAAATAAGAAAGGTTAGGGTCTAGGCTACCTTCTTAAAAGATCCTGAGGGAGTCTGATCTGGTCCATAACACATGAAACAATATACCGAGCACTAGACTGATTTCAAATCATATGCATTATTTTTAAAAACTTGCAAAGAGCTGGAAAGTATGAATGTTGTGATTTAATGTCTATTACAATTAAGAGTTTGTAATTGGGTAAACTTCAGGTACTTGGAATTGGATGGTGTGTAGCAGTTACTGAAAAAGTGAGAGTGCAAAATGTTAAATAACTTGGCTAGTAAGGCTTTGAGTTAACACTGAGGGTGTTAACCTAATGCTTTACTGCAACACTATCAGTCTTGTTAAAAATGTCACTCTGAGCTGTTAAGTTGAGTGTGCAAATCAATGACGTTCTACTTCAAATATGTTGCAATAATTAACTTTGTCATTAACAGAGTTTAGTACGACCCAAACATTATTGAAAATTTCAAAGAATGATGATATTCCAGTGCTTGCTGATGTTCACATAAAAGAAGTACCGGAGCTAAAAAGAAGAACCTGTCATGACAATAGTAAGTAACAGCACTGGTATCTGGTTGCAATATACAAATTCTTAGCCAGAAATAATTTTAAAACACTGCAATAATTCAATGTTCTTGAATACTGCAAAGTTTGTTTTTTCTTTAATGTTTTGGAGGTTTTTTAGCAGCTAAGAGCAAAGCCCATTGAGAGAATATTTGGAATTTTACCATTGCTCCTTCATAACTAGTTTCGATTCAAAGAAACCACAAGCTGCCCCAACATTTTGGGAGTGGGTGGAATAAGAAGTTTTTTTTGTTACTGAAATATTGACTGTAACTTCTTTTACAGAAGGAAAATAATTAGTAATCTTCTCCTCTGATCTGCTTGCCTCTGCATAGGCATGTAGTTTGTCTTTTATACTTTTGAAAGAAAGTATTATTCTGATACTTTACACTTGCAGGACATTCCTTGGTCTGGGGTTTATTACACAACGTGAAATCTAATGGTATCCAATATCTTTCTGTGAATACATTACTGGTGCTCTATCTGATTATGTGAGTACTATATTGAATTACTTTAAAGACTAAAATTTTAGAGCTGGTCATCGATAGACAAATTTGATATAATTTGTACATGTTGTCATGTTAATAATTCTAGTACCAAGAAGGTAAACCTATCTAGTGAAATTTATTGTTGGCCTGAGACCTTAGTTGAGAGAAATTTCAGAAAAGGAACTTAATCAGCATTACTGGCGATAGACTGGGTTCTGCAAAGAATGTCCTCCCTCCTAGGAATTCTCTGACAATTAAATTAATCAATTATAACGATACACAAAGCTGAAACAACTTGTCTAAGTTAACCAATATAACTTGAAATCCTAACTTAATTCTAAGATATTGACTGTAGTCTCTTGAGGAATTAGGTGTGAAACTGATATTATTGTAATGGGTGCTATGTTACAGAGTATGTGGTCAATCAAAGATGATTACAGCATGACAATTCTAATTTATATGGATTTGAAGATTGTGTAGACTTTTATTAACAAAAAAATCAAACAAATGTATAAAGAAAATTTGTTCTCTGTCCAGTATAATTTCATTGCAGGAGGAAGTGTCTTTGTCTCTATATTTCTGTAAGGTAGAGTTGTCTTCCTCTGTGTGCAGTCAAAACATGACCTGCGCTGCCATACTGGCCATCAAATTCTGTCTTAAAGGAATTTGCAATAGTTCTTCTAAAAAAAAATAAATAAATAAATAAATAAATTTTTTTTATTGTTCATTGCCTGTTATTCTTGGTAGAATTCTTGATGCATCATGATAATCCCTTTTCAAAAAGGTGAATTACGCAGTGAATGACCCAACAGGTACAAGGTGATTTGCATCTCCCAAATTGTCTGCTTGCTAATGAAGAGCTTGCTCCTGCCAAAACTTTAGGTTCTCTCATCCCTTAATTGTGCTTTAAACATGACACCTGAATTACTGGGTCTTGTGACTTCCTTCACAATCAGATGTACTGGATATCCTATTTGACTCTTTAGTGCGTGGATTTCGCTCCAACCTGAACTCCTAAATATTTTTGTCTTTGTACTGCCTGCAAGGGATCTGCTTATCTGGCCATTTATTCTAGACTTCAGGAGCTATGAGCCTCTATACTGAGCTATTCATTAACTAAAAATCCTAATCTGAAAGGTCAGGAAGATGACTAGTGCTAGTCACTAGTGGTAACTTCACTCTCGTGTAACTTTTCTGAAACTGGGGTTAAAGTTCAGTGAAGGAAGTTAGTCAGTGTTATGTCAGGCCTCGGGGTGTTTGCTATTATTGCTGACAGCGTGGTCAGGATTGTGTATGGAGCTCTGAGGAAGTAGCTGTTTTCCTTAGTCATCCTCAAGAGGAAGAATATCTGTTATTTTCTTTCCACTTTGGAGAGGGAGCCACTCGCAAGAATGAACATAACATGACAATTATGTGTTGCAGTTGGGTTTTCAGTCTTTGCTTTATACTAAAGGAAGGATAATACTCAGTAGTGGAAATAACCTTTGATTGAAACAGTGGTGAAGTGTAGTCTCTAAACAAAAGTTGGCTCTGTTTAAAAATATTGAGCAAAGCGTAAAATATATCTCAGAAGTTACATTAAAATGTAATTAGACATTGGATCTAATTACTATTGAGAACTCCTTTATGTAAATTTACTGAATTTATTACGTGTTCGAAATTGTAACCGGTCACAGTTTTTGTGGAAATTGCCTTGTAGCAAGAAATAGAAACTGCTTCCTAAAGAACCATTTATTTTACAGAGTCATTGTGCTAGTCCTGTCATCCTTCTATATGGGCTTAAAAATAATTGCTTTGGAGCAGCGCCTAGCCTCACTGGGAGCATTGCCAGAATACCATACGCATCACAAGGAGTAAGTCATCACATTCGGTTGGCTAAGCAGTTTATTTGCTGTGATTTTTGTAATTGAGCTTTTAAATGGTTAAACTGCAGTGACTTTAAGCATGATTAATAAAGACTGGTGAGCTCTTTTGACCTCTCTTCACTTTCCAGATTTTAATCGTAAGCCTCACTGCTTAATGTAAGAATAGGTGTGAGTGGTTATTTCCAGCAACTTGTTTTCAGTGCCTTAATTACAGAAGACCTCAAGGTGACGCACCCTTGAATGCAACTGGCAAATTTTTCTGTTAGAATCCATTTTTGAAATGTGCATTCTTAAAAACTTAATGAGTCAAACCGATGTATTTCAGACTATTGCCATCAGCTGTGAGCTAAAATATGGTATTACTTTGTGTCAAGTATGGCACCTGGAATTGAGTTGTACATTCATTAACTGCCTGTGCTGGGTTGGTCAGTCTCTGCAAGGTTACTGCACAGCCTTGTAATTGTATTCATGGGAAATGGAGCAGGTTGTGTCTATGGGAAAGTTCCAGCTTGTGACCACTCTTCAGGCTTCCATATGTGTGCAAGTGTGTATATGATTGCTTAAACCCAATTTTTTTTTTTTTCCCCATTTTCCTTGCCTGCCTTCCACACCCAGTACCAAATACAGTTGAATGTAGCTTTGTATGGAACAGTCTGCTTGGTGAGGTACTAGTGTGAAACTACTGATGCTGGGGAATCATTCATAAACAGGAGCTTCTATGCTGGGAAGGAAAACCAATCTAAGAAACTTCACACAACTGACTTCAATAAAGGCACTTATTCAAAAATCTAGCAAACATGTTCTTGTCCACATGCCTGTCACAGATGAAAATTTGTCTGTCTGACACCAAAACTCATTTGACAGTTTATAACCTTGCGCACTGACAAGTCACTTGTCCTTTAAATCTGTAGTTAGCCACAGTCCTCCCAATCTCTACCCATCTGCAGCTGCTCATCCACCTGTGCTTTCCATTTCTGAATAAACCCCTTGATTTGCTCCTAAATTCCCACTGCCTCAGACCTCTGTGGTTTCAGTTATCTAGATCCCATTCTCTGAAATTCCCTCTTTTTACACCCTTGCACAAGTCCAGAAATCATTTTTTTTTTTTTAAAGACTGTCTTCTTATAATCCACCTCTTTAACTTAACATTTTAGTCACTCCTAGATAGCTTGGAATGTTTTCCCAAATGTATAGTGATGGAAATCACTCTGTACAGTGTAGGGGATTCTAGGAATATCCCATGACAGGTGGGTATCAGTAAATGGAGAAGAACATAGCAGAAAGAGGCTACCTGTTGGGTCTGACGGAGGACTAAGTATAATTAGTTCCCTTCTTATCCCCTTCCTTGCTCTTTCCTGCATCCCACATGCTTAGGAGACCCTACTCCTCCACAAATCTGCTCAATCCTAACCATTCCTTCGTGACCAGCCTCTTCCTTCACCCTCCACCAAAAGGAGTCTGCTGTCGCCACAACACTACTCCAGACTTTATTACCCATTCCAACTTAACATTAAACCTCTGTCAGTGTCCCCAGACTCTGAGACTCATTTCCGAATCTCTAACCATTTTGTTCTGCAGTACTTCAGGATTCCTCCCCAGCAAACACCACTTTTCCGAATCTGGATGTGTCTCAATTTCTCGATCTTTGGTCGTTTCTCCTGTTAGTAAATTTGGAGTCTTTCTTAACCTCCCCTGTTGGCTTGTCTACTCTATTATTCCTTGAGTAGTTTTCTTGTTCCACCCCTTGTATAAACTGCCTGTGTTTATAAAATCTGATCCATGCAAAGAATGCCACAGGAGTTCTGTTTGCATTTTCTGAAACTTTGAACTATCTCGATGGAATGGAAATAAAGGCAAAACAAAGCAACTTGCTGTGTGGCAAGTTTGAAAATGCAGAGTTTCTATTTAAATTTCCTAATCTATCTCTTTAATAATGAGAGTTATGGCACCTTTTTCATTCATGGGTTAACTTGAAATGGCCATATTTCTATCATTTTTATAGGCTTATCATTGGAGAAGGTATTTTCTCATTCTCAATGTTGTTTGATCTAAAACACTTACAATACGTGCACTTTATTTGATGCACGTCCTTATGACGATTCAGCAGAATTATCTTAACTGATATGGAACACTTCCATCAAACCATGTTGACGTGAAATCCAAGCTTTATAAAATTTTATTATGAGCAACAATTTCTGTTTCAATAACCAGATGAATCTGTTACATTGACTACATATTATATCCTTGCTGAATGAATATGTGAACTTGAGGGATGAGTAGGTGTAGATTATTCAGATCCTGAAGCCTGTTGCATAATTTGATTAAAATAATGATTGATCAGATTTTGATCTTCCCTGTCCACACCCTGTAAAATTTGACTCCCTTGTTGGCCAACAATCTATCCAACACAGCTGTTAAAATACCCTCACTCCACTGCTTACTGAAGAAGAGAATTCCATAGACGCCTGACCTTGTGATTTGGGAGGGTGGGGGGCGGAATCTTTGTCGTCTTCTTAAATAAGAACCTTCTTACTTGCCAATTGGACATGCACAGTACCTTTGATTCATGAATTGGAATGTCTGGCACACCTCTTGGGTCTCTCGGGTTAAATCATATGCTGCTTTTCTATTATTTTTGACAAAGTAGGCAAGTTTCATGTTTTCAGAGATAATAGGTACTGCAGATGCTGGAGAAACTTAGATTACAAGGTGTGGAGCTGGATGAACACAGCAGGCCAAGCAGCAGCATAGGAGCAGGAAAGCTTGACGTTTCGGGCCTAG
>JAHRHZ010000012.1:63161388-63190621 GCA_024137785.1 Ginglymostoma cirratum
TGCTGTGTTCATCCAGCTCCACACCTTGTAATCTAAGTTTCATATTTTCCCACATTGTAATCTGTCTGCCCACGCACTTTTTGTCTCTTTGCAGATTCCTTGTATCCTGTTCACCCAAATTTCCTAACTTTTGTGATCATCAAATTTTAACAACCATACATTCAGTCCCCTTTATCCAAGTCGTTGATGTTGATGTAGATTATTTAAAAAGTTGAGGCTCAGCACTGATCCTTGTGGCGTCGTGACAAATGTTTTCTGAAACCCCGATGACCGCCACATCAACAGGTTTACCTTTATCACCATTGCCTGTTACTTCCCCAAAGGATTTTAACATGCTTTCCCTTTTGCAAACCATGTTGCTGCTACCTGACCTCATTAAGATTTTCTGATATCCTGCTGTAAAATTCATAATAGCATCTAATATTTTCCTAGGACAGTTGTCAAGCTGTATGGTGTGTAGTTTCCTGCTTTATTTTCCCCTCTATTTTCAGGTTATTTTGTTATCTGTAGCTCTGAATTAATTGAATGAATACAAGCTCTTCTCAGATTTTGAGCTTTTGACCTTCAGTTCGGTTTGCTTTGTTAATTCAACAATTAATTTCTTCTGGTTTTATACAGCTCTTTTGCTCATCGTGACATGGGATTACAGTTCCACGTGAATACAGATCTGATCTACGATGAATTGTCAGAAAATCTTGCAAAATTGGAAAAGGTGATTTGGAATTTATTCAGATACCTATAAATAATGCCATACAGTAACAAAATGTACATTGTGAGAATTCTCATTAGAGTTGGTGGTTTTAACCTCAAAAATAAGTCTGAGAATGTTAGGATTTTGGAAAAATAATGTCTTGGCTGATCAAATAGTTGGTTAGGTTCAGCGCAAGAAATATGTATTCAGTGAACACATGCAATCAGCATAGCAATAAGATTACGTGAAAGCTTAGTGTGGGTACAATGCAGGTGGTTGGATAAAATTGGTTAGGGTTCCAATTTCTGGTAAATAGATATTGGACACAATACAAAGTAGAATTGAACCTTACTATAAATACAATACTGACATTGGTTCAATGAAGTGCTTAATTAGAGATGGTTATTGTAATATCCCAACTCAGTACGTATGTCAGGAATGCCTTTTGGAGAGGAGAGCAAGAAGGAAATCATACAGTAAGTGGAAACATGTATAAATCAATGAACTGTAAATATGAGTTACTTATTTGTCTACTGAAAATATTGTCTTTTTCTTTTTGAATTTTTTTTTGAAGAGTTGGCTTTGGCTTTCATTAAAATCTATCTGATTTTAGCAATGAGCTGTGTCTCAATCCAATACTTGTAGGAGGTGATTTGCAATCTCATTATGGACCAATGTTCATGGAAAGCATATCTCCTGGAAAATAATACTAGCTGAGGAAAGAGTAAGAGTGAATTGTCTGCAAATATACTTATTATCCTGACAGCAGTTGTAAGGAAATGCTGCAGCCTTTCATTCGGGATGTGTTGCTGCTTTAATTGCAGCTCTCAAGCAGCAAGTTGCACTAAAAGTACTGAAACCTTTTTTTTTTGTTGAATGTGCAGAGCTTGTATTTTAAAAAGTTAAATTTAACAAATTGGAGTGTATATCACACAAGCCAAAATTGCCACCACCTGCTGAACAAGTGTAGATGGCCACCTACGCGTGTGCAGATGGCACCGGTGACTCTTGGCATTCACAACTTTTGCCTAGACTGTGAAACAGCAACAAGGTTGTTGCAAGTTGCAGTAATCACAGGGGGACGTCCCTGTTCTCAAAGCTACCATGTATCTCGGACAGAGCTACTAGAACCGACTCAAATAATCAGTGTTTTGCCCTATGCTCATTTTTCAATCAAAATCACTTCAAATTAATTAAGCCAAATACTGTACATGCTGTTGGTTAATACTTGTTAAGTCCTCGTGCTATTTGTCAAACCAAAAGTATATTGTAGATATTTCAGTCGACATCTTTTTGCACATATGTGCAATTTGTGCCACCTAGTGGTAGCTTTAAATAATTCCCAGACTCAGTAAATCTGGTAGGAGCAAAAACTTGCCAGACTCGTAGGTTAACGTGAAATGGTCATATCTTTACATTTTATTTGCCTTATCCTGGGAAAAGGCGAAGAGAAAATTGATACAAGGTGGCAGAGTCAGGAAAGGGAAATATGTTTGTCAAAT
Source organism: Ginglymostoma cirratum (assembly GCA_024137785.1). Taxonomy (NCBI): domain Eukaryota; kingdom Metazoa; phylum Chordata; class Chondrichthyes; order Orectolobiformes; family Ginglymostomatidae; genus Ginglymostoma; species Ginglymostoma cirratum. Next base: position 63,163,582 of record JAHRHZ010000012.1, read on the forward strand.
CTGAGTTTTTAAGGATACAACTAACTGGGTAGATGTGGATCCCAGTATGCTTGTATTTTCAAGACATGTTCACAAATATGCCACAAGATTATTGCACAGGATTAGCAATCATGAGATTGGGATAATACATTAGTTACATTTATTCTGAGAAGTTTTTGGTGGTAGTGGTGGTGTTTTTTGGAAGTGTGCTACTGGCAAGGGGTTTACTTGTTGGCCATTCGCTGCCCTTGAGAGGGTGGTAGTTTGCCTGCTTCTCAAACCACTGCATGTCTCACAAGCCAGAAGTAGGTACACCCACAGCTGTTAAGAAGGGAATTACAAGACTGACCTAGTGACACTGAGGAACAGTAATGTATTTGCTAATCAGGATGGTGTGTGGCTTCAGGGGAACTTGAAGATGAGAGTGTTCCCACGGATCTACCTTCCTTGTGTTTCTAGGAAACAGAGATTGCAGGTGTGAAAGTTGCTTTGAAGGAGCCTTGGCGAGTTGCAAGGCTATCTTGTAGATAGAATCTCCTGCCACTACCTGGATTCTAGAGGGAGTGGACAGGCTTTGGATGTCAGGAGGTGCATTACTTGCCACTTGTCTCTGCCGGCTATTGTAGTCACGGTATTTGTATGGCACCTCCAGTATGGTTCATTTCTGTCCGTGGTTAACCAATGAAGAAATGAGATTTTCCAAGTTGGTGAAAATTCAGATTTTCCACCCAAGGATTTAACGGCAAAATGAAGTCTCGCCAGTGACCGACAACCTGCCTATTTGTATCTCATTGTGTAACAATCTCACTTTTTTTTTCCCCCCCATGCAGTTTGATGTTCTTGTACATAAATGAGAGAAGCCCAATTTCTGAAATGAAAGTGAGTGCAGGTGCCTGGCACTGCTTTACTCCTCCAGGCCCCCATTCTGGGCCTGAGATGCTGGGCCATGCTCCATGAGCTGTGCCCACCTGTACACTTCTTCCACTGAAGTTGGCATTGACCATGCTTCAGCCTCGCCACATCAAGGCACATCTCTGATGCACTTATGATATAGTTCACCACTTTAATACGCTTTAGAGCTCATCAACACTTTGATTATAATACTGCTCCCAGGTTGCTTTATGTACAGGGATCATCACCTGCTTCACGCATTGGAGCGGGCTGTGTCTAGGGGCTCTTCACTTTGTTTTAACACTCACTCATTTTGCATCTACTTGGTCACAGCTCCTCCACCTTGCTTTTTCGGTTTTTACTTGCAGGACTCCTGTCTTGCCTTGTCACTTTTGCACAGTCAAAAACCCAGACAGCCTGCCATGTCTGCCAGTGGGTATAAGTCAAGGACATGTGACTGTATGGCACCATGCTATATTCATCTCGGCCACACCCTGTGCCAGCAGCTTACATGGCAGACAGGCTGCATGTGCTTCAGCCAAATGCCACATCTCCAATTCTTAAGGGGAATGGTCCTCAGTCAATTCTAAAAGGACTGTCAGTCAGGGAGTACTGTCACATCATTGATTTCAGCTCAGGTGCTTGGATGTGGTCTGTTGGCTGCTTCTCCAGTATTTCCTCCTGTGTTTGACTTATGCTGCATAGAATAAGATCTACTATATCAAAGGTCCGTGTGTAAGAATTCCATGAACCTCCTTGTTAAAGTCTGTGTCCTCCTGGATGGAGAAAACCTCTAATTTGTGTGCGTTGTGAATGCTGACTGCTCACCTTACTGGGGACAGTTTTTGATACTCCCAATGTAAGCTTGTTGGAACTATGTCCAATGGATGCAGCTACAGTAGTGGTTCTCATCACTGGGCAATAAAGGTGTGGAAACAATTGAGGAGAAAGAAATATGGAACAAACCTAGAACCAGCAACAGCCTCAGCAGCTGGCAAAATGGCCTCCACATTGGGAAGTTGCAACAGAAGTTCTTCTCGGGATGCAGTGGAAGTACTGGAGACCCAGAGTCTACTGTCCTCAATGCCTTTGCCTTTTCCTTCAGATTTACAAGACACAGTGCGCACTGAGTGCCTCAGGACACCATTTCAGAGTGGTCATCGACTGAAGCAGAAATTGTGACTTGAAGGAATGGTGGCCATCCTCTTGCAGTAGCCTTTAATGGCCAGCTCCCCCAGGTTCAGGCCACTATACATTATAACCTGTTGCCTTGAGAGCACAATATCATAACACAGCTGACTTATTAATTGAAAAGGTGCTCCATTCTATCAATGCTCATGTCATCTGAGGTCATTGGTACCACATCGTGGAAGTTTGTACCACACCCTGGAAGCTGCCATGATGCATGATGCCTGTATTGTTGAGAACTTGTGTTCCTGCTTCATTTCAAGAGGCTCAGTACCATGCAGGAATGGCTACTGGGGTTACCCTCTTTAAAAACTATAACATGATCACTTTAACCCCCTCCTGGTCTTTTGTGGAGCAGATGACTGTAATTTCTGAAAAAGGGAGTTGGGGTGACCTCTCAGTACTCTCCCAGAGGGTGTCGCATAATCCTTGCATGCGGTGCTATGTGAAACTGGAGCAGACGAAGGAATGCGATGGAGAATGAAGACCTGGGAGAGCAGCAGCAGTCTTCCAAGAAGAAAGATGAGCAGGAGGAGCCGTCACCTACAATGTGATTGTGATGTGGTATTGGGTACAACAAGCCAGGCACTACATAATTGACACCTAGTTCCAATGGATCTCAGTGAGGTTTGTAGAGACTGGATTTTGTTTAATTTCTGTATTTTTGATTGTGGACTGAAATGGGAAACTGGTCACTGTCTTTTTAAAACAAGAACGGATTGTGGAAGGGATTATTTTGTTTTTACACTGAGTTTCAGAAACTTGCTTTCTTAGTTATGCCTTTGCTCAAGCAGTGGAGAAGGTGTTGTAGATGAGCTGGCATGAGGGGGGGTGTGAGCAAAGTGAGATTTTGCCAGGAACAAGTTACTGGTTGGTTGATTTGTGGCAAGTTGTGGATAATGAGGGCTTTCAGCCTGACCAACTATCTGGCTTCTGGGAAACTGAACAGTTTGTGGGTGTGATCGATACTGGCAGGAGCCTTTGGGCAGCTGCAAGGGCAGATGGTGCATTTATCTTTCCAGTAAAGTACCTGAAAGCCAGTTTATTTTCTCTCACCATTTGCTATAAGCTATGGCCACTAAACAGTAACCAGTAGACAACTTTGCTATTAATGTACCAATTAGCTGTGCCTCCTGCAAAGAGGTAAAAAAGATCTGGAAAAGAGATTTGAAGAATAGCTAATCCTGGAGAGCAAAAAGGCTCATCTCGGCAAACCCTGCGCATTGGGGCACTTGAACTGCTTTCCCAGTTTATTTTTCTCCTTTTCATCCATAACTCCACTGTTTTATCTATTTGCATTATCAGAGAGTACTATAAGGGTCTTGGACTTTTAGCTAGTATTGTTATATGGCAACAGTTTGTAGTGCGTTAGCATCCATTTTATTTGTACTAAATAGTAATTCTTGTCAATTACAGAAACTTGGTTCATATTTGCCACTAGCCTGAATCTATCAGACAGATAAGTAGGGGATCTTGTGTACTTTGACAAAATCTTTGGCAACTTTCTGGGATAGCTTAAAGTTAACGTTTAGCATTCTACCGCAGTGAGACCTGACCACTGAAGTGATAATGAATTGAATTTGCTGTTTGTCAGAAGGCAGGCAGCCCCTGTTCAGTCCAAGAAGCAGACACAGCCTTTATTTCTTCTGTTTTGGTTTTTCCTTGCTTTTTCTGTTGTTTGTTAAAGATTAACGCTCAAGTGTTTCTAGACTTTCCAACGTCTGATGCTCCATATTCAACAATGACAAGATGTCATTGCTGCGCTGGGCATTAAGGGAAGAATGGCAGCCCTTTAAGATGGAGTTCTATCATGGGATGACGCATAAGAGGTAGCTTCATTCTGGCAGCTACAGTGATAGTTCAGAGGAGTGAGGATATAAAGTGGTGAAACATTTCCAAATGTGAGATCCTATTTCCGATGAAGTGTCACCCGTGCGCGCGCTCGCCTCCCCCCCCCACCCCAAAGCTTTTGTTTTCTATTTCACTCCCACTAAGTGTACCATGAGGGGCTATTCATCACTGAATTGAATTAACTTTATTGTCCCGTGTGCTCATGGGTACAGTGAAAGATTTACAAGCCACCACTTATGGCGCCACCTTAGGTACAAGGGTACCCAGGTACAGAATGTTAGTTACAAATAAGAAAAACAAAGTTAAGTATTACTCTCCTACTTACTAAAGGATAGAAAAACAAAAACACAGCAGTACAACACCACAGTCCAGAAGTACCTGGCCACACTGGGCTTGCACCCTCACAAGGGCTCGATCTCAATCTTGCCCCTGCCAACTGCTCTTGCCACCTTGCAGCCCGTTCCTTTTACCCCTGCCACCACGGGAAATCTGTTCGTGTTCCCACTGTTGCTGCCGGCCACCCGATCTCCTACCAGCGCCACTGCCTTTCACCGTCACCACCGAAAAGAAGACTAAATGAAGATGAGAGAGAAAAACGAGGAAGAATACAGTGGGCCTGGTGCAAGGGGGCAGATGGGCTCAGGAGCCGGATGCTGCCTACCCTGGCTGCTGTCATCTTTCTAAACAAAAAAAGCTGGCAGTGTTTTAACCTGGTGCACAGCTGGGCTCTAAATATAGTGCTAGCAGCAGAAATTCCAGAAGGTAACCACAGTTCTCGAATGTTCAGCACTGGGGAGTGCATGATGGTACAAGATCCGCTCCAAACGGGCACTGTGCAAACACAACGAGTTGAACATAGGGAGAATTGTGTGAGAGACCATGCTGGAGTTCAGAGAGAGAAACCCTCCATCAAACTTCCTGAAATTGCCTGAGCTTTATTACATCTAAAATTTAGTCCATTGTTTTGTAACAAATATGTAGCATTTTTTTTAATGCAACAAATTTGAACTTTCAAGAGGGAGAGGAGACCTGGAGCAAAAGTTGTCGAGAGCTTGAAGGGCTGAGGAAGGTGTTTCAGGTGAGTAGGGCCGGTGAACTGCAGTCTGTGCCACAAGACGTGGAGGAGGGAAGGAGATACTGCACCTCCCAGAGGCTGCAGATTTAACAGAGCACACAACACTTGGCAAGGTTGAAGAGACAAATTAGGTTTTGGGCTTAGATAGGAATTTGCAAATGTGGAAAGGGATTTCAAATTTGGAATGCCTTAATGTATTTGTGGTTTGCAAATTGCAGATATCATCTGTTACTCATACTGTATTTCTCTGTTAATAATGAGACTGCTGATTTCCATAAACATGTACCGCTGCAAAATATTTAAAACCAAAGGAAAATTGATATGGCAACAAACTAAATGGATCACTTTTTTGTCTTTTGGAATTCAGCTTGTATACTTGCTGATTTTTTTTATTGTTTGTAAAGACCTTTTTTGAGAAGTAATTTTTTTTTAAAACGTGCTAGAATTTCCCTCTGCATGTGCATTTCTCAAAATCTTTATGTTGAATTTTCAGATACAGAAGAATCTACAAAAGCTTCTAGATGGAAATGAATGAGGCGCTCTACTTTGCGATCATCAGTACGTTTTATTCTTGCCAAGGTCATACATCTATGGAATGTAATGTGAACTCTGCAGGACAGGGTGTGGGATTGTTTAAGTTTTAATCTTGTGTTTCTCAGAATTCTGCGCAGTCTTCTTTCTAAGGAAATATGCAAATAATCAAGTATCTGTGCAATAATGACAAAAAATCCTTTATCTAACAATTAATATTACACATTTTGAAAAATGAGATTTGTAGTGTTATATAGACGAAATCAATTTTCAAAAAGTAGTCTAATCATTTGAATCTAAAGCACTCCATAATCTAAGAGCTATTAGAATATTTTGTGTAAAACATATGTTGACCATGTGTACGATCTCCTTGCTCAATAGTCTGATATTACAAAATTGTTACACTCTAGAATGTGGGATAGTTTTTTTTTTACCTTTTTTTTATTTTGGTGTCTTAGCACAGTCATACGCAAAATCTGGCAAAGGTGATCATGCAAATTGCAGATTTTCCTTCTAGGCAACAAAATTAGGTGAACGCAATCCTCCTCAACATAGTTCCATCTTTGCACCATGGCCAGATATTGCTTTACCCAAAAGCTAAAGATGAAAGTTTGCCCCACTGGCCAACAAAGGGACTGCATTCATGACTCTAGAAGGACTATATGCTCATGTGAGTGAATTTATAACTGCTTTGTGATCTGATACAATTTATATAAAATGCAATTGTGTTCTTTTAAACCCATTTCTATGAAATGATTTCTCACTTGAAATTCTGTAAATAAAATTCTCGTGGTAAAAGAATTTGTACTATTTCTAGAGGTAACGTGGCAGAAACTATTTAATATGGTTCATGTTTAAACCATACTGATTCTGTTCTGGCAACTATACTTAAACGGTGCTAAATATTAAAGTATGTTTTTTTTTTATAATCTACATCACCTGTTTGTGGGATCTGAAAAAATACTTGCCACTTTTATTTTGCTCACTTCTTGTAGCAAGACATCTTCATTTGTATGTAACTACTAGTTTCTTCAATGTAGAAATGAGAATGGGAGAAACCCTTCATAATAAAATGTTTGAACACTGATCTACTTCCGTTGTTTCAAAAAGAAAGTATCTCCCAGGAATTTGCAGTACTTTAGTGCAGGCTGTTCCCAGGGATACACTCAGCATCAATGGCACCAGAAAAACTATCGATGCTTTTGGTTTGTCTGAAACTTCTGTGAACCTCCTCAATTTGCAGAATTGTTCTCTACAAAATGTTACAGATTGGCATATTCCACAGTCTAAGGTTACATGCTGAGTGATGTACTGGAACTTGAGGTAACCATTGCAGAGGTACAAGGTTGCTCTCTAAGGTCTTTTTGGCCACAGTTTACTGAAGGGCTGGAAATTGTAATACCCCTCATACTGTCTACCTCAAAAAATGTACTTCATGCTGTAAATCAAAAGTATCAAAGGTATTCGGGCACGCCTGTGATCATGTTGTGTAGGGAAATTCCTTGATTACACTTCCTGCAATTTGCCATTTGAATTATTTTGGCTGTATGTGTGATATGGAATGTATTTGCTAAATATGAGGACTATGGAGGTTAAATTTGCAAATCTGCAATATTCAAATTTGTGCTTTATTTTGCTTAACCACAAAATTTTTTGTAAAGTTGTTTTTTTTTTTAATTGGTTGGAAAAGAAAGTCAGCATCTGCTAGAGGAGCAAGGAGGTAAGAACTTGAAGACAGGCAGTCAGAAACGGCTAAATTCATTGAAGCTGATTGTAGTGGAACAAGATCCAAATCCAAGGAAAGGAAGCTCACTTTGAGGCTGTGATGAGCTGTTATTGTCTTTTCTATTAAAATTTGGCGTAACTTTACCACCAATTTGCACATCGAGTTTAATTATGTTGCTTTCTATGTACGTATTAATGATTGCAGGACTGGTGACGTCAACACTGCACCATGTGGGAGCCCCTGTATCACCCAGTGTGATCCATGTTAGCAGTATTTTGAAGATGAGTAGCTTCAGCTTTAGAGTTTGAGCTGGATGCTGAACTACAGACTCACCGGGATGGGGAAAATTGCTTGGATTCTTTGTGCCAGGAAGCAGTCACCCCACTTGGGATAAGTCTGGGTCTGTAGTCTAGGACAGTAGGGTGCAACTGAGTGATGCAGGTATGGGCACCCAGAGGGCAAGACTGTCAGCCTCTACAATAGTCAGATAGGTTTGAGGTTCTCTCAGCTTGTTTGGATGAAAGCAGGGGCTACAGGGGGCTGAGCTAACTGACCGTGGCACTGTGGTACAGGAAGCCGTTCAAGTAGTGGTGGGGTGAGGGGGTGGTGTGTGGCCAGGCATCAAGCAATGTAGCGGGCAATCGTATTTTGAAAGGGATTTACACAGTTCACCGCAACCACCCAGTACCAGGGTTTAGTACATCTGCTCAGGGCTGGAAAGGAACTTGTGGCAGCACAGGGAGGATCTGGTGATCCATATAGGTCTCAATGGCATGGGTAGAACTTGGAAAAAGGTTCTGATTAGAAAGTATGAGGAGCTAGGCACCAAATTAAAAAGTAGAATTGTACATGGCTCAGGTAATAATCCTGTAAATTGCAACGGATCCTTTAAAATTGCAGCTGAAAACGTAGCTCAAAGACTGGTGCAAGAGAAGTGGGTCCCAGTTTCCAGGCTGCTGGCACCTGTACTAAAATAGAGGTTGAACTATTGGGATGGGCTACACCTGAACTTTTTGCTGGGGCCAGTGTTCTTGGGAACTGCATAACTAATCACTTGGAGAGGATTTTAAGCTAAATACTGGTGGCGAGACACCAAATGTAAATAGTTGTGGTATATCAAATAGTGGATAGAAGGAAAGAGGAAATTAGTAATATGGAAAATGAAGCTCAGAAAAAGGCAGGAAGGGACAGGGGGAAAAAATAGGAATCTACCAACAATCAAAATGAGATGTTACAACTTTAAAGAATAATCTGAAAGCTCTGTATTTGAATACTCATGGCATTCATAAGGTAAACAAATTGATAGAAGGTATAGAAATAAAATCTGATGGCCGTTGCAATGACATAGCTGAGGCATGACAAGGCCTGGCTCCTAAAAATTGAGCTATATATGAAATTCAAAAACATTAAGCTAGGTAAAGGTAGAAAGATATTCAAATAGAATAGTGAATAAGGAAAAATAACTATAGTATTTGTGTTCACCATACAAAACAAAAATCCAGTAATAGCTGTAAATCGGGAGGTGAAAGGGAAAGAGAACATTGCTTAGTACCTCACTATGATAGTGAATTTACAAACAGATTAGTGCTGTAGGCTGACAGATCTCTGGGCCTAGATGGACTTTATTCTATGCTCTTTTAAAAGAGGTGACTAATAAGGTAGTAGATGCATTGGTTATAATTTTCCAAAATTGCCTCCAATTCAGGAAAGGTTCCATTTGAACTAGGAAGTAGGCAATAGAAGGTGAAGAATCAGCAAATAGGAAGTGAGCCCAATGTATCTACTACCACCTTAACCACATCTTTTTAAGACCCTTTAGATAAGGTTGATCAAGATCCAGGACTTATTAGCTTGCTCAGAACCGCTTCCCTGGTGATCGTGATTTCACCAAATTCCCTTCATGCTCCCCTGATGAGAGTAACCTTCACGGTATCTCATTAAGCTTGTTGTTGGGTTTTTTTCTTTCTGCCAGGCAACAGAGCAGCTCGTGGTTTGTTTCACCCTTTTTGTATTCAACACCAGTAATTAACTGAAGAATGGTAGAACTGAACCATCTGTTGATGCATGTTCTTGGGGAAGAAGCATTTGACTATAACTGAAGGTGTGCACTATCAAACACCTATTAATGCTGCATGTCTTTTTTTTTTCTAAAGAAAACTCTGCTTGTAGACATCCTTGTTGACCAAAAAAAAAAAAAATCCTTTATTGAATGTCTGGTTCAAAATGCAAACTAATTATTACATCAAAAGTGCCCAAGTGGAATAATTATTATTTTGCATGAATGTACTTCATGCCCAGTTTTTATTTTTGGAGAGGATGAACATTGGGAATATTATTTCAGCAATTGATCCAAGTTTTAGATTACTGCTAATTAATAGAAGATTAAAATTTTTTATAGGGCACAAGGAAGCCATCCAACCTACAGCACTTGCACCAAATGAACCCATCTATTCCAATCCAACTTCAAGTCCCATAGCACATATCCATTTTTTACTTCGTGTGATTGAGTGTTTCCACCATGCTTTCAGGCTGCAATTTCACACCCCCACCCCCCTCCTGGGTGTAATAGGGCCAGATGGTCATTTCTGCTACAATTAACAGTCACTCTGTAAGAGATTAGACAATTTTAATATGTAATCTAACTCCTGAGTAACTTTTTAATTGAACCCCGAACTTCCACTTCCTAAGCTACAATTTCCTCAGAACCTGACCCAAACACTGATCCAATATCTCCTATCTACCCCTAACATGATCAAACCCCCCCCTACCCTTGCTGCCTTTAAACCCTGCCACTGTTCCCACTTGGCACCCTACAACCTATCCAATTGGCACTAAACCCTCCCAGCACCGTAACTTCTAACTCACTCAATGTACCTTCACAGGAGCTGTCAAAGTGACTGTTTGTTTGTGTCCTGGACCTTTTGATTATTGCAACTGACTGCTGTTAGAAAAGACAACGTGGCTTGCCTTCATCCAGTTGTTCTGCCCTACAAGGGAGCTGTCAAGAGTTAAATTTACAGCTTTGCTTTTCTGGAAAAAAAACCCTGATTGAGAACTGCTTTCAGAAATGCAGGGTCCTTTCATTATGCAAACAAGGACCGGAGAGGCAATCTACAGATGATTGCTGCTCTTCATAAAACCCAGCCCGTAGTTTCTCCTCAATTTCTGTCCTGATCCTTGTGTCAATTATTGGTTATTGACTATTCAGCTAAGTGAAGTAGGCCCAGTTTGTCCACTATATCTAAACCCATCATAATTTTATACACCTCAATTCAATTTGTCCTCCATTTCCTTTAGTTACGATTTTAAAAAAAGCAATCCCAACATATCTAATCTTTCCTTTTGTAGTTATTTGTAAATCCCCTTGTACCCTCTAATGCAATTACCAGCTTGCTGTCATGCAATGACTACAACTGTGGGGTATTCTAGTTTATTTTAACTGGTGTTTTATACAGAAGTAGTACAATACCCATGCTCTTGTATTCTTGTGCCTTGAAAGATTAAAAAGTATCCCATATGCCTCCCTGACTATATCTTATCTAGTCAAGGAGCCCTCTGGAATCTAGGACATGCAATCCCAAGGTTCTCTGTTCCACTACATTATACTATCCTAACATTTTAATGTATTCCTTTACCTCGCCTACCCATCCCAAGTGCGTTGCCTTTCATTTCTCTAGATTGAATTCAATTTGCTACTATTCTTCCTACTTGACCATTCATTGATACCTTTCTATAGACCACAGCTCTTCCTCATCTTCAATCACACAACCAAATTTTGTCTGCGAACTTCGTAACTCATGTCCCCTACATTTAATCCTAATCCACAGATACTTACCATAAAAAGCAAGGAACCCAGTACAGAGCACTGCAGGACCTGATTGAATGCAGCCTTCCTCTCACAGAAACACTAATTTGATCCTTAACCTTTTTGCTTCATGGCACTGAGCCAAGTTTGGACGCAAAGTGCCACTTCTTTTCCTCGTGCTCTGTGTGGGCTCTTTTTATGTTATGATCAATCTATGATGTGGATCGTGCTAAAATCCATGTAGACGGCATCAAAAGTGCTTCTGTCATGAGTGACTGTCTCAAATAATTTAATCAAGTCCGTCAGACATCACCTTACCTTGACAAGTCCATTTTGACAGCTCTTGATTAATTCATCTATACCTTTTCTTAAGTATAATGTTATCCCTCAATCTTATCCAATAATTTGCCCACCATTGAGGTAAGGCTTACAGGCCTGTAATTACTCAGCCTAGCCCTGCCTCAACAATCATACAATATTGACAGTCCTCTATCTCTTTAAACAAAGATTGGATTTTTTTTTTTCAAAAGTATGCGTTTTTGGAAAAACACTTGTATTCCATAAAAATTCAACTTGGACATTAGTAAAAGTACAGCTCTCTAATGTGCCTCAATATAATTTCAATTACACATAATGGCATGTATTTGTAATAAGTAAAATCCCACTTGCTGTGTCTGCAGTTTTCAACCACTCTGCACTCAATAGTAGCTAGACCGGAGGGCTGGATCTTATTTCTAATTGCCAATTGCGGAGAAGTTTGTTTTTTTTTTTGAGGACTTTTCATAATGGACCTAAATGAGATTTCTCACTGCATCCTACCAAGCTCACCTTAACCACCTACCCTGCCCTATGGTGTCCCTGTCATTCAGTTCTTTCCCCATCTTACCAGGCACTGTTCCCATTGCAGCTCGCCAGATATCGGTGGATTGTATCATGAAATTACTTCACACAAATGGCTCCTGAATCGGTGGATTCACATGTGCCAGAGTGTGGTGATTGCTAGGCCATTGAGTAAATTTAAGGAGGACATTAGATTTTTAAACAGTAGTGGGTTGAAGGGTGACAGAGTTGGCAGGAAAGGTCAAGATGAGCTCAATCATGTTCTTATGAAATCCTAGGCAGTGTGTATTGAATGTATTTAAGACAGACAGGTTCTTGTTTAGTAAGGGGTACAAGGGTTCTGGGGAGGTGGGGGGAAAGGGAGGAGAATGAGGTTGAGAAACGTATCAGCCATGATCAAAGGGTGGAGCAGACCTGATGATCTAAATGGTATATTGAGGTGCTGACCAAAAGCTATCAATTCTGCAGTATTGACATGCTTATAAGTATGGACCTGTCTGGGGCTGAGGTGGTCCATCACACCGAGACATCTCTCTAATGCAATCTGCAGCAAATGCACTGCATGTTTATTCACCCAAAGAGTCGTTGGAAGTGGGAGGAAGCTGGTTCAGGCAATTGACAGGAAGCTGAATATGAGGGGTATGGCGGCATTAATGAGGAATTTAAAAAGCTACAATCCACTTGCGTTGGCAACCCGCTGCTGCCTAGTGAAAACCCACCTGACTGCTTGGCAAATGCTTGAGAGATGCAGCACACCTTGCTCCAATGTTGAGATAGGCCTCATTGTAATTCTCACTTAGTTCCGCTACAAATCTCACCATAGCTCACGTTCAGGCCCCCTGGATTCATCAAACTGACTGACAATAAGAGCCTTGAATGAAAGTTTAATGAACATATTAGAGATGGTTTCTTGGAGTGATATGTTGTGGAACCAGCCAGGGAACAGGCTATACTGGATATGGTATGGTGTAATGACATGCGATTAACTATTGATCTCACAGTAAAGAATCCTCTAGGGAAGAGTGAATTCATTTGGAGGGTGAGAAATTTAAGTCCTGTTCTAGCATCCTGGAGTTGAACAAAGGTAGTTATGTCGGCATGAGGGCAAATTTGGTCCTAGTGGACTGGGCAGGAAAACTAAAAGGTAGGACAGTTGAAGACCAGTGGCAGATGTTTGAGATATTCAATTGCTCCCAACTAAAATATATTCCAGAGAGAAGAAAGATTGTAAGCAGGGAGAAAAACACCCATGGTTAAACAAAGAAGTTAAGGATGATATAAAGGATAGCAAAAGCTTCTATAATTATATCGAAAGGAAGAAAGTAACTAAAGTGAATGTTGGTCCCGTGGAGGATGAGATTGGGAGTTCGTTGTGAAGAACACAGAAATGCAACAGACACGATATCCAAATTTTCAGGCAGCACTGAAATAGGTAGGAACGTAAGTTGCAGTGGATATGGAGAGGATCAGTGGATGGGCCAGAAGTTGGCAGATGATGTTTAATGTGGATAAGAGTGAAGTTATTAATTTTGGTTGGAGGAATAGAAAGGCAACTTGTGGAGAGAAATTTCAAAACGTTTGATGTAGGGGGCTTCTAGGTGTCCTTGTACATGATTTGCTGAAAACCAATACGCAGGTATAGCAGGCAATAAGCTAGGTAAATGGAATTTTGACAGTCATCGCTGAAGAAATGGAGAATAAAAAGAGAAGTATTGCTGCAACTGCATAAGACATTAGTGAGACCAAACCTGGAGCATTGCATACAGTTTTGGTCCTTTTACTTGAAGGGAGATGTATTTACATTAGAGGCCATTCAGAGGGAGTTCACCAGATTGATTCTAAGAGATGAGGATTGCCTTTGAAGAGAGATTGAGTCGTTCAAGCCTACATACTCTAGAGTTTAGAAGAATGAGAGGGGATCTAATTGAGGTATATAAGACACCGAAGGATATCTATAAAGTAGATGTAGAGCAGATGTTTCCCGTTGTGGCGCAATCTAGATCGAGAAGTCATAGTTTTAGGTTGAGGGGTGGCAAATTTAAAGCAAAGATGTGGAGGAAGTACTTCTCTCCAAAGGATTGTGAATCTGTGGCAGTGGATGCCAGAGCATTGAATAAATTTAAGGAAGAGCTAGGCAGCTTTTTAATTAGTAGTGCTTTGAAGGGTTATGAAGAGGGGACAAGAAAGTGGAATTGAGGCAAAGATGAGATCAGCTATGATCGTATTAAATGGTAGAGCAGACTTGAGGGGCTGAATTGCCTACTCTTGCTCCTGGTGCTTATGTTCGGTAAGATTCTGCCCACGGTGTCCTTTCAGCATTGAGTCTTTTCTGCAGCTGCGCTGGAAATATCTTTTTCGAAAAATATACATTATTCACAACATAAAATGAAAACTACACAACAAAACATTTCACTTCAATGTTACAGAATTTGTAATAAATTTCAATTTGCCCCCAATATTCAAATTTCTATTTAATACAGTTTTAATAGTCTTAATATTTACATCATACATGTCCAGCACGCAGCCCGAGGGCAAAACATTTCGAATTGGAAAGTGTAGAAAGTACAATGGATATACAATTCCCTTTAAACTATATTTCACTCTGAGGTACCTCAATAATTTTAAGTGCCACCTCAGAAAATGATGATCAAAGACTCCACTATTTACTTTTCTGTTTCTTTCATCGGTCTAGCTGTACCTCATCCAGATCTGGAAATTCAAAGTACGTTTGGCCTCTCCAACATTGCACATTTCTCTTTCTTCACTGTAATGCCTGCCTCTGTCCCTCTTTTCTGATATGGTTGTGAGATACAATGCCTATTAATGATTTCCCTTTGAAATGAAAAAATAATTAGTAGAAACTCGTTTAGCTGTGGAGCCAGAGTGAGATTGTATACATTTGATATCGAGGCTTTAGAGACATGCTTTGTGCAGGAGGCTGAGCCATTTAACCTTATTGACATAAAATGTCAAATCTTAATGCCATTTTGAGCAAATACTGAATCCAAGATCGTGTACGTGCGCTTAATCCATAGGAATACTTTCCATAGCAGTACAGACATGCAGACATTCGTTCCTGCAGGTTTGTGCTTCATCCACTAGTATTCAGTTCTCATTACTATTTTTGAGGTAATGGATGCCACAGAGAATTTCAGGCTCCTTAGAGCTTCCCCTTTGTAGCATTTCATTTTTATGATAAGGTCTAATGATTGTGACACTTGTGAGGTTTTCTTGTAAGACAGAGTTTTCAGTTTCGTGAAATCCATTGGAGATTGAAGTTGCAAGCAAATATATAAAAGATGTCAGACTGACTGCCTTGATCTTTGTAACTAAAACTTGTGCGCTGTTGCTAGAACAAATCCTATGAAAGATGCATAAGAAGACGCGGTTTTGTAATTTTTTTTCAAACAGAGATACGGAAACTAGCAAGATTTTTTTCTATACTTAACTTTCATTGTCCCGTGAGCTGTGCTTTCATTTGATTTTGTTTTATAAAATATTCTACATTGGATTGGATAACTTGTTTTTATTTTGTGCACCAATGAAACTTGAGATATACATTCTGTGTATTTTGTGAACTAATAGACATTAACAGGTCATGTAGATAGGGCCAATGGAGTGAAAATCAATGCAGTATAAAATGGGCCTCAATATCAAATGCAGAAGTGAGAAAAATGCATATTTTCCACACTAAATAATCAGCAGCTACTTGAGGTTAGATTTCACTGGCCAACAAATAGCATAGAAAATCTGTAATCCTACTAATTGTAGCTGCATATCATTAAAGTTCAGTTCAGTGTAGTTAACACAAGGTATTAAAGATCACCACAAATATTAATTATGTAGATCAGATTTTTGACAATATGACCCAATCCAAGATTTGCATACAGTAGTAACCTTAGTCAATTTTTATTCGTTTCTGTTTATTGCATGGTGAGCATATTGCATTTGAACAGAGGAACTCTTTGAAAAAGATGTTTATTTACTTAAGATTTTCCAACATTTCCAATTTTGAAATATCTAAGTTTTTGACCTTTCATTCTATCACTTTTGAAAAATGCAAGTTTTTAACTGAGGCAAACATGATCTTCAATGAGAAAAGTGCACTTAGTGAAATTTCACACCTGGGATAATAGATAGTGAAATATTTATGATGTGTCTGAATATCCTGGTCGTTATTAATCCCTCAATCAACATCACCAAAATTGTCTAGTTATTACCAGATTGTAAGACTGCATTAGTCTGTGATTTATTTAAGTCAGTAAGTAATTTCTCACAAGGTACTGTTAATGCTAATTACAAATTATGCCAATATCAAGGAAGAAGTTGTATTTATAAAGTGACTTTTGCATCCTGGGTGTGCATGACAATTGGCAGGAAGTTCTTCCCAATTAGAAACTAACATATGGATTATACTCCTGGGTAAAGGAGTAGAGCTAAAAATATTGGAATTCTTTTAATGCTGTTTAATGGTGCAATGAGAGTGTTGCAAGAGAGTAGCACAGTGGCTTGGTGGTTAGCTCTGCTACCTCACAGCACTAGGGACCTGGGTTTGATTCCACCTTCAGGCATATGGAGTTTGCACATTCTCCCTGTGCCTGTGTGGGTTTCATCCAAGTGCTCCATTTTCCTTCCACAATCCAAAGATGTGGGGATTAGGTGATTGGCCATGTTAAATTGCCCATAGTGCCCAGGAATGTGCAGGCTAGGTGGATTAGCCATGAGAAAAGCAGGGTTACGAGTATGGGGTGTGGGTCTGGGTGAAATGCTGTTTGAAAGGTCGCTGTAAACTCAGCGGGCTGAATGGCTTACTTCCACACTAGGAATTCCTATGACTCTTTTTCTGGATGTGTGAGGTGGGATGAACTGAAATGAACTCCTTCATCCATGTCTGGCTTGTGATACAACCTGGCAAAACATTGTAACAAAATTGAGTAACAAGTAGGCATTCATTCATTTTAAAAAAACATAGTGAAAAAATAGTTCAAAGTAAAAGAAAGTATCTGAATTACAAAGAAGCCAAATCAATCCATGAGAATAAGGCTAATTAAGTGGTCTCAAAGTTGGTTAAAGGAAACACTGGAAAAGCTGTCTATATACATTTACAATTGTCTCTAATTGGAATAAGCTGTAGTGCTGTCATTCCCTGATCATCATTATCACAAGCATAGATTTTTCCCTGTGCGCTGCACCTGCAATATTAGTTGCTAAATATTCTAGTATTTCCTCAAACTGACCTTACTTTTAAAGGCAATTTTGATTTCCTAAAAGATGAGCTAGTTATCCTTATGGACCAGAAAGGTCCAGGTTCTGTTTCCTATCTGTTCTAAATTCCCGGATATCTACAAAGCTGCAAATGCTCTCGTCTCGAATAGGAAGAATCATCCAGAAAATTGACCGATGACCCTTACCAGTACAGGCAGCAAGTGTGGACTGGATCAGGCACATTTGGAATGCTTTTCTATTGATTATTAATGATCACTGCTTAAAAGAAAATTAATCAACCCCTTCAGACGTGTTATTATACATTTCTGTGGCAGGTGCGCCAGAGGTAGCGAAACCGCCCTTGCACACAAGACCCCTAATTTAAATTTTTTTTTTTAACTAACCTATTCAGACATGTTACGACGCATTTCCGTCGCACATGGGGCCTGAGCCGAACCTCTGGCCAGAGGTGGTGCCACTAGCATTGTGCCACAAGGCCCATGATCACTGCCTATGTTTTACATATAATGGCCACTTAAGCAAGGAACTGAAGGTCAACTAGTGCTGGTGGTACTACACTGCAGCAAAGGATTCTTGCTTTAAGGAAAGAAAGGAAAGCTAGTATTAAACTGACATTTTCTAATCAACCTTTCCAGAAATCATTTTACACACCTCTGGACTGGTGTGACTTGAAACTAGGCCTCCTAGCTTAGAGGTAGTGACACAACCGCAGTGCCATAACAGCCCTGCTTAAATGCACAATGCTGAGATTAAGTCTCATGCTCTACTGTCTGAGCTAGCCAGGCAGCAGAAAATCATTATATACTGCCAAGGAAGGTAAAGCTGAATAGTGGACTCAATCTTTGGAAGATTCCCTAATCTCAGCTGAAGCATGAAGGAGGAACACAAAATAAAAGAATGATATCCTTTGCAGAGTGAAGAAAAATCAAAGACAGTTTGACATGACTTACAATATTACATTTAATAATGGGAAGTTATAAAACAGTCTTAGATGCAGACTGTAAATTGGTCATCTAATCCAGAGAATGGTATGTGGGGAGAGAAAATAAGTAGAGAAAACAAAGCGTACATATCAAGTACATTCAATTAGATTAGTTATTCTGCATTGAGGAAAGGGAACCAATATCAGCAACTATGAAGGTTTCTGTTGCATCACTACACACATTAATAGATAGAATAAATATTTAATAGGGAAAGAAATGGGAAAAGGTCAGATTGGGCAAAACTATGCTTCAAGCACATGAGTTTTAAGGGTTTTGAAAGCAGGAGAGCACCAGAAGCAAGAGATGATGGGATTGATAGTCTAGTGGGTGGGTTGAGGAAACAGTAACCAGTACTTGACCTCTACTGTGCCCCTCAGTTTCAAACATTTCAAGATTAAATGCAGAGACTTCTCATTTATTAAAATGCCATTCAGCTGCACTTTAATACACAGACGAGTTCCAGCTTTAAATTTGATGCTAAATAAAAAATTCCAACTATTTAATAAGATTTCTAACTCCCCAATGTGGCATGTTTATGATTATTCAATCTAAAATCAGTGGGCTTGTTTGTGAAACTTCACCTCTGAACTCGAAGACATCTTTAAGAAAGAAGTGGGAACAAATAATTCTGCTCAGTGTGCAATAAATACAGGAAAATTTAATATTGTTCCCCTTCTATGCTCAGTGTTAAATTAGCATTAAGAATCTTGGGAAGTTATCCCTTTAAATTATATACCAGACTTAATGTAGACTATACCACTGTGACTTAATTGATGTTCGGTTATGTCCTGAATTCATTGCAAATCATCGAAATTGCCAGGATGACAGAGTGCCTAACAGCAAGTTGTGAAATCACAGTTCACGTCCTAAGAGCAAATAAAAGGAAACAAAATGAATAAATATTATGTCATTTCATAAATTAAGAGAGGACCATTCCAATAAGTAAACTGTACTTAGATGATTTTTTTTTCTGGTAATTCAGTAAACATTGTAAACAAGTTGATAATGAGGAATTGTATTTATGGTAAGAAAACTCTAACTTAAAAAATGTATGCAATGTCTACTTCTAAGAATATTTAACACTTACTAATGCTTAAAGTATATTGGAGTCATTCATAATGTTACGTAAGATATGTAACATTATTTAATCCAAAAGTAGACACATTGACAGAACATTGGGATTATATGGGCAGGATCAGCCTTCCAAAAGAGCAAATAGAAGATGTGTAACAGCTCTAGGGCCTGCATCAATATTGATTGTGGACAGGACATCATTACAGAAGGAAAAGTTAATTAGCTCCCAGTACTAGTGTAGATTAGTCAAAATCTGCAACAAAGTAGAATAACCGCAAATATTTTCAATTCAGAGTGTGTATGGTGTCAAAGAATGTGGTCAAGTCTACATGTATGTTGTAAATTAGACTATTGTCTAAATTGACAGACAATAAGAGAATGTGTGTGATAACAACTGAGAAGTGACAAGAAAATCAATTTGGAGGGCTGGTGATTTCTGGCTGTTGTTGCCACTTTTGTCTATTATATTAATTTGAAGGACAAGAAGCCCTGATAAGGTGATGTCTGCAAGCCTGGTGCCTGTTGTTTTTATTCTTTATTGACACAAATTATTACATCTAGCGAGTGCACTGGAGAACTTGGAGAGCAAACAAAAACATCTGTGATAATAAAGGCATTGAGCATGACTGTGCTGGCAATTTAGCACCCATCCTCCTTGCACATAGGTCATGAAAAGGGAACGGAGATCTGTAACTTTGAGCTTCTGCCCCACTTCATATTCACCAGGCTTTCAATGGATACGTTTTGTACTTAATCTATTTTACTTCAAAATGAAAGAAACTTATTAAATATCACGACTCAACTGAGAACTCGGCAAATTAACCTGGCAAAATAGTTACAGCTGCATGTAACTCATTGAGCGTAATCTCCACTGAACATGGTAGTTTTATTAATAATTGGTTAGAAAAGTTTTTAAACCTCGAGCTGCGAAGCCTAAGTATATTATTTTTTGCTTTTATTTTAACTTTTTTCTTGTTTATTGTGATCTTATGAAGCTATGCACTGTCATTGCCTCACGGTGAAGTGGAGGATACAGGATAAGCTGTTTTTAATTAGGAAGTTATAATTCATTGGTTGAAGGTAGTGAAGAGAAGCTTTATTTCATTGCTGGAAAATGATGCAGATGCAGCCAACAAATGTCAGATTGTATAGAGCAGTTATCATTGCTGCATTCACATGCTATGCTAAGACCTGGATCCCCCAACAATGGCACTGAAAATTCCATCAGAACTGCCTCCACCACAATCTACAGGTTCGATGAGAGGGCTGTTTAAAAATTGCCAGAAGCTTTCTTGAGGGTAACTCCACATACATGCAAGCAAAATCAGTGTAAAATCAACTACAGTGAAGTAGACATTGTGTCCACATGGCTGGAAATTAACTCCCCTACCGAGGTCCTATTCTTTCAACTCTCAAAATTGGCAGAATTTCAGAGGAAGGCAAAGAAACACTTCAAAGGCACTTTGAATCTATGTCTGTGAAACATGGCAATATTGAAAATGAGTGGAGGAGCTTGCAACCAGTTGTTCACATAATGCTGATGACCTGTTTATTAAATGGCATTATACTTTGAGTCTCATGACCTTCATGATGAGACAGAGTGCAGCAGCAAAGGAAGGAAAAGCACATCCTGGACTCTAAATCCCATCTCCACATGGGATCGTCTGCCCCATGTGTCCTTAAATCTGTGGGTCAAGAATTGCCTTGTTTAGCCAGTTGAAAACCATGTCAGAAACTCAACCTGAGTAGACATCACTTTAAATTGAGTCACTGCTGATCATGACCATCTGGAGTGATTTCAGCTGTTTTTCTTTGACCTCGAAGTTCTATACTTTTCCTCAAACTCTCAATTCCGAAGTGATACAAAGTTGGGTATGATATTAAATCAGTCTAGTGATAATCTACTGTCTCATAAAATGATGGTTTGCAGAATGAGATAAAGTGTGCATCATTGAAAGCCCCAAGCAATGTTATAATGTTATTAACTTTGATAAAAAATTTCTTCCGAAAGAAAATGATAGTTTAGATTTAATTTCTTTACTGACTTGTGCTTATTTCCAAGGTGGCAAAGTAATACCCTATCAAGTCCATTCCTCCAATGCCATTCTTGTAGAGTATTGCCAGGATCAGTTGTGCTTTGTGAAGCCAATTACTCCAGCAGTCTAACTACTTTGACTATATAACTAGAAGTAGTTAAGGAGTTAAGAGAATGAAGAAATTACTTTATCTATGTGCAGAAAAGTTACATTTGAATTCTTCAATTTAAAGAAAGTGACAGTCATAATAAAACACTATTATCTTCATTCTTCATTTCAGCTGGATTCTCAAAGTCTGTGACATTTTGAAATGTCATGGAGAGACCATGCAGATCAATTAAAATATTGCAAATGCTGAATGTCACTTTTGTACGCTTTTGTGAAATCTAATCTTTAGATGTAAAAGTAAAATAATGTTTTTATCTGATCTATGTTTCCACTTCAACAAGAACAACTTGCTTTTGGGTAGAGGCATTACAAAATATTTACAATGCAGGAACAGGCCATTCACTTCAACAAATAATTTGCCAGTACTTATGTTCCGCATAAGTCTTCTCATGCTCCTCTTCATCTATCCCCATTAACATTTCTTCTCCATCTTTCTTTCTTAAGTCTCATGTCTAGATTCTCCTCAAATGCTCTCTGCCTCACTTCCTCCCTCTGCTGCTGTATAGTTTAGAAAACCATCTTGAAATGATTCACAAAAATACAATCAAATTAATGTCAAACCGAAGGAAATACTAGAAAAGGTAACCGTAAGCTTTGCCAAAGCCATTGTTTAAGAAAGGGACCTTTAAATTAAGTTTTTTTCAATGTGGTTTAGGGAGGGAATTCCAGATTGTGGAACCTACATTGTTGAAGGTGGTGGTTGTCTGGTGAAGGAGCAGATCCACTTTCAGTAGAATAGAGATTTTGGGTACTGTAGGAGGGCTGGAGGAGTTTAGAGAGATAAAATGCAGCTTGGTCTATGAGGGATTCAAATTTTCCTCCTTAGGGACAAGCAATAAGGGCCTCAAACTCTCCAGTTTTCTCCTCTTCAACATGACTGTCATCTACATAAAGGAATAGACAGAATAAGGGTTATGGATTTTCCATTGTATCATTCCAACTCTTCCTACTGTGGAGTTCCATATGTTAATGGTGGAAACATAAGCATAATTTCTCATCTATACCAGATATAAAGTTTTTGATTTGTACACTTTCACTCTCCATCTTGTACTGATTCACCATCAGTGATGGAGCAGCCATCATTCTTCCCTGTCAGATCCATGGTGTCTTCCTCCAAGGAAGTAAAGATGTGTAAAAATGGAACCCTCCATCCTTCTTAATAATTCTGTGAACCTGAATAATAAACACCTGATTTTGCATATGGCGATATAAGAGGCTGAGTTTTCTGGAGGGAAGTAACCATCCAGTTGGTTGAAATGGGGATAGGAAGCAGCATTGCTGTCATATTTATACCTGCATCTTAGTTACAAGTGGCCAAATGCAGGTAGCATTAGTATTTCCTTGTCATGAACTGCTGGGATATCACTCGGATTAGTGTGGTTCTTGCCACCAAGGGGAAACTAACAATGGTCTTTTTGTGCTGCTGGAGTAGACAACCCATAGTACAAAGGAAATGGCCAATATATTTTGAAATGTTGAATTTACTTGTCATCTCAGCAACTATTCTGATTCAGATTCTCAGATTGTAATTTGGAAAATCAGTTTTTTTTTAGTCCATGAAGTCAGAGGCATTGATTTACAGCAGTTATTCCATCAGAGACTACAGATGAGTCTTTTGTTTCCATTTAATGAACTGAAATCATTTGACTGAACAGTTTCTTTTCGTGTGTTTCTCTATCAACCTTATGTAAATAGTTGGGATGAGGATGTTACTGAGACTAAAGGGTTTAAGTTATAAAAGGAGGCTGGACTGGCTGGGACTCTTTATCCCTGGAGCGTAGGAGGTTGCGGGATGACCTGATAGAGGTTTATAAAATCACAGAAGACATAGATAAGGTTAACAGCAAAAGTCTTTTCCTCAGGGTAGGGGATTTTAAAACTAGAGGGCATAGGTTTAAGATAAGAAGATTTAAAAGGAACCCGAGGGACAATTTTTTCACTTAGAGGGTGGTATATATTTGGAATGAGCTGCCAGAGGAAGTTGTAGAAGTGAGTACAATTACAACGTTTAAAGGACATTTGGACAGGTACATGAATAGGAAAGGTTTAGAGGAATACGGGCCAAATGCAGGCAAATGTGGTTAGTTCAGTTTGGGAAAACTGGTCAGCATGGATGAGTTGAACTGAAGTGCCTGCTTCAATGCTGTATGACTCTACAATTCAATAATGATATTAAGAGTATCCATTCTTCAAATCCTACCCAACAGTGACACCTTCATGAAGTTAGAACTATTAATATCAGGAACACAATGAGAAAAGTTTGTGGAAAAGTGAAGCAAGGGTAAAGCTGGAATGATGTCATTTGTCAAAAGTGAATTTGAGGAAGACACCTAATTGTAGCACACAATGGATGAGCTTGCTCTTTTATGTCTCTCCATTATAACATCAATAAAAATGACCACACGCTGCACTGCTGAAGAAATGGGCAGAGATTTCTTTGGAGCTGCCACTGTTCCTCAAGTGTAACTTAGGACTGAAACTTCATTCACATGCATAAGCAGTGAAGCTACAATAACAGAGCAAGAACACCTCTGAGGAAATTTCCAGCTAAGGTTTTGTCTCCACCATGAAGGAATCATTTATCATGTTTTGTGGCACTGCCTCTGTACTAAGAGGAACAGGACAACGGCAGCCTTTATCTAAAGACAAAAATCTGTGGCTGATCTGTAACAGAAGAAGAAAAAATTAACACTGCTCAGTGTGTAACCTCAGGACTGAGTACATCAGCTGTAAGTTTACATCCAAGCCCCACACTATCCCGATTGGTTCTGCATCAGTAATCCTTCACCGCCGCACAGCCAAAATCGTGAAACTCCCTTCCAACAACACTATATTGTCCTTTCACCAAACAGACTGCAGCTGTTCAAAACTGATAAGTTCCTACTACCTTCTCAAGGGCAATTACTGGTGGGAAAACTTTCAGGTTATTAATAATCAATTGCACTGATATAACCTTGATAACATAAAACATCCCAAGGCTAAGTTGCTAAACAAATTTGGCACAATAACAATGATTGTGTTACTCTCCTCAAAATATCACAACTTTTCGAAGGGCAAATTGAAACTTTTTTAAAGTACTTATATTGCAATTATACCAAAGCTACAAGAATGGACTCATAAATTATTATCACAGTTTGAGAATAGAGTGTTCTACACTGTTAGTGGTCCTGCATTTATACATTAACATTCTTCCTATTCTGTGGAGCGCACCCTTGGGCTATTCAGCCTGTTCATCACAGATGCTGTTAATCTCCAAAGCTGCTATGAACAAATTAAAATAAAGATAGTAATGTTATTTCATTGTTGAACCATATAAAAAGGCACTGGCATGAGGGTACTATGTTGATTATCAATCATTATAAGATCCCATGGTTTTGAACTGGGAGATAAAGTGGCCTAGCAAATATTTTCCCAGTATAGTAAATAGTCATTTGTTATTTTGCAACATTATATATGTATATATACAACAGTAAAAAGGTATGACTGACTGCAAAAGTTCCATTTTTAACACACTGTTACATTATTTCCATACATAACCAACATCTTTTCTCACTTACATACTATACAAACCACTTCCTTCGCACACAGAAACAGCATAAATCAACATTCTTGAGGCCAGACACAATTTAATATAAATGACAAAAGAGGATCATTTAATTTCTAATTTGTATTTCCTAAATTCCTCTCTGACAAGTTTAAACCTTGACTAAATACAATCTGTCTTTCAGACCTGTCTTTCCTCTTTGTTGCTCCTACCACAAAAATTCTTATTAGTTTCATTTGTTATTAAGTTACAGCAGTCTGGACAGCCAGTAGCCTGTCAAGTCATCAGTTCTTTTACATCTAAATTAAATTGCATACAAAATCCCATTATACCTATGAATAAAACCAACTTTTTGTAAATGTTATCCCAGCAGATAACCTGGCCGTTTTCACTTTAATGAAACCATTAATCAATTCACAGTATGCATACTTGGGCTTTAGATGAAGGCCATTTAACATTGTGTTTAATCCAGTGCAGCAAACCATGCCATCATCATGGCATGAATAAAAATTTTTTGGGTGATATTTGTCATCTTTGAAGGGGTCTGACACTTTATTAGTCACAAGTCGACTGTTTTGTATTAGTGTGTGTTCAAGGAATAGGTAGTCAACAATAGGCAGCCAGTGACTATTTTATTTTAGGACTTACCTCTGCATTTTTTCTATTGCAAGACACAAATAGAATACAGGTACTCATAATCATTTTACAGAGTCATTGCTCAAAAAATTCAAACCTGCTATTTTTAATCATGTCAAAATTTAATTTAAGATTGTAGCTCAGAAAATAACACAATGAATGCAATTTTAGTCATGTTTTCTTTTTCCTCAAATGGTGCCATCCATAAACACAAACAGAAATGCTGATGGGAGAAAAAAGTCTTGATTTTATCATTCTCCAGCTCGTCAACTTTAGCATTAATAATCCATACCATCTAATGGCTAATGCAAAGATACTTTTACATACAATATTGGTGAAGTTAATATTTCCATGTACAGTAATGAACGCCAAAATAAGAAATAGATAACAGTTTATTTTATTGGAATTACAGACCAGTTACTGTGTAAAGATAAATAGTGTTTTGTGCAACTTAGAGTAGAAAAAGACTGTAGGCATAATGATCATTTTGGTTCTACATTATATCTCATTTTATAATGAAAGGGAAATACATTCTAGTCATTCATCCCTTAACTTTAAATATATTCAAAGGAGGTTTCATATCTATGTTTTTATTCATCTTTATGCTTTACGTTAAATAACTTATTAAAGAAAGTCTGAGAGAAAATATTTCAAGTAGGATTTCCACCTCCAATGAAGCATGAACCAAATAAAGTATGGGACTTTGCAGTTGATGAGTATTTATTATCTGGTTTATCATGCATTATAGGCAGATGTAATGTCAGTATAGCGATAAACAAGTTTATTAACTTTTTTTATTTCAGCCTGTCAAATGGGCTAATGAACATTTGTTATATGCGTAGGGTTAAATTACAGTTTTGTTTACTGCTTGTCAACTAATAAATATCACCGATGTCTTTCAAGTTGTATTTAAAAAAAGACTACTTGCTGGGGAAATAAAATCTTCCCATCCAAAAATCAAGTCAATGATGTCAGTTTGTGGTGCTATAAAGTCATACCACTAGTAGCATAATGGAAAATTCTACCAGAATCTACAGGGTCTATTCTTAATCAGCAGAATTTACAAAATCTGAGCATAAAAAATGATGTATAAAACATCTTGTGGCACCATTACTAGCCATAAAACAGAGCAAAAAGGAATTATTCAGTTTTGCTGGTAAATTTACAGATATCTTCCTTGATTACACTCAGGATTATGAAATGATATACTATAAAAGCTTCACCATTAACAGAACTGCAGCACATTATTGTACCATACAAATGCTACACATTTCAGTTAAGCTTATGAAGCATGTATATTGAGTCCAGGTGCATTTATTAAATGCATCCTGAGAGAAGTCTTTCCTATAACAATGTTTCAGAGATAGTAGGAACTGCAGATGCTGGAGAATCTGAAATAACAAGGTGTAGAGCTGGATGAACACAGCAGGTCAAGCAGCATCAGAGGAGCAGGAAAACTGACGTTTCGGGCCTAGACCCTTCTTCAG
>JAHRHZ010000012.1:63191021-63245695 GCA_024137785.1 Ginglymostoma cirratum
GAAGGGTCTAGGCCCGAAACGTCGGCTTTCCTGCTCCTCTGATGCTGCTTGGCCTGCTGTGTTCATCCAGCTCTACACCTTGTTATCTCTATTTCCTATAACAATGATGTGTTAAAAAAAAATTGGCTATTTGGTTTATATCACACATCATGTGTATTGTGGCTCACAAAGTTCCAGTTTGAAAAGAATAATTTTTCTATATTATTCTCAGAATTTTAAGACACATTGACAGTGTTATTACAGTATTATTAGGCAACTGAAAGACCAAAATTAATCTTAAAACACCAATGAATAGATACGGAGACAACGTTTGTACCTCCGCAACAAATGTTCAAATTCCATGATAATTTTTTTTAATCCTATTTGTATCCTAATACATCAATACTAGTCATTGTCATTCACTAATGAACCTATTTTCCTAAACAAGTTAATATGGAGACTTTGAGACAATAACTGGAAGCAGAGATAGGAACCAGGCAGATGACAACAGAGATGGCTATGCTTTATTTCTATAAACAAGACCTGAGTCCACAAAGCTCGTCTTTGGTTGTTTGCATACCTTTGTGATGATTAGCATCAGCCATCATCGCTTATTATCCCAAGGAATGTGATTGCTAATTTAGGAAAGGAAAGAAATGAAGAATTTTAACTGCTAGAATATGTACAGTTATAAGGACTTGGGGGCAATGTTATCTGATACGGTTTATGACCACAGCATGAAGACTGTAAAAACTTTCAGATTTTCTCCATGTAGTGAGCTAATAATTAGTTTTGACTCCTGCTTTAAAGTATTTGAATAATGATTGCGCTTTCTAAAAACAAAATCAAAGGTTGAATTATGCACTTAAAAAAAAGCTTCCAGCACCCTAACATAAATGTTAAGGGCAAGCCTGCTTCTGTTTAGCCATCAGTCCATTAATTGTTACAAGGCAAAGATTTCCACTCTGCTTCAGAAGGAAGTTTATCTTAATAGAGCTGCCAGCTAATTGGAGGCCAGTAACTCTCCAGTACGAGCACCACCAGGAGTTATGGGCATTGTTGTAACTGTACCTCTGATATCAAGGCAAGGATCAGCAATGGGCGTGGACCTATGGCTAGGTCGGAGACTCACCAACGCCAGGTTGGTAGACCCAGATGAAGGGATGTGGGATATGTTCGACAGGGCCAAAATGAATGTGGCGAGAAAATTCATTTGGGGGTGCACATCTGTTTGGCACCAGGGGTCCAGAAAGGAGCCATCCCTCACGCTCTTTTTTACCAGTCAGCAGCCCTACAGGGTCAAATCGCCTCTCCATTGCTGCCAAACGAATCTGAGTGTTAGCAAAATAAAGCCCTTGAGTGGGCATTTATTTTTGGACAATGAGCACAGAGTCCAATATTCATAAAAATGTAGCATAAGTGAGAGCAGGAGGGTTAGTGTTGGGTAGACTGTCAATGGCACTGTTTTATCAACCCGTTCACCTGTTTTCTCACAGGTAAAGGCCAAGCCCATATATACACATTGATTACATGTTGTGTTATGAAACTGATATAAGAAATGTGTGAAATCTCATTCATTTTAATTCCTAATATTCTTTGTATAGCTCTTATAAGTTCTAGCTGTTTGCACTTCTAACATGATTGTATAAATGCCATAATAATTCTGAGACAATGCAAGGCAGCTTCTTTAGAGCAGCAAGTCCTTCTAAATGTAAAGCTGATAAAAATAAAATAAAAACAGTGGCAGATTAAAATTTCCTCCAATACTACTGCAAGACTCTGTAGCCGCATAAATGCATCAGTGTATCATACTCATTTCTTATAGTTATCCTTGCTTGCCCAACTCTCTCTTCCTCCCCCCATTGTCATTGTCTTTAAGAAACTATTTTCAGATCCAATTTCTTCACCCTCAATTTGAATTCTTTCACACTCAATTCTTTCAAGTTACGATCCTTTATGATGAGGTCATTTATCAATCCTGACTAATTACTCATTTCCTGGACTAAAATAAACTGTGCTCTGGTAGGTTCCAGAATAGATTGTATTTTCTTATAACAATCTATGAACTCATCCTCCCCGCTTCCTTTGCCAATTTGTTTTGTCCAATTGAAATTAAGATATCCCAAGATTATGGCAATGCCTGTTTTAACATGTCCTAATTATGGCTTGAGTTCTAATTTATCCTTCAACAAAGCTATTGTCAGAGCTTGTAAAATTACTCCTGGGAGTGAATCATTCTTTTTCTATTTCTCATCTGAACCCAAACTGCTTCTACATTTTGATTACTAAACCTAGGTCATATCCCATTACTGTACTGCATCAGCCTTGATTAACAGAGCTACCCCTCCTCCTTTTCCTTCCTTCTTGTCCTTCTGAAACATCAAATATGCTTGACTATTCGGATTCCAGTTAGGTCACTTTAAAGTAGTGCTTCTGTATGGGCATGACTCTTTTGGCTACTCTGAGTGGGAAAATCCAGCTTCCTTTGGACAAGAGGGATACCAGAGGGATGTGGAAGGTAGTTTGGGATGATAGAGCTAGAAAATATATGGAGAGAAACCCTCAATGAAACGTGACCAAATTGACACATTGCCAAAATATGGTAATATTCAGCCCATCCACACAGACTACATGGATCTTAAATCTGTTGCAGGGGCTGAAGATTCTTCATTAATACCTTCTGGATCCCCATTCCTATTTGTCTTGGAGTCACAACTTTTTGTCTGTGACTATCCACCAAATCTGAAGAATCTAGCATAAGGAGCGAGACTACTTACTGGAACAAATTTCTCCCTGATACATTGTAATGTTTGAACCTGGACTCCAGCTTATCAAAACCAATTTGAAGCTTTTCAAGCTAGAGGTACTCACTACAGACGTGATTTATGTGAATATTACTCGATCCCTCCTCATTCACTCCTTCCCCGATTCTGCAGCTGAGAGGTATTATATACACCCACGTTTTATTTCTAATTAAATAATTAGTTTTCAAGTCATAGAATCTCTACAGATTGGAAGCAGGCTATTCATTCTATCAAGTTCCCACTAACCCTCTGAAGGGTATTCCACCCAGATCTACCACCCAACCCTATCTTTGTAACCCTGCATTTCCCAGGCTAATCCACCTAGTCTGCACATCCCCACACAGTATGGGCAATTTAGCGTGGCCAATCCACCAAACTTGCACATCTTTGGACTGTGTGTGGAAACCCCAGTACCCAGACGAAACCCACGCAGACATGGGAAGAATGTGCAAACTCCACACAGGCAGTCGCCCAACAGTGGAATCAAACCCAGGTCCCTGGTGCTGTGAGGCAGCAGTGTTAATCACTGAGCCACTCAATGAATATAATATAGCATTTAACTCTTTACATTACAATTTAGTATAATCCTTACATTACCCCAGCATCAGTTTTAATTACTGACGGTGCTTAGACGGGGAGAAAAAGACCTTAAGAAACATTAATGATCTACCTGAAAACATAATGCCTCCATACTTCAGCTTTTATGTCTCACTGTCTCCAGTTCCTTTCTCTGAACCACTTGAATGAAAGCACATTGAACTATTTGTCTAATTCAATTTAATGTTATATCTATGTATATTCAAACACTATTCTCAATTTCTCACTACTTTCAGTCTCTAACAAGTAATGTGGTTTGAAGAATGGCTTTTGCCCAGGACTGTAATACTGTTCTTCCAAATAAATAGTCAATGGGATCTTCTGGGAGGACAGAGAAGGTCTCAGCTTAAGATCTCAGTCAAGAAAGACACGTCTAATATTTCAGCACCTCCTCTGTACTGCACTGTGGTCACTATGGTCCATAACATATGTTCAATTCTCAGGAGTGAATCTCAAACGCACAATTTTCTGGCTTAAAGACGTGGTACTACCAACAGAACTAAGATATGTAAGGCAGCATTAAGTCAACACTAAATGCTTAAATGAGATGGTGCAACCTCATGTTGTTTAGACTAGTATAAGTATGAAGGTGTAGAGAATTTTCATCCCTTCTTTCTGAATTATGTTCCTGGCATTGGAGTAGGACACAAATCCTCAGCTCCAACCAGCTGGTAAATGGGCTACTGTGTGTCCAATGGTAACCTCTGCTTCTGACCTGGCTGAAATAGGTGGCATCACGGCAGCTTCATTCAAGTAAATGTACTGTCATTGGAGGCGTCTCAAGCGCCCAAGAAGGACGTGAATGCTTGTGTGAAGAAAATGACACTAGAAGTCGAAAGGCCACAGCAAATACCTTTCCAGCAAGAGATAAAAGGTACTGCAGATGCTGGAGAATCCGAGATAACAAGCATGGGGCTGGATGAACACAGCAGGTCAAGCAGCATCATAGGAGCAGGAAAACTTGACATTTCGGGCCTAAACCCTTCATCAGAAAATTTTCTGATGCTTGTTATCACCTTTCCAGCAAGTTTTGTTTGTGTTTCTGATTTCCAGCATCTGCAGCTCCTTCAGTTTCTATTTAGCAAATAACTTTTTGTTTGCATGTAGCCGAATCAGCTGCATTTATCAGGAGCTCAACTGAATAAATGAGACGGGATTTAGTGGAATCTGGCAATGGATCCTCTTTCCATTACCTTGGCATCCAGTTTACTCAGTGTTTTCCAGAATTGGATTGAGGAAATGCCATGGGAGTGGTAAACCACGATGATGTAACTGATCACATGACCCTGACATAGTGAGAGGGATGACACCAATCTGGAATGAGTATGTGAACAGAGGTCCTAGACACTAAACTAGAAGGCTGTGATTCTACTATGGACAGATGTAAATAAAGGAGTATTACAGTACAAAAGGAATTAAAGAATTTATGGATAAAGAGAAAGCAGCTTCAGGAACAATGTATGTTCATTCCAGTCTGGTATCTCAATGTACAGGTAGCAGTATTGCCTTAAAGTACAAGACAAAACAATGGGAATTTCTATCTTCCCTGATGTCATGGCCAGGATAATCAGGTCCCTGCCTGAACTTGTCCCTTTGATCATAAAATACTTCAGCATCAGCGGTCTGTTGCAGTATACTACCATGTCGCCTCCACTTGTGTGTATGTATGTATACCATTTGTTAAATGTCACAGTGAAATTGTCATTTTGTTACCTGTTACTGCAACATTTGTTTTTGTCTTGCCATGAAAGTCAAATGTCATATCAGATTATTTAAAAGGTTTGATATATAGGCTACCTCTCAATTTCCCTCTGATGTTGACAGAATAACCGCAAAAGAATTTTGTATCTACAAGAAGCTAAATCATGTAAAATATAATAACCTGGATTTGGTAGGACGACCAAGGACATGCAATTTCAAACAAAAAAACCAATGGTTCAGGAGTTAAAAGCATGTCTACCTAGTGATTGGTTAGAATTTGGAATACACTACCTGAGCGGAAGGGTCCAGGTAAAATGTTCTTGCAGAGAGACAGTCTGAACAAATAGGCCAAATGGCCTCGTTCTGAAGTGTAACCATTATAGGATTCTCTGATTTTGCAAGGAGCAGCAATACAATGGCACTAACCACTGATTTCTAAGAAAATATCACTGACAATTATGACAATCTCGATAGTTAGAACTTTAAATCTGATAACGTGAAATTGATTGTGGCATGGCTCAATAGTGAGCCCCTGTCTAGAATTGCAGTGTTGTTGTATTTATGACATTTCAAGATTGTTATGTTTAGGCGGAGTCTCTTTACTTTAGGGTAAAATAGCGGAATCGAGGAAATCACGTGAGCTGCTCTGAATCCTGCCCCATAATGATTTTAGGTGACATTCAAGGAGACTAGGAAGGTTAGGTAAAAGTGGAGGGGAGAAACTCCTAACCAAAGAACATATTAGTACAATACTCAGATGGAATCTTGGTTTAGGGGATCGGGATATAGAATCAGTTTCATTAGAGATGAAAATAGTAGCAGAAAGTAGATAGACCGCCAAAGAGTAATCATATGCAGAAAGAAGTAGACCAGAAGAATATTGAGTAAAGGAACGGAAACGAATATGGGTGATTTTTCCATACATGCAAACTGGGAAAATCAGAGTGTTAATAGGAACCTTGATACGAAGCTCACAAATGCTTTGGAAGTTGTTTCTCTGATTGGCATGTTATGAGAGTAGGCTATACTAGACTTGTTCATTCTGTGTAATGTGACATGTTTTGTTAATGACTTCAGTGTGAAGATGCCCTTAGGTAGTGGTGATGATATGTTTGAATTTTGCGTCTACTTTGAAAGGGAAAAGAGTAGGTCAAAGACAAGTATTTTAAATTTTTAAAAAGGCAGATATGGGGATGTGAAAGCTGAGTAGCTAAAGTGAACCGGGACACTAGGCTAGGGGATAGACGAAGGAAGAGAAAAACAGTGGCTGAGATTTAAACGGATACTTCGGGATACTCAGAATAAGGACATTCCTGCTGCAAGGAAAATTCCAACAGGAAGATCCACCATCTGCAGTTAACTAAACAATTTAAGAAGAACATGACTCAGTCATAGAGCTGTACAACATGGAAACATACCTTCAGTTTGACTCATCCATGCTGACCAGATATCCTAAATAAATCTAGTCCCATTTGCCAATATTTGGCCCATATCCATCTAAACCCTTCCTATTCATACACCCATCCAGATGCCTTTTAAATGTTGTAATTGTACCCACCTCCACCACTTCCTCTGGCAGCTCATTTTATACACACACCACCCTCTGCATGAAAATGTTGCCCCTTAGGTCCCTTTTAAATCTTTCCCCTCTCATTTATGCCCTCCAGTTTTGGACTCACCCACCCCAGGGAAAAGACCTTGTCTATTTACCCAATCCGTGCCACTCATGATTTTATAAACTTCAATAAGGTCACCCCTCAGTCTCTGATGCTCCAGGAAAAATAGCCCCAGCCTTTTCAGCCTCTCCCTATAGCTCAAACTGTCCAACCCTGGCAACATTCTTGAAAATCTTTTCTGAACCCTTTCAACTTCCACAACATCCTTGCTGCAGCAGGGAGACCAGAATTGCACGCAGTATTCCAAAAGTGGCCTAATCAACGTCTTGTACAGCCACAACATGACCTCCCAACTCCAATATTCAATGCACTGACTGATAAAGGCAAGCATACCAAATGCCTTCTTCGCTATCCTGCATACATGCGACTTCAAAGAACTATGAACCTGCAATTCAAGGTCTCTTTGTTCAGCAACACTCCCAGGACTTTACTATTAAGTGTATAAGTTCTGCCCTGATTTGTCTTTCCAAAATGCAGCACATCACATTTATAAATTAAACTCCATCTGCCACTCCTCAGCCCATTGGCTCATCTGATCAAGGTCCTGTTGTACTCTGAGGTAACATTCTTCGCTGTCCACTACACCACAAGTTTTGGTGTCACCTGGAAACTTACTAACCACAGCTCCAATGTTCAGATCCAAATCATTTATACAAATGACAAAAAGCAGTGGGCCCAGCACCGATCCTCGTGGCACACGGCTGGTCAAAGCCTCCAGTCTGAAAAGCAGCTCTCCACCACCACCCTCTGTCTTCAAATTTAAGGAAAAACCATATAGTTGCATTAAGGTGAATGGTAGGTCAAATGACTGGCCAGAATACTGAGAATAGCAGAAGATTACAAGAAGGTTAATTAGGATAAATAATCACAGTAGGAGAGAGAGCTAGCTAGAAACATAAAAACAAATAGCAAGAGTTTCTATACATATCTAAATAGGTAAAGAGCAAGTAAAATGAATGTTGGCCCTCTGCAGCATGAGAGTGGAGAGTGAATAGTAAAGAAATGACAGATGAAATGACATAGTAGATAGTCATATTTTCCTTCTATCTTCACTATAGAAAATAAAACAAATGTTTCAGTAATATTTATGAATCAGAAGGTTGAAGAAGAAGAGAAAGTTGATAAAATTATAATCACTGGAAAAGTAGTACTGAACAAATTGAAGGAGCTGTGATAGGGTTAGGATTATAGAAATCTTTGTATGCTGATGGACTTGAACCTCTGGCCTTAAAAGTGGTGGCTAATGAGCTAGTAGATGAGTTATTTGTCAGTTGGTTTGATGTGTGTTGTGTGGAAAGTGTTAGAATTGATTATTAAGGAGGTTATAAGTGGGGACTTAGAAAAACTGAAGATAATGGTGAAGAGTCAGCAGGGTTTTATCAAAAGGAAATCATGTTTAATCAATTTATTGAGATTCTTCAAAGCAGCAATGTGCAACGTGGATTAAGGGGAGTCCTTTGATGTACTGTATTTTGATCTCCAGAAGGTACAAAAGGTTATTTCATAGCATAGTAGCACATTGTGTAAGCTGTAACAACAATAAAGGATTGGCTGGCTGGCAGAAAGTTGAGTATACATAAACTAATCTTTTTCATCTTATTTTATCGGCAGGATGAGATAAATGGGGTCCCACAGCGGTCTGTGCTGGTCCTTCAACTTTTTACATTTATATCAATGACATAGATGGTGGGATTGACGGCATGGTGACTACACTTGCAGGTAACACAAAGATCAGTAGGAACATCTGGAGTCATACTGCCTTACAGCACAGAAACAGACCTTTTGGTCCAACACGGCCATGCCAACCAGGTTTTCCAAACTAAACTAGTTTCACTTGCCTGCATTTGGCCCATGTCCCTCTAAATCTTTTCTAAAATGTCTGTTAAATACTGTAACTGCACCCCCAGCTGCCATTTCCTCTGGCAGTCCATTCTACACATGAACCACTCTCTGTGTGAAAATGTTGTCCCTCAGGTCACTTTTAAATCTTTCTCCTCTCACCTTAAAAATGTGCCCCCAAGTTTTGAACTCCCCCACCTGAGAAAAAACTCCTGCCATTCACCTTACCTATTCCCCGCATGATTTTATAAATCTCTACAAAGTCACCCATCAACTTCCTACGGTCCAGTAAACAAAGTCCCAGCCTATCCAGCCTTTCCTTATAACTCAACCCTCCATTCCTGGCAACATCCCAGTAAATCTTTTCTGAATCGTCTCCAATTTAATAATATCCCTTGTATGGCAGGATGACCAGAACTGCACAATACTCCAAAAGTAGCCTCACCAATGT
The DNA here is from genome assembly GCA_024137785.1 of Ginglymostoma cirratum. Lineage (NCBI taxonomy): Eukaryota > Metazoa > Chordata > Chondrichthyes > Orectolobiformes > Ginglymostomatidae > Ginglymostoma > Ginglymostoma cirratum. The sequence continues at coordinate 63,200,069 of JAHRHZ010000012.1, forward strand.
CCTGTACAATCACTACATGATGTCCCAACTCCTATACTCAATAGTCTAAGCAATGAAGGCAAGCATGCTAAATGCTTTCTTAACCACCCAGTCTACCTGTGACACAAATTTCAAGAACTATGTACCTGAACCCCAGGTGTCTCTGCTCAACAACATTACCCAGGGCCTGACCATTAACTGCCCTTGTTTATTTTAACAAAATATGATATCTTGCATTATCCAAAATGAACGCCATCTGCCACTCCTCAACCCATTGGCCCCAATGATCAAGATCTCTTTGTAATCTTAGATAACATTTTTCACTGTCAATTTACCACCAATTTCGGTGTCATCCACAAACCTACTAACCATTCCTCCTAAATTTTCAACCAATTCATTTATATAAATTACAAACAAAAGTAGATTCCTGCAAAACACAGTTGTGAAGAAACCTAACAAGGATGCATACCAATAGTAGATAGATTAGGTGAGTGGATAACATTCTGGCAGATGGCATACTTCATGGGAAAATGTGAAATTTTTTACTTTGGCAGGAATAGCTAAAAAGGGGATCTCTGCTTAAATGGAGGATGGATTGTAGAATTCCGAGGCAAAGCGGGTTTTCGATATTCTGGTGCATAAGTTACAAAAAGTTAGCATGCAGATACAGCAAGTGATTAACAGGATTAACTGAATGTATCCTTTATGACAAGTGTAACTGAACATAAAATAGGGATATTTTGTTTCAGTTATGTAGGGCATTGGTGAGACAGCATCTCAAATACTGTGTGCAGTTTTGATCTCCTTAAGACAGTATGTAAGTACGTTGGAAGTTGTTCAATGGAGATTTATTACATTGACCCCTTGGATAACTGGATTTTCTTATCAAGAAATATTAGATAAGTTGGGCTTGTAGCTACAGTTTAGAAGAGTGTGGGGTGATTTGATTGAAGTTGTTAACATCTTGAATGTTTGTGACAAGTTGGACGTGTGTTCTTCTTGGTATTTTAAAATTAGGTGTCACCTGTTTAAGACAGATGAGGGCAAATGTTTTCTCTGAGAGGATTGTGTGTTTTTGAACTCTCTGCCTCTAAGGGCAGTGGAGGCAGGATCATTGATATTTAGAAAGCAGAGGTAGGTAGATTCTTCAAAGGGAATCAAAGGTTATCACAGACAAATGTAAGTGTGGTACTCAGAACACAAACAAATCAGCCATGTTTTTAGTAAATGGCAGAGCATGCTTGATGCACCAAATGACTTACTACTGTTCCCATTTCGTACGTAGATTGTGTAATGGTGAGATGAGATAAAAGGGAAAAGATTAATAAATATATTTTGTGCAGTAAGTTAGCTGTTAAAACATATAAAATATGATAAGCCATTATATTTTGGTGCAGATGACTTTTCAGTTTTTCACAAAATGTCATACAAATGTGAAATTTATAATCTTGTTATGTTTTTGGACTGGCTGTTTTAATTCAGGGTAAAACGGAGGAACGGATGTGGTGAAATGACCTGTTCTGAGTCTTGCCCAATACAAGTTTGGGTAACTTTAAGAAATTAAATCAAGGGGAGGTAAATGTTGTCTTACAGGAAAGAAGGTGCAAGCTGTTCATATCTGTAGACATGTATTTATACTGACTTTGGATTTTTCATTAGTTTCCAAGTCTCAAGGGAGGCATTCAGAATGTGCTTTATTTTAAGATGTCTAATTAATTCCAAGATAAAATGGAGTTGGAGGTTCAAAAGATAATTGATGCTCATTTATATCTGGATACAAAAGCCATGTGATTTATGTTGCCATGAAATTAGGCTTTGAGAGAGATAATGGCCATAGAAAAGCATTGTACTATCAGCTTTCATGGATTTCTTAAGATACCTTTAACCATTATAGATGGGTCAGTCTGTAAGAATTTGAGGTTGAGAGAGTGACAGAGACATAGAGGCAGGCATTTTCTGTTGTTCAGCATGCAGAAATACCAATGGAAGACCACACTCATTTGAAGAGAGCATGTTGTAAGGATTTAAATGAGGAAGGAAGATTTTCCTACCTTTGGCCAGATGGAAAAATCTCCAGGGTAACCCTTACCACAACTCTCAGTTCAGGGATAAGTGGTTATTGGAGTGAAAAAGGGCACTAGTCACCAGCTGAGAATACCTTTAGACCAGTCCCTGGAGAAGAAAGTATCCACTTAAAGGATTGAGTATAGTTGTGGCCTTTCTCAGCCTTTTATATGTTAATTGTCAGAAGCTTTTCTGTCGTACAAAGAACAAAGAACAAAGAAAATTACAGCACAGAAACAAGCCCTTCGGTCCTCCAAGCCTGCGCCGATCCAGATCCTCTATCTAAACCTGTCGCCTATTTTCCAAGGATCTGTATCCCTCTGCTCCCTGCCCATTCATGTATCTGTCTAGATACATCTTAAATGATGCTATCGTGCCCACCTCTACCACCTCCACTGGCAACGTGTTCCAGGCACCCACCACTCTCTGCGTAAAGAACTTCCCACGCATATCTCCCTTAAACTTTTCCCCTCCCACCTTGAAATCGTGACCCCTAGTAATTGAGTCTCCCACTCTGGGAAAAAGCTTCTTGCTATCCACCCTGTCTATACCTCTCATGATTTTGGAGACATCAATCAGGTCCCTCCTCAACATCCATCTTTCTAATGTAAATAATCCTAATCTACTCAACCTCTCTTCATAGCTAGCGCCCTCCATACCAGGCAACATCCTGGTGAACCTCCTCTGCACCCTCTCCAAACCATCCACATCCTTTTGGTAATGTGGCGACCAGAACTGTACACAGTATTCCAAATGTGGTCAAACCAAAGTCCTATACAACTGTAACATGACCTGCCAACTCTTGTACTCAATACCCCATCCGATGAATGAAAGCGTGCCGTATGCCTTCTTGACCACTCTATCGACCTGTGTTGCCACCATCAGGGTACAATGGACCTGAACACCCAGATCTCTCTGTGAATCAATTTTCCCCAGGGCTTTTCCATTTACCGTATAGTTCGCTCTTGAATTAGATCTTCCAAAATGCATCACCTCGCATTTGCCTGGATTGAACTCCATCTACTATTTCTCCACCCAACTCTCCAACCTATCTATATTCTGCTGCATTCTCCGACTTTCCCCTTCACTATCTGCTACTCCACCAATCTTAGTGTCATCTGCAAACTTGCTAATCAGACCATCCATACCTTCCCCTAGATCATTTACGTATATCACAAACAACAGTCCCAACACGGATCCCTGTGGAACACCACTGGTCACAGTTCTCCATTTTGAGAAACTCCCTCCACTACAACTCTTTGTCTCCTGTTGCCTCCTTTGTCCTTGAGTGGGCCAACCCTTTCTCTAGTTACCCTCTTGCTCCTTATGTATGAATAAAAGGCTTTGGGATTTTCCTTAACCCTGCTTCCTAAAGATATTTCGTGACCCCTTTTAGCCCTCTTAATTCCTCATTTCAGATTGGTCCTACTTTCCCAATATTCTTCCAAAGCTTCATCTGTTTTCAGTTGCCTAGACGTTATAGTCTAGAGTTTCAATTGCGTACAAGAATAAGAGCCACTTTTTTTTCAGTTTGTTTGCTACAGTAAAAGTATTAAAACCTGAAATATTGTCACATGATCCTTCCATGAAGTAAATGAAATCCAATTTTTTAAAATAAAACTCTATAGAGATATATACTTCAGTATCAAACTGTAAAAGCAGCTATTTGCTTCGTTTTAAAATGAAAAGCTCTAATAATTATTTTTTTCCAAAAATGACACAGAAAGTAAAATACAGATTGACAAGTACACGAGGTGAAGGTAGAAGCTAAAATATCATGAAAAATATCAACATTCTAATTAATTAGTTAAGAATCAAGTTAAAATGGTAATTAATCATAATGGAGATATTCAATATTCTGCACTTACAAAATATTTTCAGTGTCAGATCAGATATTCAGTAGCAATTTTTATGGCGTGGCCATAATCTGAGCATTTAAAAAGGGTATTTTTGCTAGATCAATTCATTGTGCTGATTGCTGGTAGTTTTGCGAAAGGGTGGTCCACAACACTATCTGTGGTGAAGGCTACAACATCAAGATTTCTCTATTCATCTACATTTTTCACAAAGTCATAAACTGTGGTCAGACGCAGAGGTCGGATAACAGTGCTGACAGTCCACCATCAAAGGCCTGAAAATACCTAGACATTATGTTTCCTGCATTACAGCAGTTGAAAAGTACCTCACAGTTTGTTTGGAACATTTTCAACATCAAGACCATCATGAAAAACTTGTATGAATGCAAATCCTTTCTTTATTGTCTTTATTTTTCAACAAATGAGGTCCCATAATAAGTTATAACTTTGGTTGTCTTTTTGAATGCTTTAATATAGAAAATTATTGACTGCTGGTCTGAGTCTCTACAAACATCACAAAGATTAGCGGACCATCCCTGTCCCCAAAGCTTCATACAGGCTAATTTTCTTTTTAGCAATGTAATCTCTTGGCTGTAGGAAGCCAATTATAATGTGCACAGGAAATGTCACTTTTCATTGCTCCCTTTTGTTTAATAATTAGAATTCTTGAATCATGTCCTTGGATGAAAGGATTTGTTATTAATTCATTTGTAAGTCATTCTCATGTAATTGTTTTTAGTCCATGAGTCAAGATATGCAATTATAATTTTCTATGGCCTACGTTAAATTATTTTTTAAAAAGTGACATTGCCAAAAACATTAGCAATATAAACTGTACAACATGTTTGCAATTTTAATGTTAATTAAAAAACCTGTTTTAAAATAATTGTGAAAGAAAATTCAATTATTAGGGGCACAGTTAGTAAGGAATTGAGTGACTATCTACTTTCATAAAGTTGTTTAAATTACATAAAGGTTATTAAATGGAGCAATGACATAGATTCTCTCTGTCACACATTGGTTTAATGACCAGTGTAGCAAAATGCAAGAACGATTGTAATGAATGTAGTGACCCTAAGTATTGAGACTCAAAACTAATCCAAGAGAATTCAACAAATGTCAGCTCTGAAAATACGTCTGGTCTCTTTCCAAGCATATTTATATGCCTTCCTCAAGTTGGTATAATAAAAAAATGAAAATCACCATTCATTGAACCTTCTGGTAGGTGCCTGTTATTTGAGCTACAACATACTTTAATTGAGCAAAATCTAAAGAAATGTACACTATTAAGGGGGACTCTTTCCTGTCATAGTCATGCCTGAGGTATTGCAGCATAGGATTTGCAATGGACAGTATTACTGCTGGCTAATTTCAATACTGACTTTCAGCATAGAATATGAGTAAATCACAAAATGAAAAGTCATTTATTGCTGTAGTATCATCTGGGCATGATCCAAAACCAAGATAGTCTGTATATCATACATATTATAATCATGTAGAACCCCCTGTTTTGTATAATATTTATGTGCCTGCATTTCTATTTAAACATGATGTACTGAGGGATGCACACAATATATAATTAGCGTTTCCTGAGGTTTTGCTAACACAGTTCCTATGTCAACCGATTCACTAATTCAAAAGAAAAACAACTAATCGTGAATACACAATGTTCTGTTCCAAAACTTCCAGCAAAATTTAATGGGTTAATCCTCAGGAATATGCTAAGAAAACATAACTAAAGGATGTGTAATCTCTCTAAACTGGAAATCAGGAGCACCAGTTGAAGGTATTGAACACAATTTCCCTCAGTGCTACTCTCCATCATAAAGCAGGTTGATTGGAAAATATTTCAGTGATTCTTTCACATTTGGGTAACCAACAGTTCAAAGATATTCAAATTTTAACAGCAAGGAAGATGGATGTGAATGCATTGTAACCAATTCACATATGGAAATTACCATGCATAATTGGTGTGTTATGATAGCACTGAGGCTGCATGAAAATGTATTTCTGTTTGGACCACTAACTCCAAACAGTGATATACCAGCTGCATTAAACACTGTCTTTTTGAATTGGATACTGAATCTGCATATGATGAAAACTCGAAAACATGCAGTCTTAAAAGCCTCAATTAGTCTTCCATCTCCCAGGTGGAAACAATTTAATAATATATCCTCACAGACAATATCAATCTAACCATTTTTGCTGCAGCCAGAGATATGCCTTCACTTTTTTAAAGATTTAATATTCATTAGAGAAAAAAGGAAGACTGTTAAAGGTAAACAAAATACATCAAGAGCATTTGTCTAACCACAATGCTAAAGCACTTCTAAACACATGCAAAAGTTTACTTTGGAAGATGAGCTTAGATCTTCAATGTCAACAAGGATGCATGTTTTACCCGGTTTCTAATGGCTCATTGTTATATTAAATGCTATAAAGAAGTTATTAGAAGGTCTACTCTCAAATTGACACTTTTTAAAAGCTGGAAATAACTTGAAATGACTTGAGCTGTGCCAGCTAAAAGATCTTCCAATGATACGAGTCATTGGAAAACTGTTGGCTTAATTTCTGCAATTTTCAGATATCATAAAAATAGAGGAGCTATTTCACCACTTTGCTACATGGGAGTAATAATAGAAGATAAAGACAGAGAGTAGAGATAGTAATAATGGAATGTATTTGCAGGCAGTTTACAGAAAGCTGCAAGAACTATAGAGTAATGATAATGGAGACTTCACTTATTACAATAAACATTGGGCAGCAAATGAATATTCAGAGGTCTTCAACAATACGTGTTAGATACAGAGTAGGTGCTGATGGGCGAAAATGGAGAGATTCCAAAGTCCTCAGTTCTGTATAACTACCGATATAGAGATTGAAACAAGACAAAAGCTTACTGCAATTGTAATATAGTAGAGAATCAACCTCAATATACAAAGTACAGAGGAGATCTAAAGAAATATGAGGGGTAGAAAGAAATTATGAAAATAGGTTAGTGACTAACATAAAAGGAGTATTTTATAAGCACATAAATAATAAAATAGCATTTCGGGCAACGGTGGATGAATAAAGGGCCAAAAACAGATATTCTCATGGACTCAACGTGTATGGCCCGGGACTGACTGGTCACAGGAACTGACAACTTTTGGAACACATTTTGGTGGATAATGCTTCCTCAAATAACAATCCATTAACAAGGACATAATTTAATAATGAAAGAATCGCAAATCTACCAGGTTGGCCTGTTTCCATACTGTAGAGATTCTATGATTCTAATTACTCCAACCATGAAAGAGAGGCTTTGCTCTAGTTTTCAGGTTATAATAGTTTCATATTCGTCAAGCACTTCATTGCTGTTATGGACCACAAACAGTTAGGAATAATCTGCTGTAAATCTTTCACAAGTGTGCTCCCACAGATACAATGTCTACTTGTGAAGTTCAAGCATACTATTTAGACGTACAATGCAAACCAGATCCCAAATGACCATCTCTGATGATCTCAGCTGACTTCGTAACCTCACTAAGAACAAAGATACCTCTTAAGAACTACAAGCGGATAGAACTGGAAGGTAGTCTTTACATCAATCTCATGCATTTTGGTCACAGAGCAGCACAGGTTCAGCAAGCTGTGCTAAATGAAGATCGCCTACAATAGCTCAAAAAAAAATCAATGGGTAGCCTGAACACTTTCAATAAGTTCCCAAGCCAGTACATTCTTTTTGGTTATTAATAGATGAACTAGGAATCTACCAGAACGTAATCTTCAAAGGCAACCAAGTCATAATTCCACAAGCTGTACATCAAAGTATGCCAAACCATATATACAGGTCACCTGGGCACAGAAAAAAATAAAGGGAGTGCTGCATGAATTCAAGTACTGACCCAGCTTTAATAAAGGCATCGACCAACTAATCAAGTTGTGGGAAACATGTCAATTTCATCAAAGTCAACAATCAAGAAAACGTGTGAGATTCTTTCACAGTGTGGTGCAACTGAAAGTTTCAATGGCCGTGGAAATACAATTGCCTGATGGTGATTGATTATTTCACCAAACACCTTTTTTGTAGGACAATTAGTGCACTAATTTTTGCTGTACTGACCGCCAATTTCCATATGGTTGGTATATCTCGACAAATTGTGTCCAACAACAGTGTTCACAGACTAGTAGACCAATGGACATCAAATGGCATGCAGGAAATGGGGTTGTCAGTTTGTTAATACATTTAATCACTATCCTCAATCAATATCCTCAGAATATGCTGCTTGCACTGTAAAATTCATGATCACCGAGTGTAAAATGACTTGCCAAATGTTTTAGATAACTACGTTTAAATCTACATGCCACTCCTCTCAGCACTAGTTTACCCTCTTTGGAAATTTTAATGTTTGGAATGACAGGCCCACAACACCCACTACTCAGTCACATATACATGAAGTATTGTTGGAATGAAATGAGAAAACAGTACAAGATCATGACCAATGAGTAAGTAGGCGGCTATCTGAACTGGAGCCAGGACAAGGTGTGAAAGTTTGAGAGTTTTGCGTGAACACATGAGTATCTAGGTCAAATGACAATGTTATGAGCAATGATCAAGTCCTGAGAAGAAGTAGGTGACATATCCAAACTGCATTTCAACCACCACCCATCACAAGGATGACATCTCAGATACTGACCACATTATGCCAGATAACAACCAACCATTTACAACAAATGTTATGCATAGATCCACAACACATCACAGACTGAAGTACATAGTCGAGTCATGATAACTGTGCATTAATGAAAACAGTCATATTGTACACCAACCATTTGTTATCTTGAAGTATGGAAACAATACATCTACAATAGAATCAAAGAATCCCCTCAGGTGGAAACAGGCCATTTGGCCCAATAAGACCACCCAGACCCATCCGCCTGCCCTATCTCTGCATTTCAGGCGACTGTCCGTGTGGAGTTTGCACGTTCTTCCTGTGTCTGTGTGGGTTTACACTGTCTACTCCGGTTTCCTCCCACAGTCCAAAGATATACATCCATTTTCAAACATTCTCCCAGGTGATGGAAGGTGAGGGATGTTGCATTATATTATAGACTCAAGGCTAGATAGGTTGTACCTATAAGACAGTTACGTAACATCATAAGATGTAGTCTCTGGTATAAGGCTACTCACCTGACCCTCTCTGTAACGGAATTGGTGTAGTCAATTGGCTATGCAATGCACAATAACATCAGTAAGCCCAGAATCCAAATTACGTATATAAATCTGAGATGTTGAGGCCTTGCAGCCACTGTTGTAAATAAACTTCAAGACACCTGTCTCCAAGAACCTGACCCTTTGCAGCATCTGTCAGACAGGTTAACAGTTGGAAATCATAAACCACATCAGTTGCTATGCAAAAAAAAGGACATAAAACCATTATTTAATTTTCAGGAAAATGATAAAGACATAACAAAAGTTCCCAGCAAATAAAGGAAAATTTATTATGATATCTCAAAACTTTAATTGCTGAAGCAATAATTTTACATATTTCACAAAATCACATGGTAAAAGAACTTTGTTTGATCCACGTATAAATGTTCTGCAGGAGGAAACCTAGGCATAAGGTCAGTTGCACATAAACACACTGTTCAGACTGATTATTTAAACTATTGAAAGAACACACAGGAAGAAAATATAAACACATCAATGACCGATTGAATAAAAGTATATACAAACAATTGAAAGCAAGAAAAATATTCAATTAGAAATGAAGTTAAATTGAAACCAAAGTCCAGTTAGTGAACTGGATATGGGTGAAACATTGAAATCCATTGAAATCTGACATTTGGTTGCCAAAACAAGTCCAAAATATTATTCGTTTGCTTTATTAATTTGTGGCTTTTGCTGGTTCATGACTAGTACATTAGAAAGAAAAAAAAAATGTTGAATTAGTTAAGTTTATGCTAATAGTTGCATTTCACTGGTATTCTATGTTAATTTTAGGTTAGTAAGAAAATAACATAGATTCATTTTTTTTAGTTCCTTGGTTGTCCCAAAGCACTCAACGGCCAATAATTGAAGGACAATCATATAAAGTCGAGGAACACTTGCTAAATTGCAGAGCAAAGTGCCACAAATAGCAACACGGTGTAGTTGATTTAGAGCAAAGGTTGGCCAAAATATGAGCAGTGTTCTCCTATCTTTAGTGTCAGAGGATGTTTTCCTTAGCCTCATCTTCACAGTGTAGCCTTCACTTAGCACATAACTAAATGCTGGGCCCAGGTTATGTGCTCAAGTCTGTGCAGTGGGGCTTAAACCTAAAACATCTCAAATTAACAGCTCTTCAGTAGCAGTTAACAAAGAATGACATAAATACTAACTCAATTCCATTCTTTCCCCCTTGGTCCAGGCACTCCCCACCCAAATCCGCAACATAAACCATGCCCTCCACCTCTTTGGAAACTTCCAGTTCCCTGGCCCCCAGTGCTTCATTGTTACTCTGGATGTTCAATCCCTGTATACGTCCATACCCCACAAGGACGGCCTACAAGCCCTCAGTTTTATCCTCTCCAACAGTGCCATCCAGTTCCCCCGTCCCCTCCCAACCAATACCCTCCTCCACCTTGATGAACTAGTCCTCACCCTCAATAACTTTTCCTTCAATTCTTCCCACTTTCTCAAATTCAGGGGGTTGCCACGGGCATTCGCGTGGGCCCCAGCTATGCCTGCCTCTTTGTCGGTTATGTTGAACACTCCCTCTTCAGTACGTACAGGGGTACTGTTCCCCAAGCCTTCCGCCGTTACATTGATGACTGCATCGGTACTGCATTCTGCACCCAGGCTGAACTGGAGCAGTTCATTGACTTCGCTAACAACTTCCTCCCTCCCCTTTGTTAACCTCTCCCTTTCAATTTCTGGTGACAGCTTATGGACCGACATTTTCTATAAACCCACAGACCTTTATAGCTACCTAGACTACATGTCCTCCCACCTGGTATCCTGCAAAAACTACATCCCATTTTCCTAATTACTCCATCTCCACCGCAGATGGGGAGGTGTTCCACTCCCAAGCATCCCAGATGTCTTCCTTCTTCAAACAGTGTTCTTTTTACCCTCTCCGTCATCCAGACAGCTCTCTACCACACCTCTTCTATTCTCCGCTCCACAACTCTTAACCAAACACCACCACCCCCAAACATAATCATCATTGGGTCCCCTTTGTCCTCACTTTCTACCCCACCAGCCTCCGCATCCAACAGATCATCCTCAAACACTTCTGCCAACTCCAATTAGACCCCACTATCCGGAACATCTTTCACTCCCCACCCCTCTCTGCCTTCTCCAAAGACTATTCCCTTCGCCACTCCTTAATTCATGCCAGACTCCCTATCAACCACTCCAACACCGCCCCCCCCATCCTTGAAAGGTCAGCAAGAGTTCACATTCAAGATACATACATTACATATAAACTGACGTGCTCCAGTAACTTTCTCTTGAAAAATGCCTTGAGTATTTTCTAAAGGTAACTGGAATTGCAGAGTATGTTTGTAATGGTCCAATAAGAGAATCATCTAATTTTAATTTGAAATGATAATAAATAAACTGGGAAACTTAAGAGACATAAGGTAGAGGCCACACCATGACAGGACCCAGCACATGGACGTCAGCTTTTATGTACGTATGTATCACTTTTGCACAAATTATATGATCTGCAAAAAAACCCTGCTTACTTATATTTCTAAACATAGATGTTGAAACAATGATTTTGTGCAAACCACACTAGTGAACCCTATCTCAGATAATTAGTTGCAACAAGACCAGCATTTATATAGCGCTGTTAATATAATAAACTAGGCCAAGGCACTAATGATCAATTTCAGTATTATTGTAGGTTAGAGGTAAAGTTTCTAGGTGAAAATTCATTAAAAACGAGAGGTGTAAGGTTTTAAAGGATAGCGTTGTAACTGTTGGGGAAAACAACCTGATGCATTCCAGAAGTAGCTTGCCCCTCTTGTAGCTGCATTGTTTTTGTAAATACGAACAAAATGTGCAGGAAAATCACAGCAGGGCAAGCAACGTTTCAGGTCAATGAACATTTTTCTTCACTTCAGATATGAGACCAAAGTTGTAAACAGTCTAGTTTATTCTCGAGCAGTTGCCAGGAAATGTGCTAGGGCCAGTAACTAGTGAACCAAGTTTGGAGCGAAACACAAAGACAATGGCATCAGTCCTCCTGATATTTAATCGGAGAAAATTTGAGCATTGTGCATCAGATGTCAGATGAAAATTCTGATACTTTAGAAATAGTGGAGCAGTCAAGCATGATGTTTGTGAAATAGCATTGTGTGTAGTCAGCTTTGTGGAAACTAATACTGTGTTTTTAGATGATATCATGAGAAACCGCATGTAGGTGGCCAAGGGCAGATTCTTGACAAATCATAGAGTTTGAAGAGGTTAAAAATGGACTTGCAGAGGTTTAATGATTTAAACTACATCTTTTCCAAAACTTCCCAAAGAACAGACTGAAGAAAAGGGCAGAAAACTTTCTAACTACACAGCTTTTTGTTGCAAGAGCAGCCCGCAGAATTATGGGATATACTATAGCACTTAAATATCAATTACTTTCAAAGGGTAACTTTTGTTACGTAGGCAAACACAACAGCCAAACTGCATACAACAATGACAGGTAATCAGCTATTTTGTTTTGGTTTGGAGGTATTGATTGAGGGATCAAGGAATAACCAAGTTGGCAAGGATAGCAGGTCTGCTGGTGCCTTAAATTGATGATCTATCACACAGCCGTCCCCATTTTCCTTCTGACTTCAACACCATTGGGTCCATTTCCCAAAGGCTGCAAGTTTGAGCCAATATGTATTTTTAAATGAACAAATGAGTTTATACTGAATCTAGGAATTCACTCAAGAATGCAGCCAAAGCTGGATTTAAATAATTTAATGATTTGGCTGCAGCTGAGTAAAAAGTGAGGAAAGTTGGACTTCATTTTAAACTTCTGGCTTAGATTTCATGAAGAGTTTTTGTTCAAATTATGTAGAAACTTAAAAAGAAACGACATTGCTCAAACAAAACAAGAACAGAAATTGCTGGAGTGACTCATCTGTGGACAGAAAACGGAGCTAACGTTTCTTCAGAACATGAATGCAACAAGGAAAAAGTGCATAGGTTTTGCAGTATTTTGCTTTCAAAGTGCTGAAAAATCTCTGCAGGTCCGGTAGAGAAACAGAGCTAATATTTTGAGTCTGATATAACTCTTCTTCGTAAATGAGTCTGAAGTCTATTCTATTTTGATTTAAGTGTTTCGTGCTTTACAGGAAATTAGTCATTTCAACTTCCTGCAAAGGAAGCAAAGCAGTTGACATTCTAAAAGCATCAAATTGTTTCCTCCCAAGAGATGTCACATTGCATTGCTGCAGCTTATTTTGAAATCAATTTTGACATGTAATAGTGAATACATGGAAAATAAATATACTTCCATGGTATGTACAAACCCCTCTTCTCTCTCGCTCTCTCTCACACACACACACACACACACACACACACACACACACAGAAAAATGAGATAAATACTGAAGAAGCTGATCTAATCCCTCTCTAGTGCCTGTTGTCTTCAAGCAGATGTGGTAAATGAAGGTAATTGAGAATTTACATCTGCAGCCATAGATCAAATTATTGGCTTAAACTTAACAGTAAAAATTAGACACATTTTCACAAAAAAATGTATGAAGGATAGGCCCACAATTGGTATTGTAGAATATTTCACAAGGCGTGATTATACTACGGTGCAAAGTTCTCAGTAGGACTACCAAAATATGTTTAAATAAAGCTACAAAATAGTCCTTACCTACAGTAAGAGTGAAAATCTCATGGGACTACCTCATTAAGCTGCGTTATTCAATGTTGGTCACATCTGAAGTACTCGGCTGCTATATTTATCTAGTCATTTACATACAACAACTGATCATATTTACATCTTGCATAAAAAATTTAGCTGGGAGAGTGATTCAAATGGAATTTTCTAGGATTATTTCTAGAAAATATTATTTTAGAAAGGTGTATAATTTTCTCTAGGTTGAAAACTACTACATTATTTTACATTTATCACAAATAGATTTATGCAATTTAATGAAAGCAATATATTGATGGTGCAGGAATTCAGAAATAACAGATGAGCCTTCGAATGCGAAATATACTGGTCTTCACCTTCCATCCCACCGGAATGACCCTCTGCCATTTCCAGCTCCAAACATGTCCTCCCCTTTCTTCCACTGTTCACATTTCACAGGACCTATTCCCTCCACAACACCCTAGTTCAGTTTTCCAAGACTCTTAACACTCCGTCACCAACATCCCCAGCACCTTCCCACGCAGTCGCAGAAGGTCTAACACTTGACCTTTCACCTCCTCCCTCTTTATTGTCCAAGGCACCAAACACTTTCCAAACAAAGCAGCATATTCCATGAGAGATAAAAAGTACTGCAGATGCTGGAGAATCCGAGATAACAAGCATGGGGCTGGATGAACACAGCAGGTCAAGCAGCATCATAGGAGCAGGAACTTCTTTCAACTAATCTATTGAATCTAATGGTCACATTGCGGTCTTTTTTACAACAGTGAGACCAAACACAAATTGGATGTCCACTTTGTGGAACATTTTCACTATCTGTCAGACAGACCCTGATCTTCCAGGTAATTATTATTTTCAATTAACTACCATGCTCCTTCATTAACATTTCTATCTTGGACCTGCTACACAGTGTTTCAACAAAGATCAACGCGTCATTTTCCACTTAGATACTTTACAGCTTCTAGGACACAACATTGAATTCAACAATTTCAGGGCATAATGTCTATCCTCCATTTTGATTACAATCCAGATCATCATTTCCTGGCCCTTTTCGCTTCTAAAGAAGTTCTATCGGGCTCAAAATGTCAACTCTTTCTCTCTCCACTGATGCTGCCAGACCTGCTGAGAATCTCCGGCATTTTCAAGTTATGTGCAATTTTAAGCTTTGTTCCACTTTAGAAATATACTGCTCTCTTCAATTCCTTGGCTTCAGATACCAGTCTGCATCAGAGATGGATTGGAATTCATAACAGCCATACAATACTCAGCTAAGTTAGGACATAATAAGGAGAATAGTTCCAGTTCTCCAAAATACACGTTTAAGGATTTCCTCCAAGACTGGGAGAAGCACCTAGTGAGAATTTAGATGATGATTTTCCAAGTGATGGAGAATAAGGAGATTCCTCCCACAATCTACTTTGTCTCCTTTCTTGAAGACTGTGGCGATGGCAGCATCCCTGGGGATTTTTTCTCTGTCCCAGATTTTCAGGGACGTAGAAGTGTGTGGGTAAAGGTCTGGCAGATGGAGTACAATGTTGATAAATGTGAAGTCATCCATTTTGGTAGGAATAACAGTAAAAAGGACTATTATTTGAACAGCAAAAAAATTGTAGCATCCTGCTGCGCATCTGGGTGTCATGGTTGGTTTGCAGGTACAACAGGTAATTAAAGAAGGCAAATGAAATTTTGTCCTTCATTGCTAGAGGGATTGAGTTTAAAAGCAGGGAGGTTATGTTACAGATGTATAGGGTTCTGGTGAGGCCACACCTGGAGTATGGCGTGCAGTTTTAGTCTCCTTACTTGAGAAAGGATGAACTGGCACAGGTGCAGCTGCAGAGGAGATTCACTCGGTTGATTCCGGAGTTGAGAGAGTTGACATAATGAGGAAAGACTGAGTAGACTGGGATTATGTTCATTGGAATTTAGAAGAATTAGAAGAGATCTTATAGAAACACAAAATTATGAAGGGAATAGATAGGACAGAAGCAGGGGGGTTGTTTCCATTGGCAGGTGAAACTAGAACAAGAAGGCATAGCCTCAAAATAAGTGGGTGCATATATAGGACTGAGTTGAGGGGAAACTTCTTCATCCAAAGGATTGCGAATCTGTGGAATTCCCTGCCCAAATGAAGTAGTTGAGGATTCCTCATTGAATGTTTTTAAACTTAGATAGATAATTTTTGAACAGTAAAGGAATTAAGGGTTATGTGAGAGGGTGGGTAAGTGGAGCTGAGGCCACAAAAAGATCAGCCATGATCCTACAGAATGGCGGAGCGGGCTTGAAGGGCCAGATGGCCTACTCCTGCTTCTGGTTCTTATGTTCTATTCGAAGAAGGTGACAAGTAAGCTGTGCTCCTCCAAGTTTGAAAATCTCTGCTGGAACCCAGACTACTCCTGTGGATTTTCCATTCTTCATGAGGCTTTTGGCAGCTTCAGTTTCTGCCACACGAGGTGTGAGTCCAAGATAATTGATAGGAAGTTGATGGGGGGGGGGGGGTGATATCCACAAACACATCCTCGCCGATAATTGTATTACAGTTTAGCAGTTCGTTGAAGTGTTCTATCAGAAGCTGGTATCTTCTCTCTCAAAAGATGCTATCCTTACTCCGCACCAGTTTGAGGCCAAGGGTGTTGGGTCTGTAGTTGCCTTGATGGCACTGAAGAAATCCTGGGTGTCATGTGAGTCAGCAAGGAATTACAGCTCCTTATTTTTCTCGGTGCACCATTGATTCTTGATTTCCCTTGTTCTTCTTCGTAACTGCCTTTGGTGTTTGAAGAGTTCTTCTCTTTGCCTCACTGGTGATGTTGTTTTGCCAGGCATGTGCTTAGGACACCTAAGTTCTGACTGCCGAAACAAATTGTCTTCACCCAGCTCAATGAGAGGAGGTCAAAAGAAACATTTCAAAGACGACCTGAAGGGTTCCCTCAAGAAACGCAATATAGATGTCAACGCATGGCAGACCCTCACTCAGAAGAAACTGACTTGGAGGAAACCCCTGTATGAAGGGACACATTTCTTCAAGACAGCCAGTTGCCAAGAAGTACAGAAAAGCAACCAGAGAAAGGAATGCCAACAATCTATAGGTCAAATACCACCATCACTTCCTGGAAACACCCGCCAAATATATGGTTAGAGATGTGGTTCATCTGCCACACATGGACCCACTGAACCCGTGGCCAGTGATATAGAATTTCCTGTCATTCCCTGTAGAAGCTACGTTAGCAATTTCTCAAGGGGGAGGATTACATTTTTATGGCAAAATTTTTTTTAAAAATCTGTTCAACGAAACAAGACCACAAATGAATAATTTCAAAAACATCAAGTTTTATTTCCCATCTTAGATGCTACTGTTAGGAAAGAAATACATGAGTTGTCGAATCAGCAGAAAAAGAGAATAAACGTGATTCAGCGAATTTCACACAACTGAAAAATGAAAAAAACAGTATATAAAAGCCCATTTCTGACAAATCACAGGTGTTGTTATTCCACATAATTCACATGATTTTGTCCCTCTTCTGTAAAATAGCCTACTTTTCTTGTTTCATGGTGAAAATCTTGATAGCTGCAGAAATGTCAGTGGCTCTCATTACTCAAACTTGATTCCTTGAGCAAGAGGAAGCTCCTTGCTGTAGTTGATGGTGCTAAGGGGAAACAAACAAAAAGAGTTACTTGCAATGAATGAAGCAATCATTATCTGAGGCAAGGAATTTTTCAGAAAAATCAGAAGGATCCTCAAACTAATGTAATGGCAGTCATGGGTTAACTCTGGACATACCTTTTTTTCTGCTCCTCTATTTTAAAAATACTTTGAAGGGGCTTTATTAATTTTGGAAGAGGCATTACAGGTCCACGGCATTATTGAAGTTTGCAATATCTCCTAGAAACAGGGGATTTCTTATATTTTGCTTTATTTTGACAATGACACAAGTTAAATTAACACAAAGAAAAGCAAGAATACTTTGAGAATGGATTCAAATGAGAGAAGTGGTAATATTTAGTCAATAAAATGTATAAAGTGCTGGGAAGGTTTAAGTATTAATTAGTATCTTTACCGATCTTGAATGATTAAAATAAAACTCATGTCAATATGAAATTCTCCGAGCTAAAAGTGAAATTGAAGTATGTCCTGAAGATTAAAAACAATTGACTGAATGCACTTAAAAAAGTCCAAAGAAAGTTAAGACGGGTTTCTTGTTCACTAACATCAGGCTTTTAACTACTGCATACACTATCCTTGGAACAAGTCATTTTATGAAATGAGACTTCATCACTGCAAAATCCTGATCCAGAAATTCTACTAAACAAAGTTTCACAATTGTTTTACTGACACCTATAGGTCAAATCTGCATTTACACATTCAGAATAACCAGTTGCGTAGATGTAGGGGCTTTAATGTAGAAAAGCCACCTATTTTCTACTTAAGCATCGTGACAAAAATGGACACAGGCGATGGAAGAATCATGAACAGTAGAGGCTCAGGGCTTGATGAAAATTCTGGGTTGTAAGGAGTGTCTTAAAAAAAGAGGGAAATGGAAAAGTTAAGCATTTCATCTTCAAGAGGAACATCAAGGGGAGGCAACGGTGACTGAGCTTGGGGAACACCTCTTGAGTGAAGGCAATTGCATGGCCTCACTCGGGACACATCTTGAATGGAGGGATTCGAGGTCAGCTCACAGTAAAAACCCAAAACAATGCCAAGCCTTGGCCAAACAGTTAAAACGTTCAAGATCCAGGCCAGTAAGCCATAGTTGCTGCCGGCATGCAGATTCAAGGCAGCAACTATGGCTTACTGGCCTAGTGGCAGCCCCACTAGGCCCAAATTGAGTAAGAGAACTCATAGGCTGATATCCAGCAGAGTGCACACCATGGAAAGTCCACCTTCATCTGGTTTGGAACAATTAAATTGCCTACCACCACCCAAATCAAAACAAACATCTGGTTAAATTGTCACCCAGTTCTAATGGAGGTCGATACTGGAGCAGCCATTTGAGCAATTCCAATACCAGTCTTTAACAAACTTTGCACTGGACTCCAACCCTTAAATCAGCGCACGACATCAACGATGCTGAGAACCTATATCTGGGACCCTTTACCGATTAAGCGTACAATTTCAGTTCCGGTCTCTTATGAGAGGCAGCTGTTTCAGTTACCACTGATTGTAGTAAAAGGCTCAGGCCCAAGGCTGATGGGGCAAAATTGGTTGAGAAAGATTCAGCTTGATTGGCTCAATACGTTTCAATTAGAAAATGGCTGCCTCAGTGAAGTCTTAACTAAATACCCAGAATTTTTTCAGGAAACGTTTACAGACTATCAAAGGAGCCAAGGCCACCTTGCCTGTTGACCAGGAAGCAATGCCATGATTCTGCAAGGCCTGCCCAGTGCCATCTGCCTTATGGACAAATATAGAGGTAGAAATCAGGAGGCTAGAAAGTAAAGGAATCATCAAACCAGTCTGGTTTGTGGAATGGGCAGCAGTCATACCAACTGTGAAGCCTGAAGGATTGGTTCGCCTTTGTGGGGATTTTAAACAAACAGTAAACCTCTTTTCTCAGTTGGATAAATCCCAATCCTTCACATAGAGGATTTATACACAAAGCTGGCAAGCGGGCTGTCCTTCATGATGCTGGACATGAGCCATTTAGACTTGCAGTAGATGAGGATCCCCAGAAGTATGCTCTAATTAATACCTATAAAGGTTTGACCAATACACAAGACTGCCAGTTGAGGTATTGACAGCCTGTGCCACTTTTTTAGCGGACGATACAGAACATTTTACAAGGTCTACCCCAGGTCACCATTTATCTAGATGACATGTTAATACCAAGGAAGACCAATAAAGAGCACTTAGAGAACTCTGACATAGTCCTTAGACGTTTCTCCCAGGCGGGCATTTGCCTTAGAAGGGAAAAGCATGTGTTCCAGCACCCCAAGCGACCTACAAAGGCTACAAAGTCGACAAGACTGGGTTACACCAATTGGAAGATAAAATGAGGGTGATCAAAGATGCCAAGGCTCACACGTCTGTACCAGACCCTAGGTTTTTCCTTGGGCTGGTCAATTATTACGGAAAGTTCATACATAACCTGGCAACCTCTGCATCAACTTTAAAAAGGGTCACCTTTGGAAATGGTCATGTACACAAAACCGAGCTTTCAGGGAAGTGACGAAACAGCTATCATCTTCCCGGGTGTTGGCGCACTACAATCCCAACTGTAATCTGGTGCTGTCATGCAATGCCTCCCCATACGGCATCGTATGCTCGTAGATGGCCCAGCAAAAAGGAATACCCAATAGCAGATGCATCCAAGACTTTAGCTTGTGAAGAGTGTAAATACAGAGCTGGGTAAATACAGAGAAGGAAGGTTTGTCGGTCAAGTGTGGAGTTAGGAAGTTCCACCAAAACCTTTATGGGAATAAATTTGTAAAAATAACATACCACAAACCCCTACTAGGTCGACTTAAAAGAAAACAAGGCAGTGCCGCCCATAGCTTCAAGGTGAATTCAGCAGTGGACTCTAATATTAAAGTGCGTACATTTACAAGTTAGAACTCCATCCGGGAGGCCAAGTAGCAAACGCAGACAGATTGAGCTGCCTCCCGCTGGTAGATACCCTACAGGTGGTACCGCCACTGGAATTTTATGGACACACCTCCAGTCACAGCTGACAATATCAGACTTTGGATGCAGAAAGATCCGGTCCTGGTGAAATTAAAACAGCTGATGGTGACGGAGGAAACCAAAAGGGCCATCACAAACAGAATTGAAACCTTTTGAGACCCGGAGAGACCAGATACTAGTACCGGACAGCATATTATTATGGGGAGGTGATTGTCCCAAGCAAGGGTCACCACCAAATACTGCACGAGCTCCACCAGGGTCATCCAGGAGTTTCCAAAATGAAGATGTTGCCAAGAAGTTATGTCTGGTGGCCAGGATTGGATGCAGACATAGATGCATTGTTGGGGCAGTGCCCAGAGTGCCAACAAGGTCAAAAATTACTTCCAGCAGCTCCCCCACATCCATGGGAATGGCCAGGTGAACCCTGGACTTGGTTACAGGTCAACTATACAGGTCCTTTCGTGAGATCAATGTTCTTAGTTACTGCAGACACACGCAAAGTTGCTGGACGTGCGTAGAGTTCATTCATCAAAACACGAGGACAAATGATGAAAAACTCCGCACATCTTTTTCAATACACGGACTCCTCATTACCAGCAGGGAATTGATTACTTCCACTAAGCGAGAGAGGTAGTTTACTTTGAGGGCAAGAATTGATGTAAGAACCACAGGAATAGCTCTGCATGGGCTAGAGGCATGGTCAATGCAGGATCAGATCCAATAATGTATAAAGATCAGGTAGGTGCTATGGTCCTGAACAAGCACACGGATCATACAAAAGCTGCAAACTTGCCAACAGTGCAGGAGACAAACGTGCCCGGTTCCTCGATAGCCTTTCAGACTGTTTTGGAACCTGCGGGTTCTTCCTTTCTGTCAGCAAAGATACCTCAGGATCTCGGATGGACACGGCAGATGTCACCGCTTCGATGCCTCTGCTGCCTGACGAAGAGAACGAATTTCTTGCGAGGCACTCCAGACACAAGAGGCAAGCTAATGTGCATTTCACACAGCAAATATCAGAGGCAGAGTTGGAGGAACCTGACGCGGTGCTAAGACACCCCAGCAGGAGGTACAAAACAAAAAGAACCAGCCTTTGTCCTCAGACTCAGAGGGAGAGGGATGTAGTGATCGTAACGAGATCAGCCAGAGGAAACTCAGAATGCGCGTTCCCTGATTGCGGCTGTTAATCTGGTCTAATCAGGAAGCTCTGGCTGACAGATATAAACAGGAGTGTCAGAGGCTGTGTTCACTCCGAGAGGTGGCTCTGAGGAAGCCAGACCAACGTCAAGTGCGCTGTGTAAGTCAAGGGTGACTGGGTG
This sequence comes from Ginglymostoma cirratum, assembly GCA_024137785.1. NCBI lineage: Eukaryota > Metazoa > Chordata > Chondrichthyes > Orectolobiformes > Ginglymostomatidae > Ginglymostoma > Ginglymostoma cirratum. The sequence goes on from JAHRHZ010000012.1 coordinate 63,221,751, forward strand.
ATGGGATACCAGCCTCTGCAGATTCTTTCACATATCTTATACATGGGGAAAAAAAATGGTCATAGTGAGTATATAACTAGTCTCCTTAGGATGATTTTCTCAACCTCAGTACTTCACAAACAACACCAGTCTCTTGTGGATCAATTCTGCCTGTGGGCAAGTAAAGGAATTCTTATTGCTGTGCTATATTTAACTTCACTTCTCAAAGCTGTACATTAACATCATTTTTAATAATAAAAAAAACTAATGACTCCTAAAACAGCACAGGCTTGTTGGGATGAATGGCAAATGTTTGTTTACTGTACTTTCCATGCAGTTCTGTATAATCACAGGTAAACCCAGCAGGGTCAGGGCAACATTGCTGGGCTTCAGGCCTTAAATGGGTGGAGCAGTAACAAAGCAAGTCTCTGGGGAGTGAGCGAGGAAAGGATGAACTACTTTTAAATATAAGAGACTGCTTTCCACAGTCTTTAACAATGACATGAGGAGGATAGGCAGAGCTCTTGAAGGATTTCCAGTTAAGCTAATGTATTCAAAAGGATTTCCTTTTAAAATTATGCGGCAAGTGAAACCATCATTTGAAAATTTACATTTTGCTATTTTGGATTAAACCCTGTTCATTGAATTTGCAGCAATGAGATGGAGGAGGAGAAGGATCGCCAAAAAATATAAATTTTTGAATTATTTAGTTGGTTTGTGGAGTGGTGGTTTAAGATCAATTTTTTGATGAGAGCATATCCAGCCTCACTTCTGGTGTTTAATTGGCATTTTGCCAGTCAGTTCATTATGATTTGCTGCTGCTTTACAAATCGAAAATTGGGCAAATACTTTGCATAAGTTCACTAAACAAACAGTAGATGAAATATATCTCTGCCTCTGCCTACTTATCTGTATGTAAATATAGCACTTGAACATTTGGCACACCCAAGTCTGACACCTGCAAATTCAACAATACATTTTATTTCAAAGCATGGCTTTAAAAAAAAGGAGAACGTAAAGAAACATTTACACCGAGGGAAAATGCCCAATGCTTTACTGATGCAATGACCAACTTTAGGTCTATCCAAGAACCTCTGCACAAGAATTATCAAAGTGATACATGAAGACAAGCCCATAGAACTGGTGTTTTACAGCAACCTAAATGAATAACAGACTGATTTTCAGCAGTAGAAAAATACATTGAACTTTATATAACACTCCTGCATAGCACCACAGAATTCAGCCTGGTGCAAGGGTCATCTGCTGGCTTTTTCTAAATTCCTGTTTCAGAGAATAAAGCTCAGATTTCTAGTTTCAAGAACATCTACCAATTTACAGATAAACCTAAAATATGAAGTTTCAAGTTCGTCAATACTTTTTTTTTTTTTTTAAATCTCTGCTTTATTACCTGATGATATTCATTCCAAGTAACAAAGACTAACAATACATTCACGTACCAGGTAGACCTCCTCATGTAGTGTTTCCAAGCATCACTGCCAGACTCTCTACCACCACCAGTGTGTTTTTCTCCACCTAAAAACATGAGAAGGAACAGTACTTCAATTTTCTTAACTTGAAGTCAAAAGTAACTTTTTTTAAGAGGCAGAAGTGTCTCGTATCGTTAGCTTTTGCAGGGATCAACAGCATAATTGTGCAACAAGGGTTGAGGGGTTTAACTGTAAACCACTCCTTGCCCCCAGATGTGCAAAAACTCAGATGGGTTTACATCAGATGGCAATTTAAAATGTTAAATTGCTGAAATAGAACATGTTCACTGGAGGCAGCACAAGGGCAAGGCAAATAACTCTTCCTCAGGAGGCGGGAGCAAGGGCTATGTAATTGAAACCTTAGCAAAGTGGCTTATTATTTCTGTTCTCAATTCATCTTGGCAGGTTTTCATAGACCTCAGGAAATAGCAGAAGTAGAAGGAAATGTGAAAGGTTGAACACGAGGGAAATGCATTTATAGCATTGCTTCTGTGCTCGGAAGTGGCAGTGTTTCTTCATGGCCCCACTAGAAAACCTATACACAACCACCTATCTCTACAATCTATTGACTCCCCTCACCCCTCCCACTATCAACAGAAAACCAATATTCTCCTCCAACCTCTCTGCAACCCACATACAGCTTTCATCCTCCACTGATCATCACCACCTGTTACGATCATGTTTTAACACCCCATCCCAATGCCTCATGACAGCTAACCTAATAATCAGGAATCATAATTGCCCCTGTCCGGGGGTTTTGCCACCCAACAAAGACCTAAAGCCCAGCAGCCAATCAAGGCTGGGTTCAGGAACAGAAGTTGCTGAAAGCTCAGAAGGTCTGGTAGCATCTGTGAAGAAAAAAGTCAGAGTTTACGTTTCGGGTCCGGTGACCCTTCCTCAGAATTGATGTTAGCTGTGAAAACCGGTTTATATGCAGAAAATAGGGAGGGGGATGGGGTAGGGAATAAACAATAGGATAGAGCCCGAAGATACAGAAGAGCAGTTGGATAGACAAACGACTTAATAACGATCTGGCTAGGAGGAGTGTGAATAGTTGTAAATGGGGACTGTCAGGGACTAACAATAGGTAATGTGTAATGGCAGGCTATGTGATAACTAGGCCAGGTGTGTGAGGTAGGAGGCTAGGACCTGGGAGTGTTCAGGCCCTAAAATTATTGAACTTGATATGGAGCCTGGAGGGCTGCAGGGTCCCCAAGCTGAAAACGAGGTGTTGTAACTCCAGCTTGTGCTGAGCTTTGCTGGAACACTGTAGCAAGCCAGAGACAGAGATGTTGGCCAGGGAGCAGGGTGGTGTGTTAAAGTGTAAGGCAACAGGTAGCTCAGGGTCTTTTTGCGAGCAGAAAGTAGAATTTCTGGCTGGTTTCAAGGTAGGGATTCTGCTCAGAAAAGACAACGCTGCTGTGAAGTTAAAGCTACAATGAGTTAGTGGCTATAACTCGTCTCTCTTGCTCCAAACCCCTGCCCATGAAACACTGGGGTCAAAAATTCCAATGGAGCATCCTTAAAGAGATTAGAGAGCTACCAAATCACCCGTGCTGCTGATGGAAGAAAAAACAGGTTTGTAGGAGGTGCTGGTGAAAATCCAGGTTCACGCCATGAATAACAGAGTTTCAAAATTGTTTTGGAAGCTACGTCTCAAAAACGTGTAAAGATTGTCACAGCTCTTAAACCTGAATAGCCATATTTAATGTACTTTGACTCTGCATCTTCTTAATATGAGAAAAACTTTCATTGCCGTTATTGGAAATCAGTATGTGGAACGTTTTAAACATGTTTAGAAACCTCGATTTAACAACAGTCAAATTCCAGCTTTTTAGGGGAAAAAGTTAAGCGTTTCTGGGGCTGTCGATGTTTTCCAGGATGTATGTGGCCTTTTAGGTGCCATGATTAAGAAAGTCACAAAGTGACATCTTTTAAGGGAAGGAGAACAGCTGGAGGTTATTTTTCACATTAGTAATAATGATTTGGGTAGCAAGTAAAATGTGGCTCTGCAATCATAGAAAATTAGCAAGCAAGACCTCATACGTAGTAATCTCCAGATTACTGCCAGTACCACACACCGACATGAGCAGAAACAGAGATTAATACACGTGAACAACGGCTGCAAACGTGGTACAAAGAGGGAGGGCTTCTGGCTCCTGGGGCACTGGGACGGGTCCCTTCAAAAGATGGAACCTGTGCAAGATGGAGGGGTTGCACCTGGGCAACGTTCGGACAGAGCTTCTTGCAAAGGTGTTTTGCGAGTGCCATAGGAAGAATTTTAAACTACTCAGCAGGGGCGTCGGTTCCAAGAGTGAATATTATAGAGGAACAATAGAGTGCGTGAAATACTTGGAGATGAATAGCACCGAAGGACTGTACATTTTGTAATACAGAAAGTATCATAATTACTTGAGGTAGTTTGCATGGAGCAGAGGATCAGTTCTGGGCATTCGTTGGCAGTATGTTGATAGATTGCCCATGAACTGCAACATTTATGCAGGTTTATTGTAGCTGCATATATTATTTAAGTGGAAATAAACTAGTATGTACTTGATCTGGAGGTTATTAATTATGCAACATATTTCCAATATATTTTAAGACTTCTTTAGTTATATAACATGTATACTTTCAAAATTATTCTTACTTTAAAATCCTGTGACATCAAGTACCATTCAAAGAACAAGGTAAAATATACAAAATCATTACCAAAAGCTCCTCCAATTTCAGCACCACTGGTTGGAATGTTAACATTTACAATTCCGCAGTCTGAACCTTTGGGTCTGAAAAGAAATAAAAATTTGTAACTTCATTAGGACTGTGCCACAAGAAACAAATGATATTCTGAATGTTACACCAGAAGATTTTTTTTTTTCAAATCCACTATTTTGCGTAGTGTGTGATACAAACCATTTCCAACTTTATCCTGCTGCATTTTGCATGTGATACAAAATATAATTTGAGCAAATTCAAACATGAACAATTTGAAATCTGAAAGACTGCACATTCGCAGTTACTCATTCAGCATAATTTAAGAAAAGCTGATGAGCCAAATGTAAGTGAAACTTTCAAAACAAAATCAGATGACACGTGGGCAACTACAGTTCCAATCATTTACATTTTTTTTCACAACATAGAAGCCATTTCTCCAAAAATAAAAGAAAAATGAATGTTTGTGCTTAAAACCAAATTGCAGTCAAAACCTGTATGTGGGGTGAGGGGTAGAGGAGAGCAAGAACAAGAATAAATGGGAACATTGCCATTGACTGGACGCACAAGAACAAATGCTTCTTATTCTATTCTTACAAAGAGCTGTATCAGTATAATACATCTGACACCCACACATCTGTTTTTTAAAAACCATTTTCTCAAGAAATGAATAAAAATTATTACCCCATCCAACGGAACATTCTGCCTACATCCTTGGTGAAGATGCTACTAGACAGCCCCTGTTTAACCTCATTGTTCCATGCAAAGGCTTCGTCTTCCGACTGTAAAAATAATTCAGCGTTCAGAGATGTAAAGCAGTGTAGAAAAGTTCACAACACAGAAGACAATATATTGACACTAAAACAGTTGCGTGTTATAAATTAATTCAGAATGGGGTGCAAGGCTTTTGCGTGAGCCACTGCACCACAACCAAAATGTTCCACAAATTCTTGAGCAATTATAAAAACCCAAACAAAAAACAACTGTGTTAGAATTCTTCAATTGCAAAGAGTCAGTATTTTACTTCAATAGAGCCATTCAAGAATAAGGGTCTAGGCCCGAAACTTCAAGCTTTCCTGCTCCGATGATGCTGCTTGGCCTGCTGTGTTCATCCAGCCCCACACCTTGTTATCAAGAATAAATTGAGATAGTTTAAAAGGTTCACCTGTCCAGTGCTCGGTCACATTACATTTTAAACATGAACTTTTGCTTTACCTTAAATTTAAGCACATACAGAATGGGAGCAAATGTCTCAGTGTGAACAATTGATGCATCATGGGGAAGTCCAGTCACAATAGTTGGTTCCACATAGTTTCCCAGACGATTAATCACCTATCACAAGACAGCAGCAATCAATATTAATAAACATGTCACTTTTCTTCGGCCCTTAAATATATTTACACTAAGAAAACAAGAGGATTCGAACTTGAATTAAAGCTCAGACGTTCTTCATTGGCATCACATGTAGGAGACGTCTGTTAATTCAAGCTGAATCAACTGAATAATAGTGAAATGAATCGTGTCCAGAAGTAACCCAGTGTAGCATCTTAGTGAAACCTACAGGGTAGATTGATCTTAGTAGGATAATAGGCTGGCACAACATCATGGGTCGAAGGGCCTGTACGGTGCTGTACTGTTCTCTGTTAAAATCTGGAGATTGTACTGGCCTGCCCCACTTATCTAACTAATAAATACAGTAAATTTTCAATCCTCATCTTGTTGATTGTTGTCACTGCACCATACCTCTGCAAAGTCCCACAGAGATGAATCCTTCCGACTCAGTGTTCTCTTAGCCCCCATCTCATCCTGCCATTGCAACAAAGGACTTACATTTCCACCACAAGCCACAGTGCCACCCTGCTGTTTGGCCTGTTCCACTGCATTCTTGTACATATCCACTGCCTGCTTAGTGTGGAGAGGACCGTATAAAGTAGTAGCTGAAAGAAAAATATTAAAAAATATTTACTGTACTTGCACCATACAGCAGTTGAAAATCTAGAATATGGTACTTAAAACAACTCCGTTCCAAACATCAAGTCAACCCAAAAAAAAAATCAGCAGAAATCAATCTACGCTGCAGACAAGAATCCAATTTTTTGTAAAAACCGAAAGAACTGCAGATGCTGTAAATCAGGAATGAAAACAGAAGTTGCTGGAAAAGCTCATCACGTCTGGCAGCTCAGTGAAGAAAAAAGTTTGAGGAAGGGTCACCGGACCTGAAACGTTAACTCCGATTTTTCTTCACCGATGCTGCCAAACCTGCTGAGCTTTTCCAGCAACTTCTGTTTTTGATCCATTTTTTGTAGCAGGGTTCAAATTCACAACCAGCATTTTCAATATCTATGCAAGGGAGAATTGAAAAACAAACAAAAACATTTTGGCGACAATTCTGATTTTCTAAAATTCTAAGGAAAAGTGCAAGTCTTTTGAAAACAACATAGGGAGGTGTCTGATAGTATTGCCTGTGGTCAAATTTTAATTGCCCTTGTCTCCCAGTGTATTAGTATCCCTTTCCATTACTCCTTTAATTCTTATGCTGAATTGTAAATGGTTTGCAAATTTACCTCAATGGTTTACATCTGTGGTTCTGCTAGCTGATGCTTGTGGTGCCACAATTTTCACTCTTGAACATTCATATCTTAGCTGTCAGCAGTGTCTCACTGCAGCCATGTGTACTTAGGGGTTCCCTACCTCAGGGACCAGTTTGTACAGCGTTAATGTCACAGGTTGTCTTTATTGTCACAATCATTGCAAAAGGCGAGATTATAAGTATCACCAAAAGAACTGCTGGCTGAACTTCAAAATCCCTAGGCTTCTATCATTAGCTTTTCCAAGTGGGTGCCAAGAGGTGGCAAACAGAACAGGCAACAATTTGAAGCTGGTAGTCTGCCAAAAGATGCGGGCATCTAGTCCAGACTATGAAGAGGAAGAGGATGACCAAGGAGGGAGAGAGATATGGCTAGTGAGGTGCTGGAGACTGGAAGTAGATAATGCACATCACCTCCTGTGAGGGAATCAAACATCACAGGATTACTTATTAAAATGTAAGTGGAAGCCAGTATTACAATTACACCTTACTTGTAATCTAATCTTAGCTATAGCATTACTGCATAGTCACAACCTGAAATAGGCATCACAGAACAAAACTGAAGGTTTTTAAAAAATTATTCAGGAATCATGGCTTTGATCACAGATAGCGAAAGGAAATGACATGCCTCCTAACTGTTTAATGTAGCAGGTGGACGAGTTAAACACATCCACAAGCCTTTGCCTTCTTTATTGGCAGCATGAATGCTGCTTCTGCTAACACTGCTGGTTTCAGCATTAATGCTGGTTTTAAGCTTCTTGTCACAATCAGCCGTATCCCATTTCTCCATTTTAAATTTTAAATGACCAATTTGACTTTGATTCTGTACTGTATTTAAATTTTCTGAAGGCACTTCATAAGATGCCACATGAAAGGCCACTGTGGAAAATAGAAGTTCATGATGTAGGGATAGCATACTGGCACAGACAGACTTGCTAGCTAACAGGAAACAGTATAGGCATTTTTATTTTCTTGCTAGCACAATGTAACAAGTGATGTGCCACAGAGATCAGTTTGCAGCCATCATGTTACACAATTGATGTAACTGACTTGATGGAGGCACCAAAGGCGTGGTTGCTAAATTTTCTGATGACACAAAGATAAGTCATAAAATAAATGTAATGAAGAATAAAGAGCCTAAACAGGGATATAGGCAGATTAAGCTAGTGGGCAAAGATCTAGCAACTGAAGGATAATGTTGAGAAAATACAAACTCATCCATTTTGGCAGGAAGAACCACAAAAGTAGATTAGTGAAGTAGTGAGAGATTGCAGAGCCCTGTGATGCAGACAGATCTGGCTGTCATAGTACATAAATCACAATAGATTAGTTGTGCAAGCTACAAAAACCAAGTAAGAAAGCTAAAAGAATATTACTGTTTATCACAAGAGGAACTGAATACAAAAGTAGGGAGGTTATGCTTCAGTTATACAGAGCACTGGTGAGACTGCATCTGGAATACTGTGCACAGTACTGGACACCATGCTCTCAACAAAAAAAAAAGGATACAAATGCATTGGAAGCAACTCAGCAAAGCTTACTGGACTAATGTGGAATGTGCATGTTTTCTTATGAGGAAGTCAGACATGCTAGTTTTATATGAGATGAGAGTTTGGAAGCGATGACTTGATCGAACCTGTAAGGTCCTGAGGGCTCTTGACAAGGCAAAAGTGGGAACAATCTTCCCTCTTGTGAAAGAATCTAGCATGAGGTGTCACCATTTAAAAATAAGTGGCTGTCTATTTAAGACAAAGATAAGGAGATTTAATGTCTCAGAGAGTTGAGAGTCTTTGGAACTGTCTTCTTCAAAAGGCCATGGAATCAGAGTCTTTTTAAGGCAGGGTAGATATACTAGTTAGATTTTAGAAAGCCAGGACGCTTGGAGGCAGGGGTTTTAGAAATAGGTCAGAACGTAGCGTAAACAGATCAGCATGATCTTATTGAATGGCAGAGCAGGCAAAAAAGGCTCAACAGCCTAACTGTGCTCCTTATTCATATGTTTGCCAACATCCAGTTCTGAATTACTTAATTATCCTCACAAGCACAATGTTTAATCAAACTATCTCAAGCCTCCCTGCTCAGTGATTTTCCTGAACAGTTTAAGTGAGGGACAGTTCATGGTAACATATGAAATAATTCACATGATTTGATGACGATGCTGTCACTTTAAAAAGGTTGTTTTGTCCTGGGTATTTTTGGGCAAGAGGTTCCAAATGGACTCATGTAAACAGCTTAAGTAAATAACTAGGAGGCCTTTAGGTTTTGTCTATAAATAGTTGGAACAATGGAAGGGGAATGTCCAACTCTCATAGACCAGGCTCTGTAGTTTCTTTTAAGCTGTAGCAGTCAGAAGCTGTTTGGGGTCCCAGAAGAGTGGGAAGCTTCAGTAAATAATGCTAGCTGCTAACAGCTCTGAAATCTATCTTGATGTTGTTTCCTCCTGGACTGGAGAACTGCATGTAAGAATCCGCATCTGAATTTACCTTTTTGCCAAGGGATGTGTTTATGGGATGTTATTTTATTGGAACAGTTAATTAGAAATAGGTACTGTATCTACGATTTGGTTAAGTTTTCCAATAGTTAAGTTATTCTAAATTCCTCTTTCTCTTATTTGTATTTTAACTATGATGTTTAAATAAATTGTGTTTTGCTTAACATCAAGTAATTTGACCAGTCACATCATATCTGGAATGTGCACTTCACATCTACTTTTAAAACAAGTAGTAGTTAGAGTCTAGGCTACCTTCCTAAAATATTCTGAAGTGTCTAGTCCATAACAATTTATAGTGGTATTCAAATAATGAGTAAATGGGTTTGCAAGAAAGGAACAAAAAAAACTTACAGTCTAATGGATCTCCAATTCGGACCTGTTTGTAAGCTTTGACCAGTTTTTCCACCACACCATCATGAATACTTTCATGTAAAAACTAAAAAAAAAAGCAATATTTAATATTTCTATTTTTGTTAAATTTCAGCAAAGTTATAGAATGATTTTTAATCAAATGAACTTCATAAAACAAATGGTTAGTCGTTTTGCAAATATTTATTCAGAAAAACACTGGGCAGTCTTGGGTATAACTCACCAGACGTCTAGTTGTTGTGCACCTCTGCCCTGCAGTCCCCACGGCAGCAAAGAGGACAGATGGAATTACCATGTTTAAATCAGCGTCATCGAACACTGTCAGTGATAAGATAACACCGGTCAAGTTCCATGAAGAGATTCAGTTAGAGAACAAACTTGTTCCGAGAACTGCTCGCAATCTGCAGATTCTTTGTGACATATAGCGACAAAGTTATTCATCTGATATTTAGCTTCCAGCTGATACTACAGAAGACCACCAGCCCTTGCTGGTCTTCACAAAAATATAATTAAATGTATTAAATTGCAACTTTAGCCATTACATTGCTTTGTTCTTATGGGAAATGACAATCTTATAGCATGGCAATTTATTAACCACGCAATGCCATTTCCATTTCAGCACTTCTAAAAGTATGACACTGAATTTACAGGGTTTTTTTAAAATTAGGTACATGAAAAAAATAAAATTTACGTTCTAAACATTTGGTTACCTGCTGAGATGTCATTTCATAATCATTGGTCAAATAATTTTCAGTGTTCCACAAACAGTTAATGTCATGGTTGGACTTCAATTTTAAGTAATAAAGTGAACTGCTCTCCAAAAACCAATTAGCCCAGTGTATTTAGTTTAACAATACAGGCTGCATATAAAGACATTTCTTAAGAGGATGGGAAAGTTAAATAGCACTGATTCTACAACTGAGAAAGAATCCAAATACTATAAATGATCATTTATAGTAATCTGTAAGAGCTTTATACGGTGTCCAAAAGCTCTATATTGTATATTCCTTTCATATCATGGGAAAAGAAACATTATTAAAAGGACATTTTGGACATAATAAAGCATGACTTACATTTCAACAAATAAAGTGGAACAACACAAATTTAAAAGTAAGAAATATCTCATTTGTCTTGTGGTTGAACTGGGAATTCAATTTTAACCATCATTGGGGAAAACCAAAATATAATTCCCAGCAATGTCAGTTCTGCAGTACTTGATTCTTACCAGGTGATGGCACCTGTACTCTTTTCGTATGGAATCTGAATTCCCCTTAATCAACAAGAAAGCAAAACTAGTCCTGAAATTCCACACAAGATTTTGCTGGTCTCCCACCACAACTTTTTAGAGGTGAACTCTCCGAGGAATTCCACGTCAGAGATTTCCATTGCAAAGTAATGTGCCTGAAGTGAATTTGTGCCTCTGGGAGCGCAAGAGGGAAAAAATAAGTGAGGTAGGAAGAGAACGCAATAAAGGTCAAAATTAGGTTTACAATCCATGTGTGCCAGCATACAAACTGTGGTAACTAAGGTTGGTGAGCTATTGGCACAGATATGGAAGGTGACGGTACACGACATCGTGGTGATGAGAGAGACCTGGCTCAGAAAAAGGAGAAACGAAAAGAGTCATAGAGATGTACAGCATGGAAAGAGACCTTTTGGTCCAACTCACACGTGTCGACCAGATATCCTAAGTTAATTTTGTCCCATTTGCCAGCATTTGGCCCATGTCACTCTAAACCAATCCTATTCACGTACCCATCCTGATGCCTTTTAAATGTACCAGCCTCCACCACTTCCTCTGGCAGCTCATGCATCACCCTCTTTATGTGAAAAAGTTACTCCTTAGGCCCCTTTTAAATCCTTCCACTCTCAACTTAAACCTATGCCCTCTAGTTTTAGACTCCTATCCTGGGAAAAAAGACCTTGGCTATTCATCTTATCCAGGTCCCTCACGATTTTATAAACTTCCATGAGGTCACCCCCTCAGCCTCCAAGGCTCAAGGAAACTAGCTCCCAAGCCTATTCAGCCTCTCCCTATAGCTCAAACCCTCCAACCCAAGCAACATCCTTGTAAATCTTTTTTTGAACCCTTTCAAGTTTAACAACACCTTTCCTATAACAGGGAGACCAGAATTGAACACAGTGTTCCAAAAGGGGCCTCATGAATATGAGGTATTTAGGAAAGGAAACAAAAGGAAGGAAGGAGATTGACCATACTGATTAAATGCCAGAGAGGGTTGTTCTGGAGGGACTGAAAATAGATTCTATTTGATTAGAGTTAAGCAACAACAGGCATAAGCATTATACTGTTGGGTGTATTCTATAAGACACCATCAGGAGAGATGTAAAGGAGCAAATTTGCAGGTAAACACCAGAGAAATGCAACAACTATTTCGCCATCATTTCCATCACCTCCAGCGAGATGCCACAACCAGACACATATTCCCCTACCCTCCCCTTATCAGCATTCCACAGGTACCATTCCGTCAAGGACACCCTGGTCCACTCCTCCTCCATTCCCAACACCTTCCCACAGTCCAACGGCACCTTCCCCAACCGCAGAAGGTGCACCACCTGCCGGTTTCCTTCCTCCCTCCCCGCAATCCAAAGCCTCAGATACATCTTCTGGGTGAAGCAGTAATTTTTCTTGTACTCCACGCAATCTGGTCCACTGTATTTGCTGCTCACAATGTGGTCTCGTCAACTATAAGGAGGTGAAATACAGACAGAGTGACTGCTTTGCAGAACACCGTTAAAAAGTTCCCAAGCTTTCAGTTGCCTGTGACACCACTGTGTTCCCATGCGAGCATTTCTGTCACAGGACTTGCTATTGTTCCAGCAAACGCAGCGTAAGCTTGAAAACAGCATTTCATTTTCTGCTTGAAGACCCTACAGTCTTATATCGAGTCGAATAAGTATAGAGCCTGATTTAGTCCTTCCATGTTTTTTACCCACCCTCACACCATGGCCTTTTCAATGACATGTGTCACTTTCAGTACAGCCTGCCCATTCTTCTCCTAATCTCAGCTCTCATTATCACTTATTCAGCTTCCCTTCTGTCACGGCCTACTATCAACAATTCCCTCAACTGCCTACCCCATCCACATTGCTCTCTTGACTCTCCCCCCAGTCTCCATCTCCAGCTTTCCACTCACCTCTCCACCACCCTCATCTCATCTTGAGCGTAAATACCATATTTTCCTAGCTGCTATCAGTTCTAATGAAGAATCAACGTACTCAAAATCTTAACTTTGCTTTATATCCACAGATACTGCCAGACCTGCTCAGTTTTGCCAGCAATTTCTGTTTTTGTTTCAGATCTCCAACATCTGCAGTTCTTTGTTTTATTTTAGGGCGGGTGGTTCGATTGCTAGCAATCAAAGGAAACCTTAGATTGCAGCTTCTTCCCAATAAAACAAAGTATGTACACTTGGCAGACAAAGGCATCGAACAGTTTGTTAACAATGGAGACTGACAGACTCCAAATTTCCAAAAAGCTGTTGAGAATGTCAACATTCCTGTGTCAGCTTGTACTCAGCAGCGATATATAAAATTATTGCAAAGACTGGTAAGTCAGACTCTCTGTGAAAAGCAGTTTTGTGTTTCGCAGCAAGAAAAACCTAACTCCAGAACTCTTGGGGAAAAGGCACATGAATGAGTGAAAAGAGATCCCAGTAAGAGCAACATGAATAGCTCAGGCAGTCAGTCCTGGAACCTTTGTTGTTTACATAAATGATCTGGATGTGAATATACAAGGCATGATTAAGTTTGTGGATAATACAAAAGCCGGAGGTATCGTTGATAGCGAAGGTTATCAAAAATTACAGAGCAATCAGATCAGATGGGGAAGTGGGCTGAGGGTTGGCAAATGCAATTCAATACAGATAAGTGCACTTTGGAAAGTCAAACCAAAGTAGGGCTTATGCAGTAAAGGTCTTGCTGAATGCTGTGGAACAGAGGGACCTAGGAGTACAATTTGATAGTTTATTGAAAGGGGCGTCACAGGTGGACAGGGTGGTGAAGAAGGCATTTAGCATGCTGGCCATCATTGGTCAGGGCGTCGAGTCTAGGAATTGGGACGTTATGTTACAGTTGTATAGGTTGTTAATGAGGCCACACTTGGAATACTGTGTAACAGTTCTGGCTACCCCTGCTGTAGAAAAGACATAGTTAAGCTGGAAAGCACACAAAGAAGAATTACGAGGATGTTGCCAGGACTAGTAGGCCTGAGTTATAGGGAGAGGTTGGACAGGATAGGATGTTATTCCTTGGAACGTAGGAGAATGAGGGGTAATCTTCTAATTGAGGTATATAAAATTATTAGGGAATAGATAGAATGAATGCATGTAGCCTTTTTCCCAGGGAGGGGGAATTGAAAACTGGAGGGCAGAGGTTTAAGGTGAGAGGGAAAAGATTTAAGAAGGACCTGAGGGGCAATTTCTTTACACAGAGTGGTGCATATATGGAATGGGCTGCCAGAGAGAGTGGTTGACGCTGGTACAATAGCAACATTTCAAAAACGTTTACATTGGTGCATGGATAGGAAAGATTTAAAGGGATACAAACCAAATGCCAGCAATTGGAATTATCTGAGTGGGCACCATGGTCACCAGGTTGGGCCGAAGGGCCTGCTTCCATGCTGTATTTCTCTATGACCTGCTGAAATTGCCCAGCATTTTCCCTATTTATTTTAATTGTTCTGTTTGTGGGATTTCGATTTAAGGTAATTCAACTATCAGGGCTAATTCTGATGACACGCAATCCCTAGATTTGTTTTAAAAAGCAACAACATTTAGGGGAAAAACATTTGTTTTGCTTGTTCAATAGAAGGATCACCGGACTGAAACATTAACTCTGCTTTCCCTCCACAAATGCTGTGTGACCTGAGTTTTTTCCCAGCAATTTCTGATCTTGTCTGTGTTTGTTTTACTTTTTTAAACTGGACTGGTTATCCTGGATTCTGTCTCTGTCAATGGAAATCCATTCTATTCATAAGTATCCACAAGACAGTTTAACAGTGGTCAGCCAAATAGTGAAGGGCAGAGGTGAAATATTCTTAGAACACAAACCTGCCAAGTAAAACAGTATATCAGATAAAATAATTTACTGTAGTTGGTCCTCAATGGTAAACCCAAGATAGCACTGAATGTCCATTCAGGGGAATACAGAGGGTGGAATCTGAGTCCCACTGGCAATTTTTAAGGTGGGTAGGTATTTAATTGGGTGGGAGAATGTTGTATGAGGATCCAACATTCAATTAAGTTTGAGGCAGAATGACTGGTCAACAATGTTCCCACCCTGATATATTAATTCAGGTCCTCAAGTAGGTAATTAATGCCCATAGTGGAATAGGTGGTTTCCTTATTCAAAGGTACACTGTGCCTGATTGACCAATCTGGCACCAGGAACAGAGTTCACTGAAAGCCCACCTCCCACTTACCTCCAAATCGCCTCTCCTCCTCCTGCAATCCCACCCTGCCCTCACTCACCTTTGACCTCAGGTTCCATTCTGATCCTGGGCTTCTGGTGGGTGAACTACCAACAGGTGCCACTTCTGCCAGTAGCCAGGATGTGAAGGTGCTAGTGAAGTCACCTGACGAAGGTGCTACGCTCCGAGGGCGTATGATTTCAAGTACACCTGTTGGACTATAACCTGGTGTTGTGTGACTTCTGATTTCTCCCAGTAGTTTGAGGTGGTGGGATGTCTGTCCCCAGAGTTATTCATCCTGGGGAAGGCCCAATGGTGGGTATATAACTACCTGTCTGGCACTTAAGACAACAGTCCTTCCTCAACATCTAGCCAACCTGTGAGACCCACATTACAGACATTAAATTCCGCCCTTTACACTTATAATGAGCCTGAATATCAATCATTTGACAGATACTGCAGCAACATCAATAAAGGACACCATTTTACAATTTCATCCAGCACATTTTGTTTTAAAAAGTGTCATTTTAGTAATGATTCACTCCAGAGAATTATAAGACTCTGTGTTCAAGATTTAACTATGCAATTATTTGTACCTGTTCAGAATTAAAATAATGTGCCTCAAGGGTTTCACAACATCAGGATGCATAAATCTAGAGTTTCCTGAAATGTCACTATTTCACAAACTCCAGTTCCCAGTTTGTGGGTAACAGTTATAGCATCTTAGAGTCCCTACAGTATGGAAGTAGGCCATTTGGCCCATCGAGTCCACACCACCCCTCTGAACAGCATCCCACCCAGATCCACACCCCTACCATATTCCTGTAACTCTGCATTTCCCATGGCTAACCCACCAAGCCTGCACATCTCTGGACACGACGGGCAATTTAGCATGGCCAATCCACCTAACCTGCACATCTTTGGACAGTGGGAGGAAACACACGCACACACAGGGAGAATATCTGGTGTGGAGTCTGCACAGTCGCCGGAGGCTGTAATCGAACCCGGTCCATGGCGCTGTGAGGCAACAGTGCAAACCACTGAGCCACTTATGTTTTCTTTTGTTCAAGCTCATAATTATACTTCAAATGAGAAAAGGAAATAACACTAAATGACTACTCTAGATCTAAATGTATTTTCTTTTCTTTGCCTTAGGAATAGGACAAATTTCTCCATTCTGAAAATCTAGCTTCACATCTAAAGATTACACTGGATCAAAACTGACACATTACCAATGATAGCATTGTTCCCGCCAAGCTCCAGAAGCAATCGCCCTGGAAGTGCAGACAGAAGAGAAAAACGTTATAGTTCATCTTCACAAAACCATCATTAAGTCAACCAATTTCTACTTCACATTATGCATTTTGTTGGGAAAACATACAAGTTTCATTACTTGCATCTACAAATGACTACTTACCAAATCGCTCTTGAACCACTAACGATACTTGTTTGCCCACATTTGTGCTACCAGTAAAAGACATGAGATTTATTCGTTCATCTTTGCTCATTGCAGCACTGAAAGTTAATCAAAAACAGTTTTAGAATATCAGTTAACTTCTGGAGTACTCAAGTACAAAAATCACAGAAAACTGAGTTGCTTCGAGCCAGCTGGACAATGAATAACTGAAAGATACTAGCTTCTCCTCAAAATCACATTAACTGAAACGCTGCAGAGTTTTGCAATAATCTTGGTTTTGTTATAATCTGGAATTTAGTTTATATACATAATGGATTACAGAGAGGAATATTTTAACATTGCAATTCTGTTTGGTAATGTGGAAAATTACAGTAATAGACAAAAGATTTAGCGTTACAATCGTAGGATGAATTCTAATGTTGAATTGGTTACCATCGAGTTTCTTTTACACACAATATGATGGAGAAAAAGGTCATTCAGCTTGTCACCTGTTTACATCAGGGGCAACTCAGCTAGTCCCATTCTCTTGCAGAGCTGCTAAACTATTTTATACACACATTTATTATTAATTCCTGAACTCACAATTGAACCTCCCTCCCCACCACTTCTAAGCAGTGCAATCCACATCCTAACCATTTGCTGTATAGAAAACAATATTCCTCTTGACACCATTGGCTCTTAGTTTGATGCAGCCACTAATTTATCTGCACTCTTAAAAGGGAAAGGACATCAAGATTTCAAAACTTCATGAATCCCACTGCTAAAATTCGACAGCTGCACCAAACTAAAGATACAGTCACACTGTGGTTTCAAAAGAAAAAAAGGACATGTAATCTAGAGAAACAATCCAGTGACATGCATGCAAACACCACCGTGACAGCAGTGGAATTTAAAGCCAGTTAACTGGAGGAGTTTAACGTTGGTGATAGGAGTCTTGAATCCCTCCACTGGAGAACTGGCAAGAGCCTTGGCTGCATGTCCTAGGAGAAGTCCTCGAGAATTAAAAGCTCATCAGGCCCTTAACAGGCTAGCGTCAGGATTTAGGAATCCAATTCTCTGAGAGCTGTCAGTTACTCTAGACTGACAGCTCTCCACTGTTGTCCAGTATGACCAAGAGTGGTGGCTGTTGTGAGGAATGCACCCACCAGAGGCCTAGGACCAACAACAGATCCAAATCCAGAAGTGAGTAAAGCCAATCTGGAGGTCACTAAATAATGTAGTGGAGGGAGAAGGGGTCAGAAGGGCAGAGAATGGTTTTTCAGCATGCTCCCACCCCATCCTGATACTCAGCAATGTGGCAATAATGCCTCAGAAATAGCATGTTTTTGGTCATTTCAATCAAACCATTATGCCATACCAAATCAGCATTAAGATAGCTACAGGAAGCAACAACAGCCCACACTGCCATGACAACATTCAAAGTCACCCACACGAGGAATCTGTGCCAAAATTGGGACAGCATTCTCAAAGAGTTGTTAAGCGACAGTCCAAAAGTCAAAGTGAGTTGTATATCTCAGACAAGATCCTCCATCAATACCACTATCAGGGCTGATTCACTAACAATAGAGGTAGGGCACTGTACAGCCGAGAGGCTCGGAGAGTCCTCAATATTGACGCTAGGACATAAAGGTCTGCGGCACCCAAGTAAACATGTTCAAAGCAACTTGCTAACTAACATCAACCTTCATTCCTCAGCAGCTGAGAGCATAACTGAATAGAATGGTCAATGACGACACTGATACAAACTTTTTTTCACTGATTCAGAGGAAAAATGACTTTGTTGGCTGGGCCAATGTTTATTACCCATTCCTAACTGCCCTTGAGAAAGTGGTGGTGAACTACTTTCTTGAATCGTGGCAATCCATTTGGAGCAGGTAGCCCATAATGCTGTGAGGGGAAAAGTTCCAGGATTTTGACCGAGCAAAAGGGAAGGAATAGCAATACATTTCTGAGTCAGGATAGTGACTGGTTTGGAGGGGAACTTGCAGGTGGTGGTATTCTCATGTTTCTGCTGCCCTTGACATTCCAGATGGTAGTGATCATGGGTTTAGAAAGTGCAGTCTAAGCAACATTGATGGATTTCTGCAGTGCATCTCGTAGATGGTGTGCACTGCTGCTACTAAACGTCAAGTGTGTGGTGAGCAGGTGTTTGAGAACATGCTGCAAATCAAGTGGAGTGCTTTGTCATGGATGGTGTCAAGTTTCAATTGTCGTTGGAGCTGCACATATCCAGGTAATTGGGGAGCATGCCATCGTACTCCTGACCTGTAAGTGTAGATGGTGGGTAGACTTTGGGCAATCAGTTACTCAGTGAATAATAAATAGCCTCTGACCTGATGTTTGAGCTTCAGTTTTTTGCATAGCTAGTCCAGTTCAGTTTCTGGTGGAGGATTCTTTGATCACAATGCCACTGAACGTCAATGATTAATTCTCTCTTGCTCATACCCTAGTTTAGTGGGAATGTTACTTGTCAGCCCAAGCCCAAGCCTGGGGATATTGTTCAGGTTTTGCTGCATTTGGACAGTATCTGAACATTATGCAATCATCAGCAAATCTTCTTCACTTCTGGTCTTATGATAGTCGATGGATATACTGGCAGTAATCTTCCAAAAATCCTTAGGCTCTGGAACAATTTACAGAGGATTGGAAAGTGCCAATGTAACAGGAAGAGACAGCAGAAAGATAACTACAGGTCTGTTAATTGTAACATCTGTCATTTGGAAGTCTACTATAAGTCTATATAGTCTTTATAGTCTACTATAAAGGACGCAACAGCAGAGCATTTAGAAGTACAATCAAGCAGAGTCAGCATGGTTTAATGAAGGGGAAATCATGTCTGATAACAGCCCATGGTAGTGTGGATAGAACACTGTCATGGATAAAGGACTGGCTAACTAAAGACGACTGAGAGTTGGGATAAAGGGGCCATTTTCAGGATGGCAACCTGTATTTAGTGCAGTGCCACAGAGATCAGCAATGAGGCTACAACTATTTATAAGATATATTAATAACCTGGATGGGGTAACTGAATGTACTATCACCAGGTTTACAGATGACATTAGAATAAGTGGTAAGGCAAGCAGCAAGGATGACTCGAAGAGTCTGCAGAGGAATATAAACAGGTAAAGTAAGAGAACAAAGACTTGGCAAATGGAATATAATGTGGGAAAATGTGAGGTTTGGCTGGCAGAATAGAAAACCTGAATTTTATTTAAATGGGAAAAGACTGCAGAAAAAACTCCTGCACAGAGGGACTTTGGGGTCCTCGGGCATGAATCACGAAAAGACAGCATCCAAATTCAGCAGATAATAGGGAAAAAATAAAGAATCGTTAGCCTTTGTGTTAAAGGGATTGGAGAATAAAAATAGCAAGGTCGTGCTAAACTATGCAAGCACAAGCGAGTCCACAGCTGGAATACTTAAACACTGAGTAGATCCCTTACCTAAGGAAAGGGAATTGGGCATTGATGGCAGTCCAGAGAAGGTTCACTAAGTTGTTTCCAGGTATGGAGGGACTGTCTTATGAGGAGAGGTTGAGTCAGCCTGTTCTCATTAAAAAAAAGAAAGGCAGCCTTATTGAAACATCCCAGATAATTAGGGGACTTGACAGGGGAGATACTGAGTGTTTATTTCCTCTTGTGGGAAGGTCTAGGAACACGTGAAGTGAACGCTATTTGAACAGAACTTGCTTTGCAGTAAGCTGATGGCAAGTGGATCAACATGGCAACAACATTCGGCAAAATCTTAACATTGTTTACATTGTGTTGTTCCAAATGGCAAGTACTCTAACTGCATCTTTAATATTCTTTCACAGGATGTGGTGTTGCTGGACAGGCCATCCCTAACAATCCATCAGGAAGGCAGTGGAATATGCCTATATGCCACACATTTTATATATATTCTAAGAGGGTTCAGAAACATGCTCTCACATAATATATTCAATGTTTATAATCAAAATTGCATCCTCTGGTTACTTTCTCCTTATGTCATCAAATTGTTTTTGAAGAATTTCAAATATTTCTGTTTATTCATGTGACTAGTTATTATGGACGTTTAATCTGGATTATAAAGGATGGAAGGTATTTTATGTAAAAGTTCATTATGGAAAATCAATTTTCACTAAGTCCATCATTTCTTCACTAATGAACTTGCATAAGAAATTGTAACAAACTTGTATTTAATTTTTTTTCTTAACTATTATTGTACTGGCGAGTGGGACAATAATTGATACTCACAGTTCAGCAAGTGAACTAATATACTTCAAGAGCATTTGTCTGCTGTCATTACTCGTTATTCACTTACCCAATGTCAGCACCTCCACATGTAAGGGCACAAATAGCTCCGGGTAATTTGTTATTTTCCAAAACTTGAGCAACAATTCTGTAAAGAGAGAAAATTAGAACAACTTGCAAAGTTTGCAAAAACTTTAATTTCAAAAGATGAAGCTAAAAAAACTAAAGGCAGTACAGAATGTCTGGATTTTAATAGCCATAAATTTAGGATTAAGAACACTTTGCAGGGTTTTTTTAAAGCCATTAATAATTATTCCAACACTGACAAGGACATAATCCACCAAACATTTAAAGTGCTTTATGGTCAAAATGGAAATAAGGTGAAATTATGCTTTTTTGGACAACTGAAGTGAAACTGAAATTTAAGCTTAAATTTTAAACTTGCATAATTTTGAATAGACAATTAAATATCAGTCAACTCCAGCAGCTCAATGGTCAAGCGTTAGTTACACAGAATGCTTCCTGGCTAACTGAAACAATTGTCTGAAAGATGAAATCTTATGAAAATAAACAGAATAAGCTGGGCATCGTGTGAGGCTTATACAGCAAATGAATTTAGAAAAGTTGATTCAAAGGAATTTTTATTTTGTAGTTCTCCTAAACTTTTTTTCAAAAATAAAAGCTTTAATCAAACTTAAAACAAATATGAAATTGCACGAACGGGACAAACTCTGTAAATTGATGAAGTTAGGAGAAATTGACATTCTAGACCCAGACTGTGGAGGATTCTGGTTGCAAAACAAGTAGCTGCCAGCTGAAGTAGTTAACCTTCACAAGTGACTGGCAATGCCTCAAAACATTGGAGAGGGAGTAGTTTTATAGCCACGTTACAGAAGATCAGACTTTCGATCAGAGTAAACAAAAGTTTGTTGGAAATAGAGTCAGAAATCACATGTGAATGTACAAAATGGGAGCAAATGTTGACCATTCAGACCTTCAAACTTGTCCTATCATTTAATGAGATTGTGACTGATCTGTTTGTTTTCCCATCTACACCCAATAACACTTGGTTTCTCTCTCTGACAAGAATTGATCGACCTCTGTCTTAAAAATATTCAATTACCCACTCTTCAAAGGTGGAGTTTCAAAGTTGCTCAACCCTCAGAAAAAACAAATTCTCACCTCTGACCTGTGTCCATGCTGTATGAGTCTATGACTTGAAAGGGCCACCGTCATTTTGTGACACCAATCCTTGTTCTAGACTGATCCAGAGGAAACATTCTACCCATGTCCACTTTGTCAAGATTATTCTGGATCTTATAGATATTTTTAAACAACCTCTTCAAACATATTATGACACACGGCTGGAGCAGTTGGGACTTGAACCCAGACCTGCTACCCTCAAAATGTTGTACACTCGAATCAAGTTCACCCCTCACTCTTCTAATCTTCAGCCTGTCAAACGTGCCTTAACAAGGCATCCACCAACTCCAAGTATCAATCTAGTAAACTTTGTCTGAACCAGCTCCAAAGCTTTCACATCCTTTGTTGAAAGAGGAGAGCAAAACTGTGCACAGTATGTGAGATGCACTCTTACCAATGTCCTGTGCAACTGAAGCATAATATCCCTTATGTTCAATTCTCCTCATATAAGAAAATAGCATTGCATTAGCCTTTCTGATTACATTCTGTACCTGCATACTAATTTTTCATGATTCACACACCAGAACACCTAAATCCCTCTGTATCTTAGAATTCTGCAGGCGTCTTTCTGTATTACTCATTTATTATTCATATATTTAAATTTATTAATTTTTTAAACAATTCTACCTGGCAAAGGGAAGAACTTCACACTTTCCCACATCTGCAACTGTGTCTCTATTAATCTATCCTACAGACGAGTACACCAATTCACTTCAGTTAGTTCAGTTTTCATGCCAACATACTCGCCCTTAAATAGGTTTAAAATACTAGTCTTAGCCCCAATCTTCTCCCTTTCAAATTGGATGGAAAATTCATTCATTAGTGTCACTCTAATTATGGGTGCCTTAACTTCAAGGTCATTAATTATCTCATGTTACACAAGTCAAATATAATCTGGTCTCTGGGCAGGTCCAAGACAGGTTGTTCTAAGAAGTTATCTGAAAAGCCTTCTGTGAACTTATCCAAGCCAGTAGCACCTATCTGATTTTGCCAACTAACATGGCAAATGTTATCAATGATTCTTCTTATATACTTTGTTGTACATTGCAGTTACTGTCAGACCACTCCCACTAGCGACTTCTTTCCTGTACTATTGCTCATTTCCACCTGGACTGATTCTACACCCTGATCCCATGATCCAAGGTCATCTCGAACCAGTGCACAAATCCTCGATTAACAGTGCTACTCATCAATCTTTGTGATCCTAAAGCCATGTCTCCATAATATCTACCAAGTTAATCTATTTACTTCAATGTGCATCACCATCAGTTCAATCCGGTAGTGGACCAGGTGCCACCACTCATAATTCAGTATTCAGTCAGGGAAGAAGGGAAGAAGGGAAAAGGAGCAGACAGACTTTGGCATTAGCTAATTCAACTATTATGCTCACAGATAGAATTCTCTACAAAATGGGCTCAAATGAGTTGTATGTTGCTTCCTGGTATGTGGATCCCATGTTCAACATTGACACAATAACAGAGGGAGCAATTGTTGTCAACTATACGGTGATAGATAACATATCTAGGAGACAACTAAAGTGTTCACACTAAAAATTTAAGCTACTGGAAAGCCCAACACCTGCACCTATGTGCACTATTTTCTGAAACAGTATGTATACCACATGCAAATAAAATGAGACATGTGATAAATATAAGGAACACGTGTCTGAAATAAATAGGGAGAGAGGGGGAGGCGGATAGAGGATGGATAGAGGAGAGGATAGGTGGAGAGGAGGCAGACAAGTCGAGGAGGCGAGGATGGAGCCAGGAAAAGGTGAGTGTAGGTAGGGGGCTAGGGAGGAGATAGGTCAGTCCAGGGAGGACGGACAGGTCAAGGGGGCGGGATGATGTTAGTAGACAGGAGATGGGGGTGTGGCTTGAGGTGGGAGAAGGGGATAGGTGAGAGGAAAAACAGGTTAGGGAGGTGGAGATGAGCTGGGCTGGTTTTGGGATGCGGTTGGGGGAGGGGAGATTTTGAAGCTTGTGAAATCCACATTGATACCATTGGGCTGCAGGGTTCCCAGGCTGAATATGATTTGCTGTT
>JAHRHZ010000012.1:63260212-63359894 GCA_024137785.1 Ginglymostoma cirratum
CAGGGTTTAGGCCCGAATCGTCAAGTTTTCCTGCTCCTATGATGCTGCTTGACCTGCTGTGTTCATCCAGCCCCATGCTTGTTATCACTTGCTCGATTCTATACGCTGACTTACTTAAGACGTGAAATTAGCCTTTTCTGGGGTGAAAAACTGAGGCCAATTACAAACGCAGGAACAGCATTTGTAGCTGAAAACAAGTCTGAGGGCGGGGAGGCAATTTCTATGCCAGAAATATGCTAAAGTATGATTTTTGGCAATGAAAAAGTATGGGTCGATTTGTATGCCACAGTTCAAGATGACTAATCTGCTAGAATAGTCTTGTCAATAGACTCAGATTTTCAGAGCTGTTTTGCATAATTTCACTAAAGAGCAACAGAAACATCACCAGTTAAGCAAGCATGAGACTCTGCTGACTGAGTTGTTATTTTTAAGTACTTCTTTTTAAATTGAATTATTGATATGTAAAACAGAGAAATACCAGATTATCAATACACCTGATCAGCCAATTTCCTCCATGGAACCTTCCAGCACAAAAACAAAATGCCATTCTTGTGCTTTCAAGTGAAACAGTCAGTTTACAGATTGTTCCACTGTAGTGTCTAAATCCAACTCTGTTCTCCTTCAGGTTACATTGCTCTGTGGTCAATTGTGGAACTGTTCATTGACAGCTTGTCAGACTAAACTGCCAATTTGTTAATCCAGCCTATTGAAAAAAACATAAAAAAAGTGGCAATCAAATACAAGTCAGCTTCCCCAAAAGTTTGATTACTCGAGAAGCTGAGTCAACAGACCAGGAAGTTTCTTCTTCAAATTGTGTGAAATGAGCTGACGTGAACCAATAGAGATAAGCTACAAATGTACACTGCAAACTCCTATGTTACAGTGACAAACTAAACATGCCAATCAAGCGCTAATGGAAGTGGAAACCCAAATTACCTACTATAGGCAGAATATGGGAACAGGCTAGATAAGCAAACAGACAACTCACCCTCTGGGGCACCTCAGGAAGAGGGCCAAAATAACTGCAATCTACAATGAATGTTCATTTTAAAAAGAAGCCAAAACTCAACAACCAATAGTATTAAGTATTATGATATCGACTGTGCCAGCTCTTACTTTATAAACGAACTTTATGCACTTAGAGCATCTGTTACTACAACAATCCAGCGATGGTAAAACTCATTTCTAAAGTTTAATGTAATTAGTTCCAAGCAGTTAACAAATCAAAATGGGACAACAACAAATTGCATTGTCAGATAACCATTCATGCTGAGGAAACTAATTTAAAAGGAAAAAAAGTGATTGGGTGAAGTGTTACCATCAAGAGAGATATCTGACAGATTGATTTAAAATATAAATTTAAGAAGATGAACAGGTAAATAGGGTAGGCCAAGATGACTGAACACACCGTCAGTGAATGATGGACTAAACTGTGAGGTCGCAAAGGGGTCCCAAAATGTCAAACCAAAGAAAAATAGCAAGTGTGAGAGATAGGACAGGCTGAGACCATGGATGAATTTTTAATAAGAACGACAGAATTTCAAACTCCTCAATTATGAACTTGGTGGTACTCAAGCAGGGCCTACTTCAGTACAAGAGGGAGCTTGAGATTTTTTTTAAAAGTTGTTATAGACTTCAAAACAGAAGTGATCCAGCTAGGTTTCTGGTCAATAACAATTCCCAGGATGCTGACGGTGGGGGATTTTGATGATAGAAGTACTACTGAACATTAGCAGAAAGAAGTAACAGGCACCATGGTCTACTCCCTGTCTCATTTTTGAAGGTAAAGCTTACATCAGCCCATATTTTCCATGCTTCTTTTGCTTTTCGTACAGTCTCTTCATAATCTTCCAAAGTGGCCTGCAATATAGCCAAAACAAATTTACATCACCACTATCTGACATTGCATCTGAATACAACATCAATAATTTAAGAGCATCAAGTTTCAAGTCTGAATATTTTTAAAAAAAACTCATCACCTGTCTTACTCTGGCTATTGGTTCATTGTTTGCAGGGCAGTAGGAGGTGACAACCTACAAATAAAGCAGAATGGAATAACTGAATCAATACAGTCTTTGATAGTCAAACTCATTGAATCAAAGATCACCTTTAATGTAATAATCACTCCTAAACAATTCAAACAGAAAGAGGTGCTAAAAAAAGTTAGGCAAGGGGTTTTGAGGAACCTTTCAAAAAAGCTAGGAAGACAGAAATGCTTTGGTCAATGAATAAAAAAAACATAGACGGATGGGACGGAAATGTGCATATCGACAGGTTTGCTGCTATTGCATGTTAGTTTTCTGTGTTCCTTGTCTATGTTCAAAGTCTCTCTGAGTATCAATATTTAGAAGTTTAATTCCTTTTAGGATACGTTCTTTATTTTTGTCCTTACAACTAAAATGAACAATCTCACACTCCCCCACATTACGCTCTGTCAGCCACCTTGTTGTCCAGTCACATTTAGTTGAGCACCAGTTGCCTTTTGCAAATTATTCAAAATGATTTATTTCAGGAAATGAACTATATTCGTAAAAAGAATGCAGAGGGTGCTATATGTATGAATTTTAAAAGGCACTTACTGAATTGCTGCAAGGAAACCTGTGAGAAATATTAATGGATGTGGTGCTGTCAGGAATGTAGCCACGTGATATACGACATAAAACATGGAAGAGAATAAATACATGCGGGGGAAAAAAAATTTGGCAGCTATGAAAAATGGTGCGTCAGTATTACAGACTGCAACACAGATGGGAAAATACGGTTTTTCATTTACATACATAATAATTTGGTCATTCAAGATGAATTATATATAAAATTTACAAAAGCAAAATCACTAGGAACTGTTGTATCTAACAGAATACAAAAGGCTAAAGAGGCCCACAGATTATCCGAGTTTGTAAAGTGCTGGCAGCTACTAAGAAATATGAAGTAACACGGTTTGGAAGCTGGAGTAATGAAAAAAAAACCCTGGGTTGTAAAGTTCTCAATGTGAATAGTGAGGGAAAACTAGGTGTACAGCTAGACACTGTTACAATTTTGGTAGAGATGAGCAACTCTTAAATTTAAACTCGTGGTTATTAATTGAACAATTATGTCGCAACATTTCACATACTTAAACAAAAAAACCATTATGGTACAAAAGATAAACAAATCAACTTATCATCAGTTTTCTCCCAATTCAAGGACATCACCTACTCAGGATTCCAGATTTCTGCTGTGGGTCTTCACATGACTAAACATCCCAATTCTGGAAACACAGCACTTTAGGCATATGTGGTAGACTGTCCCATGAGATAGTGGGGTTACTTAGTAAACATATTTTAAAACAAAAATTTCAACAGAACAAATTCTGGTATTATTTCCAAGGAAGATACTTAAAAAGATCTTGCGAGTTCCTTCATTTCTCCTGGGACTAAACCAAGGTGCACAGCCACCTCAACAATTTCAGTGTTCCCAATATTCTCAGAGACAGGAGATTATTTTTAAGGGTCCGTTTATACCATTTGGCTAACATCTGCTACTGGTCTACTGCTCCTGCCAGATTCTCACTCTATGCTTGCCTCAAAGAGGTTTGCAGGCTGATCTCCACAGCCTTTTTTAGAGAAATTGCAGAGATAGAATCCCAAACAAAAAAACCTCAGTACGATCTATCTAGGATGTAGCAGATGGATTCAAATTAATGGATTTTACTTCAAAAATCTAAGAGCGTGATTGGTTGGTTTACGATTACTATTCCTGCTACAGCTCCATGCTACAAATTGTTCTTTTCTTTCTACAGTTGGTTTCCTTGCACTTCAGTGCTGAAGAATGCAAGACCAAAAAAGTTTCAATTTTATGTCGCCTTTCAGCAATGTTTTGAGTTCTGAAATAAGACCGCAAGAGTCTGGAAATATTCATTAACTCAGCATACGTGCAGACAGAAAAGAGTTAAAGTTTCAGATCAATGATCTGGATCTGAACGATGAACCTTCCCTTCTCCTCACCAGCCTAATTTGAGTACTTCAACCATTTTCTAACCTTACTTCTGATTAGCTTGGAATGGTGCTAGAAGGTAGCTGTTTGACATTTAACCTCAAAGCCACCTCCTACTTTTGCAGTAGTCCTGATTAGCCACATGGTCAAATCCTGGAATGGAACTTTGGTGCAGCAACCATCCTAGACAAAAGGAGAGTTACCAAATGAGCCAAAGTGGCACAAGCTATCACTAGAATCAGATTAAATACTTAAACTCTGGATTTGGTAGCTCTACTGTACACATTTGACATGGCCTGTAGGACGAATTAAATTAATTTTCCTATGCATTACAGAAAAAAACAGCACAGAATGAAAATCATCAGACTACTTTGAAAACAACTTTCTCAGATTCTTGCAGCCCTTCCGTTATAAAAGTATTGCAAACTCGTGCAGGTTTTGGCTGTATAGGAAGTTGCGTAATGAATCCTCTAAGAGAGTTGGCAAGTTTGGCCGTTGAAAACTGCAATCTCTGTCGGGCTGCGTGAAATTCCAGGCACACGACAGGACACTCTGACCTTACAAACGTCCGACTAAAGCAGCAACTTCGACACCACCCACTGCTTGGAAGTCAAAAACATTGAATAACAGTCTGAAACTGGGAGAGGGGAAGAAAGGTCAGAAAGAAAGATTAGTCCAAACATTAGCCTAAGGTTGCTCCCATAATTTGCTGGGTAAAAGGAGAGCTTTCTGGGTGAAGTCCTGTTTGCAGTGGGCCGGTGTCACCGTGATATAGCGACAGCAAGTGCCTCTCTGGGAGAGCTCGCTCTCTCTCTCTGCTTCTGCTGCTGCTCACCTCTCCTCGCCCTCCCCAGCTCCCGTTGAAAACGCCAGGGTTGTCCTCCTTCAGACCCAGCTCCTTAAGCCAGGCATAGTCGGGCTGCTGGATGAGCAAACTGGACATAGCTGCAGACAGTCTCCAGCTGCAGAACGCCTCCCTCTTTCGGAGCAAAGGCCTCGCGAAGGACAGCGTTACCCACTGCATCCTATCAGCGGAGCAACGCAAAAATCGCAGGAGTTTAAAAACACACACACACACACACACACACTGCCAGGGCAATCGGTGGAGCGCAGCCTGTATGATTGGCAGCAGCGTGTGCTGCCCACCCCCGCAACGTACAAGGAAAAGGGATGAAGCAAAGAGCAAGAACAGCTAACTGCAGATCCAGCCCTGAACCCGGATTGCAAGCCTTGCTCTGGAAGAGAACGGCTACTCTACCCTGAAAATAGATCAGCAGCACGTCCGCTGACTGCGCAGTCCCAGAGCAAAGAGGGAAAAAAAAACGCATTGCCACTTCGTTTTAAAGCATTTCCCTTTCTGCATTTATAATAGTCCAATATAATGAAACGTCACTGAAGCACCAGCTAAATTTAGAGCTGCATTTTAACGAATAAAAGCATGATGAAAATGGTTTTTGAGGAGGGCGTTAAAAGAGAAAGATGGATAGGAAGCTTAGGGCACAAGACTAGCTGATAAAGGTGATAATAGTCCCAGACGACTCTCTCATTAGGGAGAGACTACTGGTGGTGGTTTAAGCTGATAGTCACCACATCTCAGGGAGGGGAGAGGTTAAAGAGATTCCTTCATGGTAACCTTAGCCTGTGCAGTAATTGAGCCGAATGTGTGGGGACATCACTCTGTACCGCAAACCAGCTGTCCAACCAATTGAGATATGTGACTCCCTACCAGCTGAAAGGACAATTATGTTGGGAAAAACATCAGTGGTGTGCAGCAAGCCAGAAATGAAGGCATGTGAAGTTCTTAAAACATAGAACATTACAGCGCAGTACAGGCCCTTCAGCCCTCGATGTTGTGCCAACCTGTGATACCAATCTGAGGAATCTACACTATTCCATTATCATCCATATGCTTATCCAATGACCATTTAAATGCCCTTAAAGTTGGCGAGTCTACTACTGGTGCAGGCAGGGCATTCCGCGCCTTTACTACTCTCTGAGTAAAGAACCTACCTCTGACATCTGTCCTATATCTATCACCCCTCAATTTAAAGCTATGTCCCCTCGTGCTAGCCATCACCATCCGAGGAAAAAGGCTCTCACTGTCCACCCTATCTAATCCTCTGATCATCTTGTATGTCTCTATTAAGTCATCTCTTAACCTTCTTCTCTCTAATGAAAACAGTCTCAAGTCCCCCAGCCTTTCCTCATAAGACCTTCCCTCCATACCAGGCAACATCCTGGTAAATCTCCTCTGCAGCCTTTCCAATGCTTCCACATCCTTCCTATAATGTGGCGACCAGAACTGTACGCAACATTCCAAGTGCGGCCGCACCAGAGTTTTGTACAGCTGCAACATGACCTTACGGCTCCGAAACTCAACCCCTGTACTAATAAAACCTAACACACCGTACGCCTTCCTAACAACCCTATCAATCTGGGTGGCAGCTTTCAGGGATCTATGCACATGGACACTGAGATCTCTCTGCTCGTCCACACTACCAAGAATCTTACCATTAGCCCAGTACTCTGTATTCCTGTTACTCCTTCCAAAGTGAATCACCTCACACTTTTCCACATTAAACTCCATTTGCCACCTCTCAGCCCAGCTCTGCAGCTTATCTATGTTCCTCTGTAACCTGCAACATCTTCTGCATTACCCACAACTCCACCAACTTTACTGCCATCTGCAGATTTACTAACCCATCCTTCTACGCCCTCATCCAGGTCATTTACAAAAATGACAAACAGCAGTGGCCCCAAAACAGATCCTTGTGGTACACCACTAGTAATTGAACTCCAGGATGAACATTTCCCATCAACCATCACCATCTGTCTTCCTACAGCTAGCCAATTTCTGATCCAAACCGCTAAATCACCCTCAATCCCATGCCTCCGTATTTTCTGCAATAGCCTACCGTGGGGAACCTTATCAAACGCTTTACTGAAATCCAAATACACTGCTTTACCCTAATCCACCAATTTGGTCACCTTCTCAAAGAACTCAATAAGGTTTGTGAGGCACGACCTACCCATCACAAAACCGTGTTGACTATCCCTAATCAAATTATTCCTTTCTAGATGATTATAAATCCTATCTCTTATAATTCTTTCCAACACTTTACCCACAACCGAAGTAAGGATCACTGGTCTATAATTACCAGGGTTGTCTCTACTCACCTTCTTGAACAAGGGGCCAACATTTGCTATCCTCCAGTCTTCTGGCACTATTCCCGTAGACAATGATGACATAAAGATCAAAGCCAAAGGCTCTGCAATCTCCTCCCTAGCTTCCCAGAGAATCCTAGGATAAATCCCATCTGGCCCAGGGGACTTATCTATTTTCACACTTTCCAGAATTGCTAACACCTCCTCCTTATGAACCTCAATCCTGTCCAGTCTAATAGCCTGTATCTCAGCATTCTCCTCGACAACATTGTCTTTTGCATGTGTGAATACTGACAAAAAATATTCATTTAGCGCCTCTCCTATCTCTTCGGACTCCACGCACAACTTCCCACTACTGTCCTTGACTGGCCCTAATCTTACTCTAGTCATTCTTTTATTCCTGACATATTTATAGAAAGGTTTAGAGTTTTCCTTGATCCTACCTGCCAAAGACTTCTCATGTCCCCTCCTGGCTCTTCTTAGCTCTCTCTTTAGGTCCTTCCTAGCTAACCTGTAACTCTCAAGCGCCCTAACTGAGCCTTCACGCCTCATCTTTACATAAGCCTCCTTCTTCCTCTTGACAAGAGGTTCAACTTCTTTAGTAAACCACTGTTCCCTCGCTCGACCACTTCCTCCCTGCCTGACAGGTACATATTTATCAAGGACACGCAGTAGCTGTTCCTTGAACAAGCTCCACATTTCAATTGTGCCCAGCTCTTGCAGTTCCTTCCCCATCCAATGCATCCTAAATCTTGCCCAGGATACTGGTACCCCTCTGGTTCAGGTGTAGACCATCCCGTTTGTAGAGGTCCCACCTACCCCAGAATGAGCTCCAATTATCCAGGTATCTGAATCCCTCTTTCCTATTTGTTTCTTCATCTGGTTATTACATTAGGTAATTCCTCCATGATTGCTGCCATTGGCCTTGCCCACATGTTAAAAGGACCAGTGGTTTGTACAACCTGTTTGTTTCATTGCGCCTATGGGTCACTGCTCACCAACCAACCTGGCTGTCCAGCTTAGACTGAGTGTCAGTTATCAGGTTAGAAAAGTTAGAGACAGAATGGACAAGGCCATGGGGAGATTTGAACACAAGGATAGGTGATCAGGACTTGGTGCAGGGTTAGGAAACTGCCAACTGAGTTTGATGAAGAGAAGTCTACAAAGGGTGCAACACAGGTGCCCATTCAGCAAAGTGTCGGAATCATCAATTATGGAGGTGCAGAATCAACCTGGAACCACATCCATTGCAAAGAAAGAACAGAATAAAGCCATGGAAAATGGTTTCAGGATCAGAGGGTCTGAGGTAGGAGAGCAGATAGGCGTTATTAAAGAAGTGAAAATGCTTACTATGATCAGAGTGTTACTACTATTCGATTTCATCCAACATTAACTTACTCAGATTTGTTCCCTTTTGGCCTTTGTAACCACAGTGACCACTTGGTTCATTATGAAGCATTTGGAGACATTCCAAAGAAATAATAGGCCCATAAGATACAAGGAAAGGATTAGGCCATTCAGCCCATTGAGTTTGCTCTGCTATTTGTTCATGGCTGTTAAGTTTCTCACCCTCATTTTCCTGCCTTCTCTCCATAACCTTTGATCCCCTTACTAATCAAAAACCTAGCTATCTCTGTCTTAAATACACTCAGTAACTTGGCTTCCACAGCCTTCTGTGACAATGAGTTCCGTAGATTCACCACTCTCTGGCTGAAGAAATT
This sequence comes from Ginglymostoma cirratum, assembly GCA_024137785.1. Classification (NCBI taxonomy): domain Eukaryota; kingdom Metazoa; phylum Chordata; class Chondrichthyes; order Orectolobiformes; family Ginglymostomatidae; genus Ginglymostoma; species Ginglymostoma cirratum. The sequence goes on from JAHRHZ010000012.1 coordinate 63,269,071, forward strand.
CCTCCTCATCTCAGTTCTAAGGGTAGTCCGTTCACTCTGAGGCTGTACCTTCAGGTTTTAGTCTCTCCTACTAAAGGAAACATCTTCTCCACATCCATTCTATCCAGACCCTTCAGTATTCTGTAAGTTTCAATGATATTCCCCCTCATCCCAGTAAACTCCATTGAGTACAAACACATCAACAAATGAAAAATTTCATGCAAAGTTGTCAAGTCACTGATAATATCAAAATTGAAGGGAAGGAATTCAAGTGGGGACTGCAGTCAGGGACTTAAAAAGGCTACAAACAAATAAACTTATGTCAGGACAAAGATTAATGTTTTTAACAGTCAGTGATAAGGAACGACAATGTCATCCAAGTCAGGATGACGTGTGGCATGGCGAAGAATTTAGAGATTGTAGCAGCTTTCCTGTGCAAATTCCCTCATGAAAATTTGTAATACACTATAATTTGCCAGACAGAATTCCCAGCCTAGAGATGATATTAATTGCATAGAAATATCTAAAAATACTCAACCACTCCCCATAAGACAAGATCTTCATCCCCAGGATCAGTCCCTGGAACCCCTCCAAGGCCGGCACATTCTTCCTTAGATACGGGACCCAAGACTGCTCACAATATTCCAAATGTGGTCTCACCAGAGCCTTACCGCCTTGGCAATAAATCTCTGCTCTTGTATTCTAACCCTCTTGAATGTGAATATTGCATATTCCTTCCCAACTGCCAACTGAACCTGCATGTTAACCTTAAGAGAATCCTTAATTAGGACTCCTTTGTCTCTTTGTGCATCAGATTTCCTAAAACTTTCCCCATTTAGAAAATAGTCTATGCCTCTATTCTTCCTGCAAAAGTGCTTGATCTCATAATTTCCCACATTGTATTCCCTCTGCCACTTCTATGCCTACTCTGCTAGCCTGTCCAAGACCTTCTGCAGCCTCTCTACATCTTCAACACTAACTGTCTCTCCACACAACATAAATGACATAATATAAGTGCAAATATCTTTAGACATTTCTGTTAATGATGTTAATTTGAAAAATAAATCAGGATCCACGCACCTTTCCAGGTCACACCATGCAAGACTGTCCTGCAATTTATAACCTATAATGCATTCTGAAATTTTAATTGTTCATTCCTTATTTAGTACATTTCACAGTATTTAGCAGCTGAATTCACCCTCCACAAAATAAATATAATCTATTGAACAGAGCAGAAGTTATATTGGTAAATTTGTAAACTGCAGAAATTGAAGCAGCTTCGATAAGAAATAATAAGTTGGCAATATTTTTATAACAACTGTCTCGATGTCTTAAGACAGTCATCATATTGACCTGAACTGCCTTGTTTATTTGCTTCCCTTTACATTTTGCAACAAAGTCCACTCCAATTTAGAAACACAGAACTTTCTTTGTTTGTAACTAGCAGTTTCTAGGCTGTGTTAACATGTTGCTCATGAAACTGACGTCCCATTCGTAGCTGTGACAATGGTAACGATAAGTATGATGTTCTGGATCTGACAGTTGGTTTGAGTTTGGAATGTTTGAAACAATTTCAAGGAGTAATCGATTTAACTTAAATGGAAGAACAGAAAACTATTGATCAAATGACATCTAGTTTTGTCAATAATACAATATAAAATGTTTTTGTTGACTAGCTTTGGATAGAAAATGCACAAACTTTTAAGTGTATCTATGGAAGGCACCCTCTTCATAATTTCATGGTCTTGATTTTCAGGCAGCTCAGTTCTTGAGAATTATAACTCTTGACACTGTTGACTCCATGCTGAATGTGACACTGCAGAACAAATGAAGGGGAATATGATTGAGAGGGGGATGCAGATAAAATTAGTAAGCCGTTAAAAATGTACAAGTTAATAATAGTTGTATTTGTTAAAGGCGTGTCATGTTTGTAAACTTAATTTTGATACAGCATTGATCCAATAAAGGGCATATTGGAGAAGACAGGTCCATCGGCGACAAACATTAATCTTTCTGATGCTGTTGAGGTGGGATGTCCCTTTGGATTGGAGGTAAGCAGTCCACAATTTTATATGGTCAATGATTATATAATACCTTTAATGCAATAAAACATCCATGACAATTTATATTGCAGCACAAGGCAAAATGTGATTTCTGGTTACATAAAGTGATATTAGAAAGGATAGCCAAAAGCCAAAAGAGGTCAATTTTAAGGAGCAGCTTCAAGGAAGAAAGAGATTTAAAGAGGTGGAGTGATTTCAGAGGAAATTACTGAATTTAAGTCCCACGTAGCTGGAGTCACAGCTAGGTTTTAGACTGGTAGGATCTCTGGCAGGATTTTAGAATGTTGTAAATGGGCAGGAATTGACTCTGTCTGTCTTCATCTCTTCCTAGGTCTTTTCCATGTCCAGGTGGTCCTGGTGGCAGGAGTATGTAGTATCTAAGGTTGCTCTTGATGAACATGAACAGTGGGCAGCTCTAAGTATAAAACGTCTTTTGAGAGTCTTGTGGCACAGTGGTAGAGTCTCTAACTGTGGGCCAAATGGCCAGAGAAGTGCCATGATATGCCTAAATAGATTAATTAAAAATAACCACAATGTGTGGATGACATCAGTAACAATGTTTTGACTTCGTTGAGATAATATTTCTTTTTGTTTTGGTCGGATCTGAAGTTTTTTTCACTTCTAGTAAATTAGAAGTATCATAAAAGGTATACTTGTTGTAGTAATTCTTATTTGGTGACCCTGCCTGCAGCAACTGATCACCTTCATTGATCCAGCCAGTTTGCCACAACTATTTATAAAGAGATGTTAAAAGAATCAAGAAACAGAGGGACAAAAAAAAACACACAAGCTGGAATCCAAGGTAGACGAACAGGAGGCTCGAAGAACACAGCAGACCAGGCAGCATCTGGAGGAAAGGAGCAGTCAACATTTCAGGCATTACCCTTCTTCCGATCTTAAAGAAACAGAGGGCATAGGTTTAAAGTGATTTGCCCAAAAAGTACAAATGTGAGGGACATGAAAAAGGATTTTCACACAACGAGTAGTGAGATTATGGAATGCGCTGCCTGAAGCATAGTTAAGGCATTCAAGATGGCAATGGATGCTATTTGGATGAAAATAATGTGCACGAGTACAGATATAAAGCAGGAGTCTGGCACTAAGTAACTGTTGTCATTTGGAGAACCGATGCAGATGAGATGATCTGAACAGCCCCCTTCTGCACTGTAACACTTATATGATTCTATGATATAAAACCAATTGTCTATCTCTCTTTTTCCCATCATGGAGAGGATGTCTATAGCCCACTGCAATCAGCCAGTGCAGCGCCCCCGTCTGGTCAGGGCTAGAGCAGCCCAAGACTCGGGGCGGGGGAAGGCTGTGACCCGGAAGTGCAGAGCTGGAGGTTTAGTTTCCGGGTTCGGGGCCGGGGCCGGGCTCTGCCTGCAGCGATGGCGGCGCCGCTGGAGGATGGTGAGGTGTTGGACACCGAGTCGGACTCGGAGATGACCACGGGCGGAGAGCTGCAGGTACTGGAAGGGAGGGGGATTTGCAGTGAAACGGTTCCCTGTGCTCCCAGGATTAGCCACATCTGTCCCTGATTGAGCAGACCCTTGCTGCATGGAGATCCAGCTGGAATGTGATGGGCTCTCATTCGCCTCTCCTTCTGGAGCAATGAGTCCTGGGGGGGAAGGTGTGTCTGATTGACTTCTGTAGCCGCCTCCTGTTCTGGGGGGAGCCTGTACCCTTCCTTTACACCAAGCCCCAGGCCACAAATGCTTCACTTGTAAAATTCACACCCTCGTTCCAAGACCGTTTTGTAGCCAAAAAAAAACCTCAGGAATTGCTGGAGAAACTCAGCAACATCTGCGGAGAGAAAAAAAAATCCGTTAACGTTTCGCGTCCTGTGATCTTTCTTTCTGAACCCTTTTGTAGCATTTTCCATCTCCATCTGTGGAGCTCTTAAACCCCCATCACGGTTCATGCTGGCTTCCAACTCTGTCCAGCCACTTGCGCATCTCCCTACAATTTATTTCTCCCCAGCTTGCATTACCGGCCTTCTACAATCATTAAAAGCTGAAAATGCTGCAGGGTGAGATGCAAAATACGCGTTTCAAGTAAGCCTTTTTTAAGAAAAAATAACTGCATAAGCCCATTGGCCCCACCTGTGGTTGACAGTAGTAACAATTGCAACGATAGGGCTTTCAATCTCTTAGTGGCAATCTCTGCATGAGCCAGGTCTCAAAAGACTAGAGATGGAAGGTCACAAACCTGAAATGTTAACTCTGTTTATGACTCTACGGATGTTGGCAGACCTGCTGAGTAGTTGCAGTATTTTCTGTTTTTATTTCAGACTTGCAGCATCCACTGTATTTTGCTTTTATGTGGCTGTTCTATAATATTACATTAGTGAGTGATTGCACCTTATTTCCTTCATGAACTTCAAGTTGATCAAACTTAGAATCCTCATGGTAACTGAATTTCCAACTGTCCTGAGAGCATGCTCATCTTTAGCGGAGAAAGACCCCCATCCCCGCCTCTTCGACTTGTCTGCCTCCTCTCCACCTATCCTCTCCTCTATCCATCCTCTATCCGCCTCCCCCTCTCTCCCTATTTATTTCAGAACCCTCTTCCCCTCCCCCATTTCTGATGAAGGGTTTAGGCCCGAAACGTCAAGTTTTCCTGCTCCTATGATGCTGCTTGACCTGCTGTGTTCATCCAGCCCCATGCTTGTTATCTCGGATTCTCCAGCATCTGCAGTACCTTTTATCTCTGACCCCTGTCTTCTGTTTGTTTACCTTGAGCAAGACCAATGCACAACAACATGGGTTAATGCAAGTTTATCGAGTTCACAATATTGAACTATTTACCCCCTTTGAGACCCCTTCTAGTTTCGTTTATAACTTAAACGTGTTGACCAAGTACCCTTGCAGGCTGTCACACAAAGTTTCTTTTTTTTCCTGGTTAAAATTTTGAAGTAGAACTTTCAGGTATACTTTAACTATTTAAAGTGTTTAAGATATTCAAGTACTTTTTAAAAGACTCTTGGTCCTGTACCTCTTCCTTTAAGATGCTCCTTAAAAAGTATGTATTAGGAAAGCTGACCAGTTGTTTGATCAGATATGTCTACATGGTCTGATGTCATTTTCTTTTCCCCCTTTGAGATTATTTCAGTGATGCACTTTAGAATGTTTTGCTATCTTAAGATGTTCAGGTAGATACAGAATGTCTTATGATACTCATTAAACTTTGTGCAGGGAGTAGCCTGCCCAACATGCATTCTTTGGCAAAACAGAGTAGCTGGATAGTTTGTCTTGTATGAGACATCTTTCTTGAAATTTAGCTACTGTGCTTTTTTTAACATCATTCAGTGAGAACTATTTAGGGTTGTGAAAAGGTGCTTTTATGATTAAAAGGTAGGAAAATTTAATTGGAGCTATTTGATCTGAATTCATCTTTTGAAGGGGGAAATATTCTGTTGCTACGAAAATGAGCAACTTGAGTGTCTAGGTCTATAGGTGAACATTCTGAATTCTATAGTATATAAGCTGTGGTAGATCTGTCATAATATTCTGCCTTTTCTGGTGGATTTGCAGTTTCTAAAAATAAATTTTACCTGAATTAATTTCAAATTTGAGTGTTAATCTTTTTAAAGTTTGAAAGTGTTTGAGTGAAAGCTTCTAGAATATTCTCAGGTACTGGTGCAGATGCATCCTGAGAATTTTAAGTACCATACAACTTTATTCTTTATTACCCACTTATATCTGTAGCTTCTCCAAGGTTCTCTCCATGGCTGCCACTGTTTTTCAGCAACATGGTATTTCTCAGGGCCATCTTGTAAAAGCTTGCCATTTTCCACATGTACACGGAAAGCTGATTTGTCACTATTTCACTCCACCTGTTCACGTCCTTTGACTTGTCATTGTGCTTGTCTGACATCAGGTGAACTGAATTTTTTCCATTGTGTCAGAAAAACCAAAGCCATTGCCTGAGGCCAAGCCAAACTGTTGGCACTCGGTGTGATGTTTAACAGTTTCCACCTCCATATCATAAAATCCCTCCAGCATGGGGTAGGCCATTTGGCCCATCGAGTCCACACCAACCCCCCCGAAGAGCATCCCGTGCGGACCGACACCCCCCTCCCCCCACCAGCCCTCCCAATTTCCCTGTATCCCTGCATTTTCCACGGCTGATCCACCTAACCTATACATCTTTGGACTGTGGGAGGAAACCCATGCAGATTTGTGGAGAATTTGCAAACTCCACACAGACAGCCTCCCAAGGGTGGAATCGAATCTGGGTCCCTGGCGCTGGTGACGCAGCAGTGCTAATCACTTAGCCTAAAGCCAACTGTTGAAGTTCCACGTTTTATTGACCTATGTTGTTGCATGGTCTGGCAACAACTCAGATTTTAAAATTCTCAAACAAAAATGGAAATTGCTGAGAAAGCTCAGCAGATCTGATAGCATTTGCAGAGAGAAACTAGAGTCAATGTTTCGGGTCAAGTGACCCTTTATGAGAATGGATTCTGAGGAAGGGTCATTCGACTTGAAACGTTGACTCTGATTCCTCTCCGCAGATGATGCCAGATCTACTGAGCTTTTACAGTGGTTTCTATTGTTGTTTCTGATTTACAACATCTGCAGTTCTTTTGGTTTTTACTTAAAATTCTCATATTTCTTTTCAAATCCTCCTGTGGTCTTGTCCCAACTTATTTCTGCAACTTGTTACAGCCCTAAGGCTCTCCAAGATTGCTAAGCTTCTCCATTTTGTGTCTGTTGCACATCTCTAATTTTCATCTTGCCACTGTTGGCTGTACCTTTAGCTGCCTTGGCTGTAAGCTCTGGACTCTCTTCCCTAAACCTCTACATCTATTTACTTCCCTCTCTTGTTTAAGATGCCTCTTTGACCAAGCTCTTGGCTATCAGTCCCGATATTTCTTTATTCAACTCAAATTTTGATTGCAATTCCTCAAGATGTTTGTACAAACCAAATTCAGTTCAGGGCTGCAGTCCTGGGCAAAAGTATCAGGTTCCAAGCCCAGATTTTTGAGAGACTGAGACCTTCACTTACAGTCTTTAAGGATGGGATTTAAGGTTGCAATCAAAATTTGAGATTAATGTAATCTCTTTTTATTGTTGAAGTCTTTTTGGACAAATTATTTCAGTTGCTGAAGGAAAGAAATCTCATCAAACACATGGGAACATGCAACTAGCTTGCACATTAAGAACAAGAAGTTCCATAGGCAAAATTCATTATGAATAAGGGTGAAGGAATAAATTTGAAAAACTGGTTGGAGAAGTTGCAGACATTTTAGTAGCCACTGCAAAGTGTGAATAGCAAATTATTGCTTGCATGCTATTTTCCAAAACAATAATTTTAATTAGGCCGATCGTATGTTCACACTTACTAACTGTTGTACTTCATTTACAGAACCAGCAAGCTGCTATTCCCAACTTTCCAACTACACCCTTTAATGCACAAAATGATATGCCAGCTCATCCATCTTCATTTGATTTGAGCAGTCGCTACCGAACCACAACATCTGACAATTCAAGTGAAGAGAGTGATCTTGATTCTGATGATGAGGAAAGACTCTTGTGGCGAAGGAAACGTCAAAAGTGTTCAAACAGTACAAACAATCTACCTTTAAAGCCTCCAGTCATGCCTTTTGGTCCGGTTGGTGATGGTTTTACAGGGGCTGGAAATCCTGCAAAAGTTGGAAGTCGCAAAGTTAACAATATTTGGGGCTCAGTATTACAGGAGCAAAATCAAGATGCTGTGGCAACAGAGCTGGGAGTTTTGGGAATGGAGGGCAGCGTTGACATGAACTCTCGACAGTCCGAGACTTATAATTATGTAATGGCAAAGAAGATGATGGCAAAGCAGCGTCAGGAGGAGGAAGAGGAAATGAATAAGTTAGAAACAGAATTAGATGAGTATGTGCAGGATGGAAGGAAAATCAAAAACCAGGAAGAGTCTAATCAAAGTAATCTCAAGCGAAAAAGGCCAGTGAAGGAGAGGCTAGGGGAAAGGCTTGAAATGAACTATAAGGGAAAATATGATATTAAAGAAGATGATAGTCCAACTAAGATTTCGGATGAAATAGCTTACAGGTTGGTACGTTCTGTTTACAGTTATGCTAAGTTCAGATTATCTAGAATATGACAACTGAAAAGTTTTCTGCAGAGGTAAAAATAAGATGCTATCTGCAGATGCCTTCTGCCTTGTGTGAGCCTCGGCAAATTTGCTTTCTTTCGGTGTGCCTCTGAGCCTTTGTGGTGTCCCCAACTGTGCAGTAATCATCAAACAATACCTCTGTTCATCCTGCTCTTTTGTTCTTTGAGAAAAGTCAGTGTTGTTCGAAGAAGGGGTAAGGTGAACGATACCTTTGTCTCCAAATGGTAAGTGAAGTAGGCTGTTCGAGTAGAATTGGTTTCTTTTTGCTTTTATTATTTCTTAGGATATGGATGTCCTTGGTAGGGCCAGAACGTTGTTCGTCTCTAAGAGTCAACCACATTGCTGTGTGACTGGAGTCAGGTGCAGGCCAGATGGGCAAAGCTGGCGGATTTCCTTCCCAAAGGACACTAGTGAAAAAGCTGGGTTTTTGCAATAACCAGTAATAGTTGATCATGATCACCATTGCTGAGACCAGCTTTATGTTACAGATTTATCAATTAAGTTTAAATTCCACGAGTTTCCTTGGTGGAATCTGAATTTCTGTCCCTTGCCTCTGGCTCACTTGGTGTGGGGAAAATGGTTGGGCTCCATTTGTCAATTGTACCATGAATAAAATTAAACCCACTTCCATGGTGCAGCAATCGGTTTGAAGAAAATGTTTGACTGTGGGTATTTACAATTTTGCTGCTTTTGAGTCAGCTGCTGGGATACATATGATGGACCTTTTTAATTTTGTCCTGCCTCACGAGACTGTCAAATGTGACTGCTTGCCTCTTGTGCCAAAAGTGAGAACACTGTAAACCACTTCCCGTTCTACTGTTGTATATGGATTTAGCCATCATTCCAGGGACCGTCATAGTACACTGACATGATGTTATCAGTATGAATGAAGTGGTTTTGGCTTGACATCATCAGAAACTATAATGTAACATGGGAGAACTTGATCCAACTAAAGCTACAATCAGACTTTTAGAGAATACCTTGAGAGTCCTGTCTCAACTCCTCAGTTTTGAACACAGTTGCATTGCAGTAACAAGTATTGCACAAGAGCTTTGTTTCTAGGCAACGATATTATTTGAGCCCCTTTCTGATATTTTAAAGATTTGTTTCGTGTTGTCAAGCGGATACTTAGCCTCTGGCTTGTCAGTAGCTAAAATAATTTTAGCTAATGTTTAAAGGCTGAATTCTAGGCACAGCAGATTTTGTATTAACTGGCACCTATGGGACCAGGAGTGTGCCGACTGGACAAATATTCTATTGATCAAGGGGTCCACATCATCAATGTAAAACACACTGAGTAATAGAAACGTAATGCAGTAGGTATATACATCACTGTTATACTTCATTTACAGCATACATCACTTTAATAATGCCACTTTGCCTTAAATAAAGCTTATCGGCAGAGAGCTTTCCCCCTCGCATCCTCAACTGACTACTCAGACATTGTGATAATACAATAAGCTTCTGCTACTTGAGGTATATAATTTTTGCCAGTTTATGGAGAGTGCCATTCATAAGGTACCAGTTAAAACAAAGTTTGCTGTATTTCTAATCAATCTACACAAGTTAGACACTGCTCTGGAGCAGGTGACTTGAGCCCAGGCCTCCTGGCCCAAAGATAGGGAAACTACCACTTTATCACAACAGCCTTTATGGACTGAATTTTACACTGCTCCTGCTTAGTCTGATACATTGTTGCAAGCAGGTACTCACTCACTTGCAGTAGTGTCCAAATTTCAACTTGTAAACCAGCAGTTGAGCAACTGAAAGTCGCATGCAATGAGAGATTTTACGTGGCAGCTATTACCGAGACATGATTACAAGACAGTCAGGACTGAGAACTAAATATACCAGGTTAGAATTTCTGTAGAAAAGATAGGGGAAAATGGCATGGGAAAGAGTAACCACCTTGATTAAGGATGAAATCATTTCAATGGAAAGAGAGGATAGAACAAGAGGGAAGCCGTTTATGGGTAGAATTATGAAATGGGAAAGGATTAAGACAGTTGTAGGAGTTGTGTAAATACCCCAGATAACTGCTAAGTAGATTGTGTCAATGCAGAGATAGGTAAGGATAGTAAAGGTGGGCTTTAATGGAGGATTTCAAAATGTATATGGATTCTCTCAACTTCATTGTTGCTGAGTTATCAGAATAGATATCAAATATCTAGTACTGGATGAGCAGAATCAGGCTGTTCTCAACCTTGAAGTCGTTTTTGACACCAAGTTTTCTTCCAGCTACATTTGTATTATTACTAAGACTACCTTCTTAAGAAATAGGTCATTCAGCTCATCGGGTCTGCTCTGCCATTCGATCACGGCTGATATGCTCCTCACCTCCATTTTGCTACCTTCTCCCCATAACCCTTCAACCCATTACCAATTAAAGATCTGTCTAACTCCTTAAATTTGCTCACTGTCCCAGCATCCACCGCACTTTGGGGTGATGCATTCCACAGATTCACCACCCTTTGGGAGCAGTAGTTTCTCCTCAGTTCTGTTCTAGATTGGCTACTCCCCTAAAACTATGACTTCTCGCCCTAGAATGCCCCACAAGAGGGAGCATCTACTCCACGTCTATTTCATCTATACCTTTTATCATCTTGAATAGCTCAAATTGATCTCCACTCATTCTTCTAAATTCCACAGAGTACAGGCCGAAACTGTTCAATCTCTCTTCAAACGACATGCCCCTCATCTCTGGGATCAATCTAGTGAACCTCCTCTGAACTGCCTCCAATGCTGCTACATCTTCTCTCAAATAAGGGGACCAAAACTGTGCACACTGCTCCAGGTCCGGTCTCACCAATGCCTTGTATAGTTGCAACAATACTTCCTTACCTTTATATTCTATTCCTTTAGCTATACCTACTTCCAACTCCATAACTGCCCATCTCAGTTGAACTGTTGCTGAAACCCTTATATTTTTGTTACCTTTGAAATATAACTTCCATTGCATTCCTGGCTATTCTCCCACATTCTGCTCTCTGTAGGCATGAGCTCGTCCACCCCTGACTTGTGCTAAATTCCTTTTATCACTGTTGTGCACGCTGTCATACAGTGGCTCTCGTTTGGTAATGTCTACCATGTCAACAAGGTAGTGAACTTGTGTGTGTCAAGCTAAGTACCCGAGAACCAACAAAATTCCTGCCGCATTGGATTTAATAATGAGCCTGATTTAGTTAGGTGCCTATAGGTGCATGAACATTTATCTGTTATCAGTCTTAATCTGGTTGTGTTCAGCATAGCATTTGAAAAGAACAAACAAAATTTAGGTAAGGCTGACTTCAATGGGATGAAAATAGTGATTGTTCATAGTAAGCTGAGCAGCTCTGTTAATGGTTAAAACAACCGAAGAATAGTGGCAAATGTTTTTACAAAAAAAAATTCAGAACCTGTTTAAACCTCTAAGGGTAAGAACCATATTTCCTAAAAAAGACATACATGGGTAACTAAAAAGGTGAGGTAAAACTAAAATAATGCAAAAAAATAGATTGCATCCTGGCAAATGGGAAATAAACACAGCAGTGGAGGTTGATTGAACAAAAGCCCCATAATTTTGAATTTGAAGAGACAGGTAAAGGATATTAAAATCAATGCAATTACTTTTGCAGTTATGAAGAAAAAATTCAAATTCAGTGCGGACCCTCACAACAATTGATATTATCAATGAAAATAAGGCAGTTACAGACCTGAAAATAACTTTTAATTTGTATTTGAGAGAGGAAGACGACGAGATAACAGATACCCCAAGGAAACCAGCGTTGAATCAGAAATAGATCCATGTTAACATAAGCGAAAAAAATCTATTAAAGATTGACAAATCCCTAGAACCTTATGGTTTGCGTCTCGGGGGTTTTTAAAGGAAATAGGTTGCAGATACCAGAGCTATAATCTTCAAGAGTTCGTTATTGAGGCTCATGGGACCAGAGGATGAAAGCTACAACAGTGTACTGAACTGGATGATCAGTCATGATCATATTGAATGGTGGAGCAGACTCAAATAGCTGAATGGTCCACTCCTCTTAATTTCTACACTTCTCAATTTTGGAATTGCTCCCTTAGTTTGGAAAATTACATATCATTCTCCTACTTAAATTGAATTATTGTTGTCACATTGTTGAGATACAGTGACGTGTTGTTTTGCATGCTATACATACAGATTGTTCGGCTACCCTGATGTACTTTGTATGGTACAGAATGCGGAAAACAGTGTTACCGGCACAGAGAAGGTTCAGAGAGAGATCAGAATTCACATCGGAAAGGTCCGTTTAAAAGTCTGACAACAACATGGAAGAAGCTGTTCTTGAATCCATTCAGATGTGTTCAAATTTTTGTATCTGCTGCCTGGTGGAAGAGAGTATAACCAGGGTGGGAGGGGTCTTTGATTTTGTTGGTTGCTTTCCCAAGGCAGCAGGATGTATAGATGGCATCAATGGATGGAAGGCTGGTTTACGTGATGGACTGGGCTGTGTTCTAAACTCTTGTGGTCTTGAGAAGAGCAGTTGCCAAACCGCGTTGTGATGCATCTAGATAGGATGCTTTCTATGGTGCATCTCTAAAAATTGTTGAGTGTTAAGGGAGTGGTTCCGATCCACAAAGGCTATGTGACTGGGTTACTGTCTTTATCAGCCTTTTTGTATCATGTTTTCAAATGCAAATTGTTTTGAGTTCAGATTATAGCCTCCCTGTACTGAACATGACAGTACAACGGTGGATTTGGAAATAGATCATGCCTGACAGGTGTGATTGAATATCATTGAATTTTTCTCCACCTCTTCCTCCTCTCTTCTCTCTTCTTTCCCCACCCTCTGTTCACCAATAAGGAACAGTCATTTGGTAGATTTAACTTCAGTGAAATGCATGCAAATATCAAATTTGAAGTGCATGTAAAAGCTGGCGTGTTTTTAAGACATGTAGCTTTTGAATTCAGAGATACAGTACGTACTGATTACTTGGTTTGTGTACAATATCTAGGACTGAAAAATTTGGTGTCTTGGTGGCAGGCTATCGTCAATTTTTTTGGAGAGAAAAGTGGCCTGCTCGATATTTAAGCTCATCTGACGCTTACGTTGGCCTAGTGTTCATTTTATCATAGAAAGTTATTTTAAAATATGCCCCAGGAATTCCTTGGCCTTTTTAAATCAAAATGATCCAGAATGTTGAAGCTGTGTGCGTCTGGTATGAAAAATATGTTGCAGAAAATATAACCAATTTGGAATTCTATTATTCAGGCTCCGAGAACCAAAAACTGATCTGATTCATAGGGTTGTTAAAATTATTGGAAGGAAGAAAGCAATAGAACTTCTGATTCAAACAGCTGAAGTGGAACAGAATGGTGGACTCATGATTGTTGTAAGTAAAGCCTTTCTGTTTTTTCTTTTAAAATTGTGCATGGCCCCACAACTTTGTTGAGTAACTAAACAATGCCTTCAGCAAAAAATCAGTTTCAATCCCCATTCTTTGCTTAATTAGCTAATCTCATCTGAGCTAGTCATGGGAGTGTGACAGTAATTCCTTTGAGTGCTGTTGGATTTGTGTGTGACATTTGGGTGAGAGGAGAGGAATGGGATTGGTTGTGATGCCTTCTGCAATCAAATAACTTTTTAACATCATTGAGTTTCTCAAATAGCGAAAGATACTGAATGAAATTTGTTGCACGAGGGACTGTGCTCTGGCAAGGACTCAACATAGTCGTGGTCATAATTGTTTCTATGTTGATTTGAGTTCTATCTTAGTGCTTTAATGTAAATAAAGGACATCCCCAAACATTACTGATCACAAATTCAAAACCCCTCTCGTGTGTGTGAAATGTCTGGGTTAATTTCAATGAGTGTTAGCCAATCGTGAGCTAAAATAGGTTGAGACACTCCCCCCTTATAATATGAAATAAGGATTATCTCAAAGACACTTTTTGCAAGTTGACTTCCTAAAGTATTTAGCAGAGGGAATTGAAAAGTCCAGAATATTGGGTTATGGTTCTGTAGTTGTGATTTTTGATGGTTGATTCAGGGTGTTGCCCATTATAAGTTGTAACAAAAATAGATATGCAAAAAACATCATGTAATATTTAAGTCATGAGGTATACATTAGTGCATTATCATGCAAGTAGATATAGGGGGCTAAGGTTGTCGTTGTTTATTGGAGTGATTGATGTCACTGAATCCACAAAAACATCCAGTCTTCCAACTTGCTGAAGAGTCTCGTTTATCCAATGCAAGGCTGGTCTAAGGAAAGATATACCGGCACTGGAGGCAGTTCAGAGATAGGTTGATACCTGTCATGGAAGGACTGCCTTCTAAGAGGAGGTTTGGTAGATTGGACCTATACTCGTTAGAATATAGAAGAATGAGAGGCAAACTTATTGAAACGTATAAGATTAGTAGAGGACTTGGGCTGGGTCGATGCAGAAAGGTTGTTTCCCCTTTCGGGAGAGCCTAGGACCAAGAGACACAATCTCAGAAAAGTTCCTGAAAATGGAGTCACAGGAGGACAGGATGGTAAAGAAAGTGTTTGGCACAGTTGCCTTCATTGGTCAGAATATTGAGTAAAGGAGTTGGGACGAAATGTTGCAGCTGTACAGGACATTGGTCAGACTGCTGCATACAGTTCTGGTCTCCCTTCAATGGAAGGATGTTATTAAACTTGAGAGGGTGTGAAAAAGATTTACAAGGATGTTGCTGGGACTAGAGGGTTTGAGCTAAAGGGAGAGGATGAATAGGCTGGGGCTTTTTCCCCTAGAGCATCAGAGACATGAATATGGATAGGGTGAATAGCCAAGGTCTTTCTCCTAGGGTTGGGGGGGAGGAGTCCAAAACTAGCGGGCATAGGTTTATGGTGGGAGGGGAAAGATTTTTAAAAAGGACCTGAGGCGTGACTCCAAACAGGATGGTGCATTCATCCAGAGGAAGTGGTGGAGGTGGTACATTGACAACATTTAAAAGGTGTCTGGGTGGGGATATGAGTAGAAACGATTTAGAGGGATTTGAGCTGAATGTTGGCAAATGGGACCAGGTCAGATTGGGATGTCTGGTCTGTACAGACGAGTTGGACCGAAGGGTCTGTTTCCATGCAGTCTGACTCTATCTGTATAAGACAGTGTGCGCCTGTCTGGAATTCTTTATTGCAGAGAGCTGCTGAGCCATTAAGTATATTCAAGGCCAAGGTACACAGATTTTTAATCAGTAAGAATCAAGAGTTATGGGAAAAGCAGGACAGTGGTGTTAGGGATTCAGATCAGCCATGACCTCGATGAATGGTGGAATCGACTTAATGGGCTGACCAGCCTACTTCTGCTCCTGTTTGTTGTGGTTTCATGGTTAAAGTGCGTTTGGGAGGTTATACTTTACATTTAAGATGGCAGAAATCTCTTTCCTAAAAGTGCTCTGTAAAGAAAGTATTAGCCAAATAGCGCTTGAGAGACCGGTTATGGCTTTGTCCTTAGGGAGAGCTGAAATGCTTCTGTCACTTATTTTTTCTTTATTCGTTCATGGGATGAGGGTGTCACTGGCTAGGCAGCATTTATTGCCCATCCCTAATTGCCCAGAGGACAGTTAAGAGTCAATCACATTGCTGTGGGTCTGGAGTCACATGTAGGCCAGACCAGGTAAGGACGGCCGTTTCCTTCCTTAAAGGACAGTAGTGAACCAGATGGGTTTGTCCAACAATTGACAATGGGGTCATGGTCATCATTAGATTCTCAATTCCAGATTATTTTTAATATGAATTCAAATTCCACCAACTGCTGTGACAGGATTCAAACCTAGGCCCCCAGAACGTTATTTGGGTCTCTGGATTAACAGTCCAGCGATAATACCACTAGATCATCACCTGCCGTAAAAGATTTGCAGCTGGAAGTGTTCCTCCAGGTTTCTATGAAAAAGTGCAGATATAGAACTAATTCACAGGAGGTCAAAAGAAAAGGTGCAAATGTCTGATATACATGTAAACAAAAAGAAGTCTAGGTTAACGTTAGTGGGAGGTACAATAAATTAGTAAGCAAAGATGTACTTGGAGGAAGGGAGGCTAGTTTCTTTTTGCATGAGCACAGCTTTGTAGTGCAATTTTTTTTCTACTTAATAGGATGGCAGCCGCAGAAGAACACCTGGTGGAGTTTACTTGCAATTATTGAAAAATACGCCAAGCATCACTCAAGACCAAATTAAGGTTAGAGCTCAAACGTTTTTATGTAACTAACTTAATCATCATATGCCACTGTTTGATAAGGGCGTTTTCTTCTCCCTTAAAATCTATGTTCCAGCTGCTAATCGTTATACTGTAATGTCTGCTGAAGGTGTAAATGTGTCAGCAGAATTCAGATGCAGTACATGAGTAGCACAAAACTCAGTGCAACAGAGTAATGCCTGTACAGAGTACTTAGCTTGGGGAATGTAATGAGCAATTAAGTTTTCTTTGCTGCTACAAGGCAATGGAGAGGGTGCAAGGGAGATAAATGAGGAATCGATCAGAAATGGTGGGCATAAATGTCAGGCAAGGATTGACAGGTTTTTCTCTTAATTTCAAAATTTTCTGATAGGTGTATACAGAGAGAATGTTTCCGAATACGGGGAAGAGGATAACTAAAGGTCATCAGTTTAGGATTCAGAATGCCAAAAGGGAATCTGAGAGAAACCCCTTTAACCAAAGAATGATGTGAATGTGGAACTTGCTCCTATCGGAAGTGGTTGAAGCAAGTAGTATTGATGTATTCAAGGAGAAGCTAGATAAGCATGTGATAGAGATGTGAATTAATACTCCAATGGAAGATTTAGAGGAGAAAAGATTCAGGCGAGCATAAATGCTGGCATGGACTTGTTAGGCCTAATGTCATTTATCTTATGTGACACTGTATCATCAGTTACATTTTATTTCCCAAAACTTGATGTGAAGAATGGCCACTAGAGGGCTTCTTAAACCAAAATTGTACAAGAACAAGTATTCTCATCTTCCTGTTAAAACCCTTTCATATTTTTGTTCCCTTATGGTTCTTTATTTGACTTTAAAACCCAATTCCTCTGCCTTTGGCTTTCTGTGCATCCTCTATTAATTCATAGATTAAGCTCTCAAAATTTAATTGCAAAGGACACAATCTACCAATATTTCTTTTTGTTACAGCTAAAGACTTAGATTGCAGTCATATTAAATGAGTCAGAAAATATCTATTGCCTTTGATCAACAGGAAATTTTTTATGATGAAAATCAGAGAGAATATAATTGCAAAAAAGCAGCCAAAAAAAGGAGGCGACACATTATTGGGAAAAAGATGAAGCAAGCTATTAAGGAACTGAACCTGCAAGTGGATGATGATGCCTCACGAGAGACTTTTGCTAGTGATACAAATGATGCCTTGGCTTCAGTTGAAGATACAGAAGAAGTTCACATGGAAAAGCCAACATTAGATCCTGAAGATGCAATTGAACTTGATAACAGCAATGATCTGGAAATCTTTTGAAAAGCTTGCTTAGTTACAGCACTGAAATACTATGAGACAAATGTAATAAATATCCCTATATTGGTGATCTCATTAAAATTTCTAGTTGACATATTTGTGCTACAATTATAACACCCTCCTTACTTGAAACAAGTTTTTTTGGCTAGTATTGTGGTGTGTTTAACTTACAAATTCATGCTTAACTTTCAAATGACATAAATTGTCAATTAACTTTGTTGTGCTCATATCACAGCATTTTTGAGAATATAGGGTAAAGTAATGCATTCCTATCAGCAAAGGAATCTTAAATCATTCTTCTATGTAAATTTTATGTTTGTGCATCATAACTTTTTACATTCAGTAAATTTTTTTTACTTAAATGCAAATTTTTTTGCAGCTCTTTTGATTCATTTCAGCATAAGGTGGTGATGTTATTGGAAACTACTGGATGGTATTGGATGAACAGATATTATGAAGTTAAGCACATGACATGTGTGAGAGCTGGTAGATAAAGGCATTAAAATGACCAATGGAAAACTGGATTATGTAAGTAGGAGTACACCATACAAAACCAGTGAAGAAATAAAATATATACATCAATAGTTTGACTGCAGCGTGACTATGGTGCACAGTTTTGGATATCCCATTACAGAATTCAAGTAAAACGATTAAAATACACCATAGCTTCACCAAAATTAGAGCCAAAAAATGTTCAATGGTAAGGATGTGGAGTACTGAATCCATACCAGAGTAGATGAGGCTTAAGGGGATGACTTGAGCTTTTGGGCAAATAAGCAAAATACTATTTTCTCTGGTTTGCAAAATTTTATTGTGACATCCCTGACAAGGCCATAATTTATTGTCTGTTCTCAATTGCCACAACTGAAAGGTTTGCTTTGGAAAATCAGTTAAGTTTCCATCTCATTGTGTACGTATGCCAGACAAGATTAGAGAAGGAAATACGATATTCTTAAGGACGTTGTGAACATTCAGATCAAAAAGGGGCCTAACATCCATTTGGCTCTTGGGGTATTGCTTCAACAAGTTTCTCCAAAGATACAGAAAGCTGAACATGGTTCGAGGTTCTGCATGGGTTTGAGTTGAGCCTCCTTCCATATAGACAAGGCAGAAGTGAGGGAGATGCCTCTTAATCATCGGAAAAGCCACAGTACAGTGCAACAGGGGCCAGATTGACAATGGGAAAATGAATGACTACCCTTTTTGTTGAAATGCATGGTTAAAATAAAAGTAGAATTTAGTTTTTGAGGGTAAAACTTGTCATTAATAGATTAAAAATTAACTTTAATACTTACCTATACTTAGTGGCTCTTTTTAAAAAACGTTAAACTGGCCAAGAAAGATGGCTACTATGGTGTATAGAACGGATGAGTTGGCTTCTTCTAGACATTTTCAGAAAATGTCAATACAAAAATTCGCTCACTATTTCTTTGAAATGTCACACTTCTCATTTGTATGAACATTTCAAACAGCCAACACACTGGAATTATAGATGAGAGGTCTATCCTAGCCAGTTCTGATTTTTAAAAAAAACATGCTGGAAATTGGTCTAATGACTCCACAGTTATCTGCTACAAGATGCAATAGTTTATTGAATAGAGCATCAAAACTCACCTCAGCTGCGTGCTGAAGCCACCAATTCCTCGTTACATGATTAGAACTGGTGGTGTTTTTGAATCACCTTTGATTATACAGTTTTTGAGTTCTTTCATTTGTCTGCTGGTAACACCAAAAGAGTCAATTGCAAAAGCAACTACATGTCTGGCTAAGCCTCTGTCTAGTGGCTTTCTGGAAAGAATCCTATCTTTTGCCTGTAGGGTGAACACATTCTAAACCTAAGGTGTCCAAAGATGTGCAGTTTAGGTGGATTGGCAATGCTAAATTGCCTATAGTGTTCAGGGATGTGTAGATTAGGTGTGTTATGGGGGGAGGATGGGTCTAGGTGGGATGTTCTGAGGGTCGGTGTGGACTTGTTGGGCTGAAGGGCCTGTTTCCACACTGTAGGGATTCTATGATTCTATAGGGTGAATGCATTCTAAACCTACAGGAATCATAATCTCTGCTCCAAGAGAAAAGAAATGAGGTTTTTTCCAAAGGAATGAAATGGACTGAAAACATTTTTTAAGAAAAACCCTCGTCATTTACAGTAGTATTTTTTCCAGATACATTAGAACTACAATAGCTGTATTAATTTCTGTAATAGTTATCTCTTGTCCTATTTTTGGAATATGGATCCAAAGGTCTTTTGTACTTTGTAAACTCATTACATTTGCGATGTAATTATGATTTCCATACAGATTTTTAAAAGAAAATCTTTTAAGGATGTGGGTGTTTCTGGCAAGGCCAGCATTTGTTACCCATCAGTAAATGTCCTTGAACTGTAGCCCACTACAAAAGGTAGTTCAGAGTGGACCACATTTCTGAGCGTCTGGGGCCACATGTAAATCAAGCAAAGAAGGCAATTTTCCTTCCCAAAAGGACAGTAGTTAACCTGGTGTGTTTTTATGATGATCAATAATAGCTTTGTGGTAGCTATTCTTGTGACTAGTTATACATTTATGATTTTTATTAATTTAATTTAAATGTTGCCAGCTGTCATGGTGCAGTTTAAATATGTACATTAGCATGCAACAGCTGATGAGTTACAAGAGGCTGGAGTCGTCATCTGAGTTTTTTTTTTATTCGAGAGCTTTTGACCCAAGCAAGTGTTGGTGGCTGTTTTTGTGTAACAACTGGAGTCTTTATCCATAATGTTCTGTCAACTGTGCTCTAGTTAGTCCGCAAGAACAGAAAAACAGAGTTTCAGCAACAGGTGGTCATCTCCAGAAAGGTAGAGTAAAAATCATTGAGAAAATCTTGGGGGCTGTATTTGCCCAGTAAATGTACAATTCCCAGGTCATGAGAGTGTGAATGATGCTGTATGTTGAACCGTGCACCACCTGCATTAAAAGCTTTATCAATAAAATAGGTAAACAATTTCAGAACATCTCATATCAGTGATTGGGCAGTCAATTCAGGGCTATCACCGGGAATAAGCATCTTCCAAAACATCATCAATAAGATCAGAAAAAATTTGCCCAGTCAACCAACCTCTTTGCTTGACCTAAAGTAGATGCCTAGAGTAGACTTAAGGTAACATTTCAAGACTCACAGGTTGGCAGAGTGGTACACCACCACACACTTAAGCTTTAAGTCTCCACTGGCATTGGCGCACAGTAGCACAGTCATGCAGTGTTTGCTCAGGACAAAGCCAGTGAAATGATTGTGATGTCAACGTTGGAATCACGTTATAGCCAACACACAGTTTGCATTGTATAAATACCGTTCCCCTATTCATCAATTGTATTATAGCCAATTTGTGTTGCCAGAGCACATGTTATTGCAGAACCCTCTATTGCTCAATCTGTGTGTGTGCAGAATTGATACCGGTACTGTCATTTTGGATCGCAGCATTCCAGCTAATGTCAACTCTCAACCTTGCATAGCTGAAGACAATTTCAGCAGCAGCATGGACTCTTCCACCAGTCATTTTTTTAACAGCGGCATCAGCTGCTTTCAGGTTAGTTCAGAGTTTCCATAACTGGTTTCCGACCCTTCAGTGAGGGTCATGAGATGAGATTGCTAACTCTGAGCCAGGAATTGCTACTTGAAGCTCTAAGTGTAAACAGCTCTCAATTAAAAATCTGTTCATTTTTAATGGTCAGTGATCTGGAGGCTTGCTCCAAAAATGCTGAGGGGCTAGGCTTTCTAAAAATCCCTGAAGATTAAATGGCTTGGCTCCTACTGGCCTCACAGCTCCCCATCCCTGATCACTGTTCATACAGTTCTCACTGAGGGATTCATGGCAATTTTAAAGCCTTGAAATGGGTCACTGGGAAATGTTTAGGAAGCACTGAGTTTGTTATGGATTAATACCTGTTGGCTGCTGGGTAGTATTTTCCAGGGGAGGAGACTGAGGATTCTCTTATAGGATATCTTTGAGCAGTTCTGAGCCTGGAGGGCATGGCTTTTGACTACAACAGCTCAGCTCAGGCTTGGATATGGGAAGAAAGATTGATGAAATGACCTACTCCACCTTTTTCATGTGTTGCTGTATAAGTAAGTAGGAAATAAATCATTGATTAAGATTTCTAAGTCATTTAGATACACCTGCAGTAAAAACAGTTAGTGGAACAATCCCTGATGTGGAGTGAGCAATGGCAGGACAGGTGCAAAAATACTAAAAGAATGATAATATCAGATTCTCAACATGGAGAAAGGATTTTCATATGGTTCCCTTGGCTGTAAGTGGTTGACTTCATATTCTCACCGTTGAGCAGTGATGACCATATTTCCATGCACTTAAATCTCATGACAACTAAAAGTGAGTTGGAACTTTCATTTCCAATTCCCTTCTCCTCCACTGAGAACTGAGACAGCACAAATTACTGGCAGGTAAATCAGAATGGCTCATGACAGCTAGACTTCATCATCATGGAACGACTTCATCATCATGGAACTGCTTCATCACAGCAACAACTGCTCCATGTCAACCAGCCTTCTTAACTCTCGTTTGTGCAAGTTGGTATCGGCACCAGTCTAACTACAGTGGTGTGCCTGTTCTTGAACCAAATCTCTCATGATTTTGATCCATCAAACTTTACTTAAGAGCTCGGGGATGCCAATGTCTTTTGTACTTCTACCAGGTCACAAGTAGGGACACACGGACATCTCACATATCTGCATGGGATGCGTCTTTTGGTTTTTATCTTGCTTTCACAGTGCTCGCTCACTTTGTGCCTATTTGAAGGCAGGCTGCTAGCCACGATCTAATTCGTACTACTATCTTTGTGCAGAAAACCTTTAGTGTTTAGTTATAGGCTGCCAGCCTCTGTGACTCGCATTTTTTTTTAGTACAGACAGGCAGGCAGCATGTGATTGTTGGAGGGTGGAGTGTGTGTGTCATAGCCACATGTCCACTGTGACATTATCATTGCTACACCTGCAGCTTGTGCCAGCAGTTCTTCTGGCAAACAAACTGCATGTGCTTCAAGCAAATAGCCATGTGTGAAAGTTAGAGAAGCTGACCTTCGTGTGTGAAGGTGTCCACAGTTGGTCAAGGGGCTTTTCTGATTCTACTCCAGTGGGTTGGCCACAGCCAATCGGTGCTTGGTCCTAAGAGAATCTGGGGATTGGGCCGTGGCCAGTCCTGCAGATCAAGTGTGAACAGTCGGGACCTTTCGTAGATCAGTTGGATGCTGTGGAGACATCAGTGCAGGGGAATGGGACTTGAGCAGTTGGGGCTATCCTACCAAGTCAACCTAGGGGTAGACCAAGGTCTGTCTTGAAAGTTTCATCGGTAGTGGTTGGGATCTTATCAGGAGCAGTCCATGGAGTCCTGTGTAAAGTGGGCAACTCAAGGCTGAAGATGGGCTTAATTGTTACTTGGTCACTGTGGGATTTGGGCAATTATAGATAATACAGTGGGACCTCGGAGGAGATTGGGAGTTACAGAAAATGGGGCAAGGTAAGGGCACTCATCAAACAGGTTATGGCAACTCTGGCCTCTACTTGAAGCTGTAGAACCAACAAGCCCATGAGAACTTCTAAAGTCATGTTCTCTCGGGATAAACTGGGCATCTTAATAGTTGTATAAAGGGGCCCAATTGAAAGTATGGGAGACTGGAAGATAATAAGGTCCACAGGAATAGCAACAGAAGATGGAACATGAAAGGAGTAGAGAAAGTTCAGACATCCCAGGGAGAATCTGTAATCACTCACTGAACTGAAGTTGGAACTTTGTCATGTCAGATCAGAAGTCAATTGTGTAATAAGTGCACAACATTGTTGACACCACAGACAAAGTGTGTGCAGTAAGTTACTGCTTTGAAGAGGAATAAACCTGTTGGAAGTGGAGATCTGATAGGGATAATTACAGTAATCATGTCTTCACTAATTCAGTAATGCATCTGACTTCAATTTGCAATTCATCAGTGGGTCATTCATTGTCCAAAAGTGCAGATTATAAATCAGGGCCTCAAACAATCATGACATTACATGGCATGGATGAATTGCTTTTTTATCACTTCAGTAAGCCACTTTTATCAGACAGAAGCAGTTAAAAGTGAAACCTTCACATGTACTGTAACAAGCACTGGCAGACAACACTTCACTTCTGGCATATTTACACATTGGACTGAAAATATACATGGGTGTAGTCTGTGATGCGGAAGAGCACTTGTTCTTTGGGGTGTGAAGGCATGTAGGGATTATGAGACTTCCTGGCAGTATTCTGTTCTCAATAACTCATTGAAACATGGCAATGACCTCCATAGAAAGCTTCCTTTCCAAGCTGTGGGGGCATAACATGACTAAATCCATGATGTAACTGTTACCACATTCTCCTTTGTTTTCATGACAAGGAAAGTGAAGGAACCTGGCCAGCAGGATTCTCCACCATCACTGGTGCAGGTATTATCGATTGCACCTAGGTTACTTTTAGAGTGCCCCATCAGCAACCTGGGGAGTTTGTCAACAGAAAAGGCTCCATTCCATCAATTGTCAAATTATATGTTATCATCAATGGCAAACACCAGGGGTCTGCACAGATATCCTGGGAGCTGCTATGAATCTTATATGCCAGTGAACACGTACATTTCTGCCTCCTTCCAGGGTCCTCAGGCCATACAAGGATGGTTGCTGGGCGACAAGAAATACCTGCTCCAAAGGTGACTCATAAAACACTTGAAAACCCTCAGATTAAAGATACAGTACTGCTTAACTTCTATCATGGCCATAGTAGAACAGAGTAAGAAATCGCACAACACCTGGTTATAGTCCAACAAGTTTATTTGAAATCACAAGCTTCTGAGCACTGCTCCTTCATCGGGTGAAGTGGATGGAAGTGCACTTCCCGTCACCTCACCTGACGAAGGAGCAGGTCTCTGAAAGCTTGTGATTTCGAATAAGCCTGTTTGACTATAACCTGGTGTCGTGTGACTGCTGATCTTGTCCATCCCAGTCCAACACCAACACCTCCACATCATAGTAGAACAGACCTCTTCAAAATGAGTCTTTGATGCCTGGACTGCTCCAGTAGAGCCTTGCCAAACAGTCCAGAAAGGATGCTCCACATCATTGTGACATGCACTGCTCTTCACAACTTCAGGCCACAAAGTGGGGGTCATTCTGGTTGCGGCAAAATGGGAAAGAAACAAAAATCTTTTGAAGGTGAAGATGAACTTTGGGGGGAAGAAAACCGATCAACACAACAGCGCTTTAAAAAAGAAGGAAGAGAGAGCAAGCAGGGTCCCCGCAGGAGGTGAAAAAACAGAGAACTAAATGTCCACAGCTGCCTGACCAGGCAGTGAACCTGCACAGCTGACTGCCTCTGCTGTTTAGTTTCAAGTATCTCTGAACATTCGAGTTTGTTCTGAGAAAAATAAACAAACAGTGAAATTCCTGGCTGATCTTGGAGAAACCTGTATGGAGCAGCTCACAACAGGTGAAGAGCTAAGTGTCTATTTTATTTTAAAGTGTAACCTTAGTTTCTTTTTGTAAATCTACAATAGTGAGAAGAGTGGGTTTTTTTAAAATTATATATTTTGTTGAGATCTGTCTCTTGATTAAACTTTAACAATATGAAATAGAGGTACTAAGTGAGCCTGGACCAGTGTTTTTAGAGCAGTAAGACTGTGCTATTTTCTGGGTCTGTAGATTGTTAACGTGCAAAGATGACCTCTACTGGAGTGATATGCTCTTCCTGTCGGATCTGGGATGTTAGAGAGAGTTTCTATGTTACTGATGATTATGTCTGTAGTAAGTGTGTTTGGATCGCATGGATCAGTTGCAGCAGCAGTTAGAAGCAATGACGAATTTACAGGAGCTAGGGGGTGTGATGAATGGCAGTTGCAGGAAGAGTAATAAACTGAAGATACAGTCAAGTAGATGGGTTACCATCAGGAAAGATAGGAGGGGTAGGCAGGTAGTACAGGAGTGTCCTGTGGCTATCCTCATCTCAAACAAATATTTGGAAAATGTAGGGAGCGAAGGACTCTCGGGGGAATGCAGCACTGACAACCAGGTTTCTGGTACCAAGACTGAAGGGTACGCCAGGTTCCAAGTGAACAATTGTGATAGGGTCTCTCTAGTCAAAGGCACAGACAGACATTTCTGTGGCCAACAACGAGACATCAGAATGGTGTGTTGCCTCCCTGGTGCCAGGATCTGGGATAGCTTGTACAGGGTGTAGAATATTGTCAATGGGGAGAGGGTCCATTGGAACTAGCAACATAGGAAGAGAAAAGGATGAGATTCTGAGGAGAGAATACAGAAAACTAGACAGGAATTTAAAAATTAGGTCCTTGAGGATAGCAATATCTGGATTACTCTCGGGTCCACGAGCTAGTGAGAGTAGAATAGGAGGATAGAGCAGATGAATGCATGGCTGAGAAACTGGTGCAGGGGAAAAGAATTCACATATTTCGATCATTGGAATCTCTTCTAGGGTAGAAGTGACCTGTATAA
Organism: Ginglymostoma cirratum; assembly: GCA_024137785.1. Classification (NCBI taxonomy): domain Eukaryota; kingdom Metazoa; phylum Chordata; class Chondrichthyes; order Orectolobiformes; family Ginglymostomatidae; genus Ginglymostoma; species Ginglymostoma cirratum. The sequence continues at coordinate 63,295,186 of JAHRHZ010000012.1, forward strand.
AAAGGACAGATTGCACCCAGGGTGGGGCGTGCAATGGTAGTAGTTGGGTGGAACCCAGGGAGGTAGTGAGAAAATAGATCAATCTGGGACTGGTACAGTTGGGAAAAGGAGCAAGTCAAACAGCCAGGGCAAGCAAGAACAAAGCAGACAACGAGGTAAGACTGACAAATTAAACTCTGTTTATTTCAATGCAAGAGGCTTAACATGTAAGGCAGATGAACTCAGGGCATGTTGGGAACATGGGACTGAGATATCATAGCAATTAGAGAGACGTGTCCCAGGGATGGACAGGACTGGCAGCTTAATGTTCCAGGGTATAGATGCTATCGGAAGGATAGAAAAGGGGGATGGGGGGAACGAGAGAGGAGTGGGAGTGATGTTTTTGATTAAGGATAACTTTACGGCTGTATTTAGGGAGGATATTGATGGGAGAATGTCCAAGGAAGTTATTTGGGTGAAACTGAGAAATAAGAAAGGCATGATCACCTTATTGGAATTGTACAATAGATCTCCCAGTAGTCAGCAGGAAATTAAGAAGCAAAGTTGTAAGGAATCTCAGTTACCTATAAGATTAATAGGGTGGTTATGGTAGGGGATCTTAACTTTCCAAACATGGACTTAACACCATGGGATTGCCATGGTGTTAAGGGCTTGGATAGATAAAAACTTGTTAAGTGTGTACAAGAAAGTTTTCTGATTCAGTATGTGGATATACCTACTACAGAAGGAGCAAAACTTGACCTACTCTTGGGAAAGAAGGCAGGGCAGGTGACTGAAGTGTCAGTGGGCGAGCACTTTGGGGCCAATGATCATAATTCTATTAGTCTTTAAAAAGGAATAGAAAAGGGTAGACCGGATCTAAATGTTAAAGTCATAAATTGGAGGAAGGTCAATTTTCATGGTATTAGGCCAGAACTTGCAAAAGTTGATTGGGGGCGGATATTCGCAGGTAAAGTGATGGCTGGAAAATGGAAAACCTTCATAAAATGAGGTAACAAGAGTCCAGAGACAGTATGTTCCTGACAGGATAAAGGGCAGGCTGATAGGTGTAGGGAATGCTGGATGACTAGCGGAATTGAAGTTTTGGCCAAGATAAAGAAGGAAGCATATGTCAGGTATAGACTGCAGGGATTGAGTGAATCCCTAGAAGAGTATAAAGGCCATAGGAGAATACTAGAGAGGGAAATCAGGAGGGCAAAAAGGGGACATGAGTTAACTTTGGTAGATAGGGTTAAAGAGAATCCAAAGGAATTCTGCCACTAAGGACAAAAGAGTAACAGCAACTAGGGAGAGAATAGCGCCCGTTAAAGATTAGCAAGGCCGCCTATGTGTGGAACCACAGGAGATAGGGGAGATACTAAACGAGTATTTCACATCAGTGTTTACTGTGGAGAGCGATATGGAAGCTAGAGAACCTGGTGAAATAAATAGCGACTTCTTAAAAAATGTCCATATTACAGAGGAGGAGGTGCTGGATGTCTTAAGACGCATAAAGATGGATAAATCCCTGGGACCTGATCTGGTATACCCTAGAATTCTGTGGGAAGCTAGGGAAGTGATTGCTGGGTCCCTTGCTGGGATATTTGTGTCATTGCTAGCCACAGGTGAGGTGCTAGAAGACTGGAGGTTGGCTAACATGGTGCCACTATTTAAGCAAGGTGGTAAGGAAAACCCAGGTAAGGAAAACTATAGACTGGTGAGCCTGACATCGGTGGTGGGCAAATTGTTGGAGGGGTTCCTGAGGGACAGGATGTATATTGTTTTTGTAAAGGCAAGTACTGATTAGGGATAGCCAACATGGCTTTGTGCATGGAAAATCATATCTCACAAACTTGATTGAGTTTTTTGAAAAAGTGACAAACAGGATTGATGAACGCAGAATGGTGGACGTAATCTATATGGACTTCAGTAAGGCATTCGACAAGACTCCTCATGGCAAAGTGGTTAGCAAGGTTAGAGCACATGGAATATGGGGAGAACTAGCCACTTGGATGCAGAACTGGCTTGAAGATATCAGACAGAGGGTAATGGTGGAGGGTTACTTTTCAGACTGAAAGCCTGTGACCAATGGTGTGCCACAAGCATCAGTGCTAGGTCCACTGCTTATCGTCAATTATATAAATGATTTGCACGTGAACATTGGAGGTACAGTTAGTAAGTTTGCAGATGACACCAAAATTGGTGGTCTGGTGGACAGCGAAGAATCACCTCAGCGTTCAATGGGACGTTGATCAGTTGGGCCAATGGGCTGAGGAGTAGCAGATGGAGTTTAATTTAAACAGATGTAAGGTGCTGCATTTTGGAAAGGCAAATCAGGGCAGGATTTATACGGTTAATGTTCAGGTCCTCGGGAGTGTTGCTGAACAAAGAGACCTTGGAGTGCAAGTTCATAGTTCCCTGTAATTGGAGTCACAGGTAGACAGGTTAGTGAAGAAAGCAATTGGTACACTTGCCTTTATTGGTCAGTGCAATGAGAATAGGAGTTGGGAGGTCATATTGCAGCTGTACAGGATATTGGTTAGGCTATTTTTGGAATACTGCATTCAATTCTGGTCTCCCTGCTACGGGAAGGATGTTGTGAAACTTGAAAGGGTTCAGAAAAGATTAACAAGGATGTTGCTGGTTTGGAGGGTTTGAGCCAAAGGGAAAGGCTGAATAGACTGGGGCTAGTTTCTGTGGAGCGTTGGAGGCTGAGGGGTGATCACATGTTTGTAAGATCATGAGAGGCATGGATAGGGTGAATAGCCAAGGTCTTTTCCCTGGGATGGGGGTGTCCAGAACTAGAGGGCATAGGTTTAAGGTGAGAGGGGAAAGATTTAAAAGTGACCTAAGGGGCAACATTTTCATACAGAGGATGGGGCAGGTATGGAATGAACTGCCAGGGGAAATGGTGGAAGGTGATACAATTACAACATTTAAAAGGCATCTGGATTAGGATATGAATAGGAAGGGTTTAGAGTAATATGGGTCAAATGCTGGCAAATGGGACAAGAGTAATTTATGATATCTGGTTGGCATGCACGAGTTGGACCAAAGGGTCTGTTTCCATGCTGCGCAGCTCTATGAGGATTAGTTTATTAATAAAGAGGCTCATTCAAGAGACCATGACACAAAATGTAACATTGAGTTTGAAAGTCCAGAGAAAACCTAACTGAAACCCATTTCAAAAGTGAATGAATTGGGTTTGGATTTGATGAAGAGTCACTGGACTCAAAATGTTAACTCTGCTTTCTCCCCAGAGATGCTGCCAGACTTGCTGAGGGTCGCCAACAATTTCTGTTGTGTATCCGATCTCCAGCATCCGTACTTCTTTGTTTTATTGTCGGTTTGGATTTAGTTTAATTGTTTCAGATTCTGTTGGTAATGTGGAAAGCAGACTCTGCTTACTGCAAAGGGCATGTGGAGCTTTTTGCAGTCCATGACCGTTTGTGTTGCTGATTAAATGTCTCATTATCCATCTGTTTGATATTTTCATGTGATCCCACTTTCAGGCCTCTATACGTTACAGATCTCATTGACCGTTAGGGCAAGAGCAGCAGTCAACGAGACAGTGGCCTAATATCACATGGGGCTAACATTCAGTTGATCTTAAGGCTTCAGTGAGCATGCCATATTGGAGTTTTCTGTACTGAATTCTGTCATGATAGCCAGCAGGTGGAGAAGAATCCCTGAGGAATATCTTTTTAACCCTTCCATCATCAGTAACCTCTCAGAGTATGCATAGACTGCTTAGTCGTCCTGAAGTGTTTGAGCATCTGGTCGGACAGTACTTTGTGGGAGGCAGTACATTGTGCTGCTTTACTTGACAGACTAATGTACTATTAGGCAGAGTGGAAATATTAGATGCCCAATGTACATCACCCAGCCTTGAAAGGCCATGAGCTCCTTTGAAATACCAAACCATAAAATGAACGTTTCGCTCCAGAGATGTGTGGAGTTATCACTGATTCTGTACCCACATTTTCTCAATGTGGGTATAAGTATGGAAGGTGTGTGTGTAGAGTAGGTCATAGCACATTCCCTGTACTTTGCATTTTGTCTCAGTGTCGACCACATTAAAGTACAACCCGCACGTACAGAAGTTGCTGGAAAAGGTCTGGCAGCATCTTTGAAAAAATGTTGCAGTTAACATTTCAGGTCTGGTGACCCTTCCTCAGAACATTAACTCTGATTTTTCTTTACAGATGTTGCCAGACCTGCTGAACTTTTCCAGCAACTTCAGTTTTTGTTCCTGATTTACAGCATCTACAGTTCTTTTGTTTTTTATTAAAGTACAACACCATGTCTGTAATCCTCAAAATCATAGTTTAAGGATCCCTGACATCCAATGCTATCTGTAGTCATTGAATCAGTTGCTTGTGAGAGATGAGCAATACTTGGCAATGACAACTTTCAACCTTGTGATGTCTGAAGATGTTGCTCATCTCTTGCATAGCTGTAGATTAACCATGACGAACTGCAAAAAGTATTCTACAAGGGATATTTTAAAAAATGCAAGTAAACATATATTTCCAAAAGTGATACGTTACTTACAATGACATTTCATCTGTGCCCTCAATAAATTTTCTCTTTTCTCTTCCTGCTACTATGTTTATGTGCTGTACCAGCTTCTGCCACTGTGGTATTAAGGGCCTGTTTTGTGTTTGTCCCTGTTGCTTAGCAGACTTGAACGGTTATTCCCTCGTGCAGTTGGGCGAAAGGGCTCCGAACTGCTGAACCTCTCCTGCCCAGATTCAGGTTTAACCTCCTCAGCTGGAGGTGCTACAGGCTTTGGTATCATAGGTAGTGAAGAAGTGATGGAGCCAGGTACCTCTGGAGTGTCCTGAGAAGTAGCTTCTGGGGTCTCTGTGTATTGTTCCTCCTCTTTATGAATGCTTGTAGCACTACTCTGTCCCACTGAGAGGAAGGGGAACCTGGAGTGAACTCAAAGTCCTTTATCCTTCTCTCACCTTGCCATTGATGCTGAGTCCATATGGCTAGAGCAATGGAGTGCAGGTCCACATACATATCAAGCTGACATTGAGTGTGCTCCATGGTGGTTGCCAAACTGTCCATGGTGGCAGCCAGATGCATGCATGCCAGAGACAGGTATGTCTAATGGTGGTGAATGTCTTCATCCTTTGATCCAGCTTGCTGAGTGTTTGGGAGGATGAGGTGGATGAGAGCTATTGAGTGGACATGATACATGAAATAGTGAGTGTTGTGTTCTATGAGCCTTGGTGAGATGAGTGTGCAGTGGCAGAGTTACAGTGAGTAGCGACCTAGGGTGTGTGAGGTAGCAAAGAGAAGATGGTGGCACTTGCCCTTGTAGGGTGCAGAAAATCATTAATCTACTTCCTGTAGCATCACCCAGAGCACTGACTCAGGCTACAGTCAGTACTCAGCATGGCTTGATCTGATGGAATTGTCTCCTCAGGCAGTCAGACACAAAATAGGCCTTCCTCAAAGTCCACAAAGTGGTAAGAGAGCTTTATCTTCCTTTGGGCAAAAGCCATATCCTGAATGTTGAAGCTCAAGAATCAAGAATTATTCCTAGCTTGTCGCATCTGAAATGGTGCATAGCTGGGCTTTGTATTTGGTGCCTGAGGCACGTACACCAGAAGGTTTGCTAATGCTAAGCATTTCTGCCTCTCTAGCCATTCAGTTCCCCAAGCAAGGCCCCACGCCAGGAAAGCTTTAAGATCAGAATCACATTTAGAGTTGCAAAATAAGGGTCATTTAATGTGCATTTAATCTTCCCAGTATAGATAAGATTGCCGAGTCAGGAGAAGATAATTGCAATGATTTTCCTTTTTTAAATGGCATGTGAGTGTCACTACCAAGGTTAGCAGTTGTTGCTTATTGCCATGTGCACTTGAACTGAGTGGCTTCTCGGCTAATTTGGAGTGCAATTAAGAGGCAACCACGTTGCTATAGGTCTGTAGGTCAACCAGAAACAACCTCAGATGTTCAAAAGACACTTCAGAACTCTAATGCCAAAGACAGATCTTTCAGAATAGGTACATGGAAACAGGGAAACTGGGAGAATACGAGAAGGTGTTTTTATGGACAGTGGAGTAAGATGTATGACTCAGGTAGTTTCTTGAGACTGACATTAAGAATTGTGAAATTTCTTGGCATATTTGCAATATTTGCCTTCACAGATCATATGATAGATGCACCTTCTCATCGATGCAGGTTAATTGTTTAAAGCAATGTATACCAAAACATTACATTCATTGTTACATTGATTAGGTCACAGGCCACTTCTGATGTTAGTTAAATATCATAAAGGACTTTGAATTTACATCATAATAGTATATGATTCATTAACTAGAAAGTTTATTCCTGCAGCTTGAAAGCTTGTTAGACATTCAATGAACAGGGCAGTGTTGCTATGAAGAAGCTACATTAGATAGTCTTAAATCATTAATAAAATTGGAACTTAGAGACCCTATCTATTGCATAAAGTACAGTATAGATTCTCCATTATCAACCAGCATGAGCTCTTCAAAGGTCGATGTTGCAACTAACACCAAATCAAAAACGTGAGAAATATGTTTGAACTTGATGCAGTGCAGCTTGCATAGATGTTACCTATCTTTCCTTGAGTGTGAAAAATATCTCATCAATCTGTGTTAAATTTCTATAATCTATTTTTAATTTTGACAACAAATTGTTAATGGTGTCTAAATTAACTTTTTTTTACAGTAACAATTTCCTTTGCACCCTAGCTATTGCCCTTTCTCTAGAGAGAATGGCATGTGTAAATGGTGCAGAAAGTGACTTCGCTTGGGCTTATTTCTCCCTTTGATGAGCAATGCTCCCGCAGCACCCTGGCAGAGTTTGATTTTCAGTCAGTTCTGTGGTCCTAATAATATTTTCTGAAGGGATTTCTCTTCCATAACTTGTATTTTTATGTTTTCTTTTATTTTTCTACAGCCTAGCCACTCAGTGTGGCAGGTCTTCAGCCTACTACAGCGGTAGCCATTGTTCTGATTGGCAATGTTGATGGTGCAGAGCAGCTAGCCAATGGCAGCTGTCCCTAACGGACTGCAACAATTCAACGACCCAGCTCAACAGTATCTTCATAAGGACAACTATGGATGGGCAATAAGTTGGCAAATGAATCCAAAACCTCCAGGGCCATCCTATAAATTGGTTGCCACCTCTGAAATTGAGTCAGCAGTCCTGCCAAACCACCCTTGTATATATGCAACCCACTTTGTTGATCGATATTAGGCTCCCCGTCCAATTGGTAAAATACAGCTCCATGTCGCTTGGTCTTTTTTATTAAGTGTAAAACCTGTTGACATCAAAGGAAAGTATAACTTGTTTGTTTATTGGTTTTGTTGCATCATACAAATTTTTGTGCTTGTTGATTAGGTATTATAGCCCATTTCCTTTTTAATCAGTGATGGAAAAAAAAAAGTCCTGTAGCTGGTACACCATGCATATAGCACAGTTCCCTTTAAGTAATTTATGTTATTGATTTCCTGGGTTGGATAGTCTTGCAAGTCAGAACTACAAATTTCGATTAAAATGCAATCACTATCCCTTACAGACTTGTCAAAATTTGTACTTACATAATTCTGCTTTTACACATGGACAGCTTTACGTAGCTTTTTTTTTCAAAGTGAGATGTCTTGATTCTATGAAAGTATAAAAGTATAAATAAAAATCCTTTCATTAAAGTTGCAATAACAAATTATGCTTGCCTACGTAATTGAAGATTATATTTAAAATTAAGACCCTAATTTTGTGTATCGCATATCCTCCTCAAACTTAGTATATTCTGTCATGTCATGATCACTCTTTCCTAAAATTAATTATTAACCATGCCTCATTACACTAAATATTAGAATTTTGAGGTTTTTTTCCTAAGTTTGCTCTTCAACATGTTTTCTTATGGACTTCATAATTTGCATAATCATTTGTGTCTCTGTATCATGGATCTGCCAGTTCCCCTACCTCTTTTAGAGTCTCATTTTTCAAGGAAAATGGTCTCTGTGTTCTTTCTACCAATATGCTCGACTTCACACTTACTTTGGTTAAGTGGGCAGAAAAGTGGGCAGCAAATGGAATTGAATCTGACAAAGTGCAAGGTTATTCTTTTGAGGAGGACAAACAAAGCAAGGGGGTACTTCGTAAATTGGAAGGTGTTGGGAGAGACAGATGAAGGAAAAGACCTTGGATTGCATGTCCATTGGTCCCTGAAAGTGGAAGGACAGATAGATCAGTGATAAAGAAGGCATATGGAATGGTTTCCTTTATCAGGTGAAGTAGTGAATACAAGAGCAGGGATGTAATGCTGGAGATATGTGAGACACTGGTTAAGCCATAGCTGGAATTTTAGTCACAGTTCTGGTCACATTAGAGGAAGGACATAATAGTTCTAGAGGGTACAATGGACATTTAAAAGAATGTTGCCAGGACTTGAAGATTTTAGCTATGGGGAAAGACTGGATATGCTGGAGTTGTTTTCCTTAGAACAGAGGTGGCTGATTGTTGACTTTATCAAGATATACAAAATAATGAAGAATTTAGATCAAGTGAACAGGGAAAAACTGTTTCCTGGCACAGAGGTCAATTACCAGGGCATAGATTTGAGGTGATGTGAAGAAAGGTTAAAGGGGACACGAGAGAAAAAAAGCTTTTCACCCAGAGGACAGTGGGTGGCTGGAATTCACTTCCTGGTTTGATGATTGAGACATAAACCTTCAAATCATTTACAAGGAACCTAGATCTGCACCTGAAGTGCTGGAACCTGTAAGGCTATGAACCAGTCCTCATAAATGGGATTAGCAATGGGCAGTTAGCTCATTCAACCTGAGCAGAAAGGACAAATCTAACGGCCTCTTTCTGTCCTATACATTTCTATGGTACCATGGTCTCTATGGTTCTATACCAAAACTAATACGTAAACTACACATATGTTCTGCAAGTTTGTTAATATATTCCTGCCTTATGTAATAGTTGTCCTCTGTATTAAGTACAGCTCTTATTTTAGTGGCATCCACAAATTCTGAACTGTGTCCAACTCCCAGTCCTAACGTATTCAAGTGAATGTAAAAGAACACTGCTTGCAGCACTAATGCTTATGGAACACAACATTCCATTTTCACTAGTCTGATTAACTAACTTTAGCCTCAATTCTCTGTTTTCTGTTTGTTCTTAACTTCATGTAGGTTCTATGAGATGGTGCAGACTCAGTTGAGGCTCATAGCTATTCAAGGTTGTCTTTTCATAACTCCTTTTCTTCTCCTTCTTGTTTCCTTTGAAACACAGTTTTGCTTTTACTTCTTTTTCTCAAATTCCATTTCTATCCTTTGTAACAATCCTGATGAGCCCAACTTATATTTTATATGGATGTGTCTTTTCTTCCACAAGGTTCAAATCTTGAGTCAATACTTTGAGTGTTTCTGCTTTCTCAATGCTTATTTTTGAATCAACTTCACTGTGGCCTTCATGGCCTTCAAATTGTTCGTTGCAAAGTACCCACTGGCAAGCTGCTTCTTTCAAGGACTACTTCAGCGATGGATGTAGCCATTTGAATTATTGAACGGATACTACAAAAATCACAATGGAATCTTGTTCATTTAAATGCTTGCAAATTCCAGTGTATCCATCTGTGGATTTAAAATCCCATAACAGCCCCATTTTGTACAATGCCCTTAGAGACTGATACCTTTTTAAAAAGAAATTCAAATCACAGTGGGGATTGTGTTTTAGGACCTCTTCAGTAACAAATTAAAAGTTACGTTCACTAAAAACTATGCAATAGGAAACTTAAATGCTCAACTGCAAAAAAAGTTCATTTTCAATGTTTTAAGAAGCTCCTTCATACTTTATGTTGTTCTTTACGCAGACACAAAGTTTTCTGAGAACATGTCCAAAGTGATTCTTGGTTTCTGCTAACTTGCTTTCCCTTTTATTTTCCTGAATAAAATGTAAGCACCAAACTGACGTTTACAGTAATGGTTACCCTGAACATTCCTCTCTTTAGCTAATGTTAGGTGAATTGTCCGTCCTGTTAAATTCCTGTTAACATGGTCTCTTCAATCCAAGCATGAGCTAGTACTCACAATCTTGTTTGGTGAATCATTGGGACTTACTGCCTCCACCTTCCCATCTTTCTCAGATTCGGTGACAGACTGAATTTTTGTTGTATTATTCAAGAGAATGCCCAATAAGCACACGGCTTCCTAGAGGCACTCCTCCTCTCAATAGTAACATGGATCACAAATACCTTATATCCAGGAGAAAGTATTAATTAGTTATCATTTAAATCCAAACTTTGTTCCATCCTGAAACTAAATAAATGATTTTAAGCATAACCATTCATAAGACCTGAAATTCTTGGGAACTAGAGAATAACAATTTATCAATCATCCGCGCAGATGTTTTGGTCAACGTTTGCAGGTGTGATCGCCCAGTACTGTCTTCCCTGTAAACTTACCTCACTTGCCCTCTGACCTTTAACACTCAAGCCACCCTGGTGTGCTGCCAGCAGAAATCAGAACAGATCTCATGAACATCTTCATTCCTCCATTTTATCCTAAATTAAAGACACAGTGCTGAAACATCACAACCTTGTAACATCTTATATTTGTAACAGAATAGAAGGTTAATCTCGTAGACAGTGCTCGTAAGGTGGAAGAAACTTCAATGGAGCATAAAAATCACTCAGACCTGTTGAGTTAAATCTTTTGTTTCTGCATTGTAAATATTTGTGTTAATCTCCTTGAAAATACCAAGGTAATGTAATAATTTAATATTGTTATCATTGTCCTGTAATTGTCTGTGAATTTGTTATGTGCACCACTTAGTGCCCTGTCCTGATTTTGATTTTTCTTTTTGCCATTTATGTGTCTTCACAGTATTTTACTATCTATTTTTGTATTTTGATCATAATTCTTCTTTGCCATTTTAACTTTTTTGTTTCTTTTTAATCTTGTATTCACTTTCATAATGCTCTTCTTTTTGTTTATATTCTTAGTGTGTGTTTTTTTTATTTGTCTATGTTCTGTCATCGTAGACAAGTTTGTCCTTGTTTTATAGCATCAGCAACCTTTCTAGTTTGTTTTCCATTCTTGCTACCCCGAAAACAACTTCTTTCCCCTTGCTTTGGTCTTTATCTTAACCCTTGATGACACACCGTAGATAAGTAAAGAAATGAGGCAAAATTGAAAATAAAGGAAAAGACATATATTAGAATATAAATTGAGAGCAGAGGGTGATGGAAGTGGGGGAAGGGGGGATTGAAGTCATGTCTAGCAGTGGGGAAAGTAGAGCCAGTCCAGTGTCGGGAAGGGGGATTGGGTCCTGGGCTTAGAATGAGGGGTGTTAGGTCCCACAAAGAGAGGAACAGTATTGGGTCCAGAGTGGAGGCTGTTGGGTTCCAGGAGGAGAGTGGTGGCTGAGTCAGGGCCTAGAGGGAGTTTGGGGTCTGGGAAAGGTATAGTTGGGAATGTGTGAGCTAAGCTCTGGGAAATGGGTATCAGTTGAATATTTGCTCGCATGTTAGGTTAAGTATTTAATAGTCTAACTTTTCCCTCAGTAATTATTTATTTAAGTGCACCAGAACCTACTGCACCCCAAAATGAGATTACATGTTTGCATTGCTCCTGACTATCCATAATATTTATTTAGTCTATACTATGACGTTTATGGCAAGAGTTTCCACCGTTATGAGTCCTTTTTCTAGGTAACATCTCCTTCATTTGGGAAATGCTGATAGACATGTTGAATCTTAATGACATCCTTCCAAATAAATCTTTGATTCAAGATTTACAGTTTCCACAGAAGAACAGGTGGGATTAAGGAAAATTATTTCAGAAGTGATTGACACATAAGAAAACAGAATTTAACTTAATCACTATAAGTTTGTAATATAATTATTGACTAATTATTGGGTGACAGAGTTCATGATCAGAAAATAAGAATAAAAAAGTTACCACATATTGTCACAATAATATAGAATTGCAATATTGGTTTCCTTAAATATTACTTTTTTGACAAAGTATGCTAACAAAATTGGAACTGAAAATATTCCTTTATAATTTATGTTTTCTAGTTGTACTATAGGTCATATCCCAATTTTCTCAGATCTTCATCCTTGTATTCCAATGCGCTATGTAATGCCATGGAAACACGATATGAAGAACAGGAGGCTCATTTTAAAGGTATTGTTAATTCATTCCTAACAATTTTTATGTTTGAAGACCTACATTTTTTAAGGGGAGGTTAATTTAATATAATACTGCAGCATGAATATCTTTAACTTGCAACCTTAAAATCCGTGCTTCAGGAGGTTCAAATCCAAGTCGATCAGAATTAGTGTTTTCATATTTATAAGAATCCTTGATTGTGTGGGTTATGTAAACTGGGAGACTTTTGGTATATTTCCTTATTGTACAAAGGCATTTCTTTGGTCTCTTTGAAAAAGAAAAATAAATTTAGTGCCAATTAGTGCAATTTTGTTGATTATTGCTGATACATATTTAGCTGATGGGGAGGCAATGGCATAGTGATACTACCGTTAGACTATTAATCTGGAAACTCAGCCAGTGCTTTGGGGACTCAGCCTCGAATCCCGCCGAGTAAGTGGTGGAATTTGAATTCAATAACAAATATCTGGAATACTGATGACTATGAAACCATTGGTGATTGTTCGAAAAACCCAGCTGGTTCACTAACGTCCTACAGGGAAGGAAAATCTCCAACCTTACCTGATCTGGCCTATATGTGACTCCAGACTCACACAATGACTCTCAATGGCCTAGCAGGCCATTCAGTTGTACCAATCACTGCAAATTCTCTTCAAGAGACAGACAATAAATGCCTGTCAGCCAGCAATGTCCACATCCAGCAAATGAATAAAAAAGATACATTATATTAAAGAGAGAACTAAACAAGGGCTGAAATGATGGACTAAAGGAAATGAAGAAAGGTGCCAAAGAAGTGAACACAGGACAAAATGAGGCTCATACAAAAGAATAGTGGCTGAAGTTACTCAATAACAATAGCTACTTGTATTTGTATGGCATCTTGCAGAAAGTATTACTTGAGTAGCAATAAAAGAGGAGGGTGCAGTGTAAAGATGCAGGATTGATCCTACAATTGAGAGTCTGAGTTATGAAGAAAGTTTAGAAATTTAGGGCTGGGTTTTACCAGTTCTCTGGTGATGGACTCGAAGGAGTGAATGATGACAATGTGTGTCGTGGGAAGGTGGTAGGTGATGGGTTTCATGCCAGCTTCCAGCAGGGGCAAATGATGACCACCTACCCATAGCCCAGTTAGGTCACCAGTTAATGGCTTCTTTATGACTACGCTGGTATTTTACCTGCCTCATGCAAACTGATGGTTGAGACTATCTTCAGGCTCAGAACACACAAACAAGGAACAAGAGTAGGCCACACGGCCCTTTGAGCCTGCTGCACTATTCAATAAGATCATGGCTGACCTAATTTAAACCTCAACTCTACATTCCTGCATATCCCCAATAATCTTTCGTCCTCTCAGCAATCAAACATAATCCATGTAAAATTCCATGTTGCAGCTGCCATGATGGTGGAAGGGTCCGCTGCCACGTGTCATGTGAACCTTGGTGGCCTCTGTTGGACACAAGGGGCAAACAGGTCACCTTCTGGGTACTCTTTGGCTTGCAACAGGGCCCAGAGTGGCAAAGACCACCATCATGGCCACTGCAACATGGAATTGTACACGGGTTACATTTGTCTACCAAGCAGTTGAAAGATATTTGGGGTATGCATGATTGTAGTGTTCACATTAAAATCAGATCAACCATGATCTTATTGAATGGCGAAGTAGAGCTAAAAGGCCAAGTGGCCTACTCTTGTTCCTTGTTCACATGTTCTGCACCTGAAAATAGTCTCAACCATCAGTCTGAATGACCTTGTATAAAGCAGCCTCTGAATTGTTCACCTTTGTGTTCACCATCCAGTGAAGGATGATGGTAGCCCAAGGAAGATGGAGGCTCTCATTTCTATCCAGGTGCGGGAGCCACTGAGAGAAGTGAGCATTGCTGGAAAAGCCATATGTAAGAGGTACCTCAAAATGCAGGGTCTCACCAAACCCCTTTCTTCCATGGTAAAAATAATGACAATATGATATGAGGCAACTTAGGCTAGAGAGTTGACCCATCCCGAAGGCAGTTCCCGGTTGCCTACGAACAACGCAAACCCTGATGGAGCTAGCCTCCTGTGGCCTGCCAACCTCCCTGTGAGGAGCCTCCTCCACAATACAGTTGCGCTCCCAGAAGCAGGGAGGCCCACGTGATGATAGGAAAATTGGGGAGGAAATGGCTCTTGATTGGACCTTAATTGATCTTGTTCCCTTTCCATCTCAATGGTGCAGGGATTCCTGTCAATTCCTAGCCTTTTATTTCAGTTTCTTTATGTGGAATGTGCAAATGGCTGCTGTGTTAAATAACACTTCAAATTAACTCATTACGGGGACAACACTTTGAGATAAAAGCAAAATACTGTGGATAATGGAAATCTGAATAAAAACAAAGTGCTGGAGAAACGAGTAGGTCTGGTAGCATCTGTAGAGAAAGAATCAGAGTAATGTTTTGAGTCCAGTATGACTTTTCTTCATAACACTTTGAAATATTCATCAGCAAAATGATAAGGTGCTGTATAAATACCAGGCTTTGTTATTAAATGGAATGAACAGTGTTACAATTAGATTATTCCCAGGATTAGTGAGGAAAACGTAATCCTATCAAATTAAATATTTTCAGCTAGATGTACCTTTTACAACCACAAGATATCCCATAGTGCTTTACAGTCGATAAAGCAATTTTGACATTTGTCACTGTTGCAGTGTAGAAAATGTGACAACTTTTATATAGCAAACTCTTAGAGGCATATGGCAATCTCCAGATAATCTGATCTTTTTTATGGTATTGATTGAGGCATAGATATTGTACAGGACACTTGCTCTTTTTTTCAAAGTAGTGGAAATGGATCATTTACATCCACCTGAAGGGACAGATGGACCCTCAGATAAACATGTTAATCCAATAAATGGTTTCTCTGTCAGTGTGACACTCCGTGAGTACTGCAGCAGATTATCAACCTAGACCCCAAGTGGGAAGTGAGAGTGCTACCAAACAAACCACAGTTCAAAGCCAACGACTTCAGGCTCAACTTAATTAATGTGAAATGTCTTTGTTATACAAGTTCATAAATAATGAACATTGATTTAAAAGCATTTGGAAGTTAATCTTCTTGAATTAGGATCGAATTTAATCAGTTTATTGATCATGACTTAACATTCCCATTTTAGCACCAAAAACTGAGTGAAATACCGTCTGATGAAGGGGAAGAGAGCTTATTCTGGCAGAAACGTGAACGGCTGTGTCATGGAGAGGACAGACTCTGTCTCAACGATCAAATGAACCAATTGACCCCTGGAAATATGCTTCATATTCCTCAGTCTTCCCATCTCTCCCGGTACCGGAGCACTATTATACGTCGCTGGGGCAGATCTCGCACTTAAACACTTTCTGATTGAGCCACATCCCTGTATTCTTCGACCAATATACCATAAGTAGTTGATATCTTTGGGGACCTGCTCATCATTAGTTACTAATTGTTCCATGCTTGTAAAGAATAATAAACCATATCACTGTCTCAATAAAAATGTAGCATTAGCACACTTGCTGAAGTCTTCATTTATGTTAACTGAGTAAAAGGGATTCATCATATGTAACTCAAGAACAGCTATTAAAATGATGATCCAAATTAAGTCATCTACAAGCTGCAAATGGCATCAAGTCATAGAACATGGACACAGACCCTTCTGCCCAACCAGTCTATGCCAAACATAATCCCAAACTAAAACTAGTCCCATCTGCCTGCTCCTCGCTCGTATCCCTCCAGACCTTTCCTATTCGTGCATTTATCTAAGTGTCTTTTAAACATTGTAACTGCCCACATCCACCACTTCTTCAGGAAGTTCATTATACACACGAAACACCCTCTGTAAAAAAAATTGCCTCCCATGTCTTTTTTAAATCTCTCTCCTCTCACCTTAAAAATATGTCCCCTAGTCTTGAAATCCCTTTCCTTGGGAAAAGACACCTACCATTAACCCACCAATAAACCTCATGATTTTATAAACCTCTATAAGGTCACTTCTCAACTTCCTATGCTCCAGTGAAAGAAGTCCCAGCCTATCCAGCCCTGCTTTATAACTCAAACCAGGTGCCAGAACTCACCAGGTGGCAGAGGGCTCACTTGATGCTGGCAAAATGCCAATGCTGACACTTTACTGGCACAGTTTGTTTCAGGACAGGAGGATTCTCTTTCAGCTTCTTCTGCCACTGGTGAAATGCCATGGCAGCCTGAAATTGATGACCCTCCAGATCCTAGCCACCATCACACATTCTTTTGTAATTTTGCAAGTGCACCTGTCTTTCAGCTTATCCCTTGACAGCAGATAAAATCCAATCCTTGATCATGCAAAGGTCTCAAACAGAGACTCAATTTCAGAAAAAACATCCTTTCAAACACGCCTTAACATTAAATATAATCATGCCTTTTTTTTGTGACATATTTTAGGCATATTTTACTAGCCTTTGAGAAAATCCAAGAACCATTAACAAGGGTGATAACATGAACTGTGTTGAGAACCTAGGTAACTAAGGGTTGTAATCCTTAGATAGTGGCTGTTCTAACTGAGTTGTTGAGAATAACAAGGGGAGTTTACATTTCAGAAATGGAGCAAATCCCTTTTAAAGTGAGAACAGGCAATCCTGAGATTAACACTAACACACAGTTACAAAAAAATCGATAGAAATGTCTTCAAACAAGTTATGCAGTTTGGGATTGGCTGTCCATGAAGTTACAGATACTGAATTAAATGTGATCATTAAAACAGCAATAGCTACACACTTGAATAGCGAAAGTATTTAGAGATATGGAGCACTGTAGACTATTATGCCTTAAAAGAAAAGTACAGCTAACTAAAGCATGGAACATCCCCACCCCCAAGTTCCATAACTGAGTTAACATAAGAGACCTAACGCCGTTGTTATATAAGGAAAGCTCAGAATAAGAACTGTAATAGTTCAAATAAAATGCCCATTGCTGTTTTCTGGGCAACTAGAAATGGAAAATAAATATGGATCAACCAGCGATGCCATAGTCTGAGAAGAAACAGGAGAAACATGTCTGATTTTAATATTGCTTTCCTAAGAAATGTATTTGTGTTTTAAATGAAAGTTCAAGCCATTATTCGGTTAACTGATATTAATATTTCCTTTTTTGCCCATTTGTACTTCATGCAAGATAAACACAAGTTAAAGTACAATATATGCCAAACTGGCTGTGAAATGGAACCATCAGGATTACACAGAAATTCTGTCCATTGCACTTTTAAAAGGCTTTATCAGAACACTTACAAGTTGATATTTGATATGAGTCCCAAATAGGCCTTGGAAACAATAGAAAAATTCATACATGTGTATACATCGTTATGGCAAAAAGGCCCCGAGCTTTCTGGAGTCAGGCTGTTGCAATGGTTACCACTTATTCTCCAAAAATATGTTCAAATGGCACTATCCTTTCAACATACAGGTCATTGGCCAATATGATGACGAGGATTCCAAATTTGGATGATGGAGGTCTTTGTAATTTCTACATTGTCTATTTGTGTAAAAAAGATGCTTAAAGTAGCATGCCGGGCCCTGCCGTGGCATTATTTAACGGGTTAGGCATCCTGATGGCTTGCACATAACATGCTTAAACTTTTCAATCACAAGGTGCCTGAAAGTACTCAGAGCATTTTTGGAAGTGTTTTATTGTTGTTTTGGCATTTGCCAAAGACTATTGTTGTATCCTCTCAGGGATGACAGGATGCCTACTCATCAAGTTTGGGGACCACAGTGTCAGTATTTCTGGGTCAGCAGATGACAAGAAGATGGAGCAGAAGCGGTGGAGAGAGTAAGCTCTGGATCTTACCCTCTGCCAAGTTGGAGCTGGTCTCCCCCATGCCCCTTGACAGTGACAAGAGGCTGCTGACTTGACTTTGGGTGGTAATGCCATTGAATGTCAAGGTGGGGAAAAGACAGGTCACTTTTCCTTGTTGGATATTGTCATTGCTAGGCAGTTGTATATTGGGAATGTTACTTGCTACCTATCAGCATAGGTCTGAATAATATGCAGGTCCGGATTTGTATGGACGCAGACTGCTTCAGTATTGTAGGAGTTGCGAATTATGCACAGGAGGAAATAAAAGCCCAAGGGAGAGAAACAGTTAACAACCTGTATTTACAATAAGTGAAGAATTCAGTGGAATGCATAGCTTCACCACTGTGATCTCAACATTATTACACTAAAATAAAATACATCTATAGATTCTAGAAATCCGAAACAAAAACAGAAAATTGCTGGAGAAACTCAGCATGCCTGGCAGCGTCTGTGAAGAGAAAACGCTTAATGTTTTGAGTTCAGCAACTCTTCTTCAGTGTCCTGAAGAGTTTCTCCAGCAATTTCTGTTTTATGTTTGTATTGTGGATACTATCAGACTATCATAATAGATTTACTCTGCTTTTCTTCCACAGATGCTGCCAGATCTGCTGAGTTTTTCCAGCAATTTCAGTTTTTGTTTTAACATTAATGCATTCATGTAGCTTTTTGTTGATATTTTTGTTTTTATTGTTACAAAGCTCAAAAAAGCCTTTATTAAGAGCTACCATTTTTTTCAGGAGGCTTCAAGCCAATCTACATTTAACAACCTGTTCTGAAAACTCTGTTCATAGTTTGACAGCTGTGACAAATTTCATTTGTCTCAGTAGCTGAGACAATCATCATTCCAAAAAATAATTAATTTTCCCTATCTTAATGTTAACAGGTCAATTTATTTTTTAAAAATTCCAGAATCCAATTGGTATCTTCACAACAATAAGTAAGCAGTTCTTCCCTGAGCAATATCTGACTGGTGTACCAGGTTTTGTTAAAATCCATCCATTAAGTGGTAGATGCAGGTACAGTTACAACATCCAAAAGATGTTTGGAGAGGTACACGAATAGGAAATGTTTAGGGGTATATGTGCCAAATGCAGGAAAATGGGATTAGTTTAATTTGGGAAACCTGGTTGACGTGGATGAGTTGGACTGAAGGGTCTGTTTCTGTGCTGTATGATTCTATGAGTCCAGTTTTGACGTATAATGCTAGCAGTCAGACTGACAAGCGGGGGGGAATGTATTATCATCACCCAATAAGAGCAAAACACTGGAAACATTCAGCATGTCTGACACCATCCAAGATGAGAAAAATAGAATATATGTATCAGGTCGATGACCATTGCACACTTCCATCTGTGAATCTTGAGAACTAGTCCTGATGAACGGTCATCAACTTGAAATGTTAATCTTGTTTCACCCTCTTTAGATGATCCTCCTGCTAGGGCTGCCAACAATTCTGGAATGGCTGACAGGTATTGAAAGCAATCTGGAGATTTTAAAGCAATAGGATTCCATTAACTGATTCCTATTTAATTGATTGTGCTCACAAGTACATTCCTGTGCAATAACATCACGATGGCATGGAACATATATGCCAAAGTTGCACAAATGTTCAGCCTGAACTTTCACTGCCCTTGCCTGCCTGGAAAATTCATGCCCACCAATCCAGTTCCAGCATAACCTAGAAAGTTTTAATTGCTCCCATGATCCTGACTGAAAGTCTTGTAAGGCCAAGTCTCTGGTTGAAAGGGGCCAGTGCATCCTGCTTTGTTGCTGCCATGACTAAAGCTCCAAGATGTTCAAATCCTAGGAATAACACACTGAATAAATATCACCTGAAAGGAATGATATCACTTTTGCTTCTGCTTCCCCTTTTGCATATCATTCCTTCTATTTTATATTAGAACATTGTTGTTGGTTGCACAATGATTGGGACATTATAGCACAGTCTGTATATAATACGCTAACTGCTTACAATGGGTCTGACATTCCCTGCATTGGAATAATTCATTATAAATGTCAACACAGCTCCATGGGACCAACATCTGAAAACGTGTACATTGTTAATACAGCAGGATTCTTTGTTATTGGTTTTCTCAGCATACAGAGATCTATGTATTATTGTGATCATTGAGATAACAAATCCATCAGTTTTAGCACCAAATTGCATGGCTTTGCGTAGCAAATATTTCAGACCGCAACCTGGACCACAGTCATTTTGGTTAAAGCCAAGCAGACCTAATTCAGCAAGCTACATCAGATGATCATTATCATCACTAGGTGGCATGAGGGCATCTAACAGGTCCACAAACTAGCATGTTCATTCTGGTGATTCAAAGATAAAGTAGGACTCTTAAGGAATGTAATCTCAAAAGTAGACAAGTGGTAATTCTGCAAAAATCTTTGTCAATATAAGTTGGCCCATACATGTTTAGGTCACATGATCTCAGAAAAAAACACAAGAGGCTGGTGCTTGAATCCATGTATTAATGTGGTATATTTCATAAGGACATCAACCAACTAATCAAATTGTGGGAAACATGTCAACTACATCAACATCAACAATCGGCAGTATCACTCTTTCCTCTTGAGATTCTTTCCATGCCAAAGTGCAAGATCACCATTGATATTTCCCATTTTCAAAAAAAAATTACACTTTGGTGACTGACTCCTTCACTAATTTCCCTTTTTTGTAACAAATCAAAGATACTATTAGTGCAATGGTTGTTGCCACATTAAATGTCATATTCACTATGTTTGATGTGGCTCTACAAATTGTGTTTGACTAAAGTTAACAGTGCACTAATGTAACCTTCCAAGATGTGTGGGAAATGTGGATTTAAAAATATTACCTCTTCTCTTTTTCGCCCTCAGATGAACAGCCTGGTTGAATGCACTGTTTGTATTGTAAAACACATGACAGTTCAATGTAAAGAGGATTGCCAAGATTTTTAGATAGCAATGCTAAATCTACTTGCTACTTCCCTAATAAGTTTACTCTCAATGGAAGCTCTCATACTTGGAAGGTGGAACCACTCTTCTTCTCACCCACACTTTCAGCATCTAACCACATGTGTACGATGAAAGAAAAGAGGAAATGGTACAAAACATCAACAAGAAGCATCCAGGCAGTTATCCCATTTGAACCTGGACAAAGTGTAAAAATTCAAGATTTACATACAAACACATGGGTTAGTGGAAAGAGACTACATTTCTGAATGCAGTGAATGTCATTTCTGACCCTTTTCTGAAGAAGGGTCTAGACCTGAAACGTCAGCTTTCCTGCTCCTTTGATGCTCCTTGGCCTGCTGTGTTCATCCAGCTCTACACCTTGTTATCTAAGAGACTACATTGTTGCGTCTAGCCTAGGTCATGTAATGCTGTAGTGACCAATGGTCAAATTCTATAAGTAAATAGGCAAACGTCTGAGCAGCATGGTATCAACCATCAATCACACAAGATGATGACTTAGATACTGATAGCAACCACACATCCATGACAAATGACATGTATCCATTTGTGATGACATACATTGCAGAGTAGAGCTACATAGCCAAGTCACGTTAATTGTGTAAGGACTGGATCTGATTGTGTCATACGCCTAGCAGAGCATTATCCAAATGTGTAGAGATGCTGTATCTATATGCGTTCATGTACGTTTTCGGAAAAGGTTTCCAATTCTTTAATAGGAAAAAGGTGGTGTTGTTGTTATTATATAGATAGCAGTCAAGACGGGCCTTGTCGACAGTGATGTGATATCATGACGTACAACATTCGAGTACAAAAGTACCTATTTCACCATCAATCACTCTGTGAAATGGGGTTAAGTGTGTAATGTACAATAGCAACACGCAGACTGTCTGTCTATGATATTATAGCAATTTAAACCATTAATATTGTTAAAAATTCCAAGCATGTCTAAACCAAATCGTGTTATTTGTAACGTGATCTAACATGTAAAACAGCATTTGGGCTGTATCATACTGACAGTGGTGTTTGACCCACGAAACTGCAAAGTAATGTTGCAATACATCTCTCATCCCGAGGAAAAGAAAAAGCACTTTATTGAAAACAAGTTTGAACATGACAAGTCAAAGGTCAATTGATGACGGCATCATATCAGCAGAGAAAACATAATGTCCTGGAAGTTCAACTAAGAGTTGGCAGCAACAATCGCGGACTGTCCTCCTGCGATCGGGTTAGGGTTAGGATTTATCTTCCGGCTGCTTCTCTAAGAGTGTCAGGTTTCCAGCGCCCACAGAAAGTTACATTGCCACATCCCCTCCCACCCTTTGTGACGCATACACTTCTGCCTCCATTGGGCGGGGTGAAGGACGTGAAGACGTCAGGGCCGACTCATGCACGTGACACCGCATAACCATTCCGCGCTCCATATGTAAATATGGACCGGAGAGATTGGCTGCTTCCCGGCAGGTCTATTGTGACGCAAGGAGACGGTGGCAGATGGTTTGAGGTCAGAGGGCGGAGCGGCATTTGCGGTATCAGCTGTGAGTAAACTAGGTCTCGGGTTTAGCGGGGGTACAGGGCTTACATAGCTGAACCTGGGGCCCGGCTCTAAGGCCTGCTGTGTCCGGGTGTTGGGGGAACTCGGGCCTGGCTGCATTTCTCTCCAGGGCACCGCAGGAGAAACATTAATAGCGACATGCAACAATGTTGCGCGTTTCGTTCTCTTTAGTCTCTAATGAAAACACAGGCGTTGTGGGGGAACGGGTTGTTTGTGTCGGATGGAGGTCGCATGGACCTACGAGGAGATTGTCTTAACGCGTCTTGACCGGTCTTGAACCTAAATCAAAGGCTGCCTCCCAGCGAACTGAATCCTGCCTTATGTTTCTCTCACACACATGTGAGGCTGTTACGTTTTTAAACTCGGGTGTGCAACGTGGTTCTCAGTCGAATGGATTGAGTATGTTACTTCGGTTACTCTGTGTTGATCTGATTGGCAGTTTCTGATGGTTGACAGTTAACACAAGTGTTAATAAAGGGCATTGAAGTTTTCGGAACTTGCAAGGATTTTGCCACAGGCGAAGAGTTTGAAAATAACCTGTCTTATGTTTATGTATTTTGGCTTCTAATATCCCATCTCCATTTATGAGCTGAGAATTAAGTTTCAAGGCCATGATATTGTGCTTAGGTGCCTTATTTGCTTTGGTAGCTCCAACTTGCAAGTTTGTAATGTGGTTAATGGATATAGCTGGCTGCAAAGTACGCAGCATCTGCTCTACTGGTCACTTTAGAGAAATCATCTGTTTTGTGAATGTAGTCCTCTGCTACTTTTTTTCAGGTCTATTTAGTCAAAAAAAAATTTAGCTGCATCGGTTCCTGAAATGTCCAAGACCTGAGAAGTTCAAATAGGTTGCAAGTTTAGGTTGGCACTTAGCACTGTAAGAAAGACAATAGAGTAGGCTGTTGGCCCCTTGTGTCTGCTCTGCCATTAAATATGATCGTGGCTGACCTGTCATTCTAATGTCCACTTTCCTGCCTTTTCCTGTAACTCTTAACTTCCCTATTGGTCAATAATTGATCTATCTCTGGCTTAAATATACACAAGGAACCTGCCCCCACATCTATGACAACAAGTTCCAAAGACACTCATCCCTTAGAAGTTTTTCCTCATCGGTCTTAAATTAGTGCCTCTTTATTCTGAGACTATGCCCTCCATTCCTAGACTCTCCCATGAGGGAGAACGTTCTCTCAGCATTTACTGTGTCAAGCCCCTTAAGAATCCTGTATGTTTAATGAGATTGTCTCTCATTCTTCTAAATGTTAAGTAGCTTTGGTCATAAGTCAATCCTCATACCAGTGATCATCCCAGTGAATCTTCTCTGAACTGCCTCCAATGAAATGGAATCTTTCATTGGATGTGGGGATCCAAAAGTGCGACAGTACTCCAGATGTGGTCTCACCAGCACCTTGGACAGTTGCAGTCAGACTTCTCCACTCTTATACTTCAAACCCCTTGAAATAAGGGCCAACGTTCCATTTGCCTTCCTTATTACCTGCTGCACCTGCATGTTAGCTTTGTGCTTCATGCACAAGTAACCCAAAGTCTCTTTGTGTTTGCAGCTTTTGTCTGTTTAAACAATATACTGTTCTTTTGTTCCCTCTTCCAAAATGATCAGCCTCACATTTTCCTACATTATTGTGGTCACAGACTGGTCCTTGTGGAGCCCTGCTGGTTCCCTACCTGAAAAAGAACCCCTTATGCCCACTTGCTGTTTCTTACTCATTAGCCAGTTTTCTATCCGTGTCAATATACTGCATCCAACAGTGTGGGCTGTTGACTTAACCTTGTTGTGAGGTATCTTGTTGAATGCCTTCTGGAAATCCAAATACAACACTCTATCCACTCTATCTACACTAGTTGAGACTTCCTGAAAAAACTCTAATAAATTAAAGTGCAATTTCCCCTTCATGAAGCCATGTTGGCTCTGCTTGATTCGATTATGATTTTTCAAATGTGCTGCCTTTACCACCTTAAGGGGATATGAGCGGCACAGCGGCTCAGTAGTTAGCACTGTTGTGTCTCAATGCCAGGGACTGCATTTCAATTGCAGCCTTGGGCAATTGCCTGTTTGGAGTTTGCAAGTTTCTTCCTGTATCTACCTGGGTTTACGCCAGGTGCTCCAGTTTCCTCCCACAGTTAAAAGGTGTGCAGGTTAGGTGAATTGGCCATGCTAATTTGTCCCACAGGGTCCAGGGCCATACAGTCTAGGTGGATTAACCATGGTAAATGTGGGGATAGGGTGAATCTGGGTGAGATACTTTTTGGAGGGTCAGTGTGGACTCAGTGGGACAAATAGCATACTGTATGTATTAATGCAAAAATTGAATTTTTATTGATATTTTTAAGGTTAAATTTATGGGATCGGCTATTACATGGATACTACTTTTGAGGGGCTGAAATTCATGCTACAGTCCAAAACACCCTGTCATTAGCAGAAGCCCAATTGATCTCTAAATGAATAAAGAAGAAAAGAAGAATTCTGGTAATTACCAGATAAAGACAATAGAGACAAAAATGAATTCATAAGCTCTTATTTATACACAAGAGGGAAGTAAAAATGTGGCTTTAAATTACAATTACATGGTACATCTTAAATTAAACATGTCAGTCTTAGTTCTCTGCTGAAGTACTAAGTCATGCCTTCTCATGAACCTCGTGCACTATCCAGCACTTGCCTTAAAATCCAAAATTCCATCCTCCTTTAATTCGTTTCATGCATGGTTTCAGATGGCTTTACATCTAACACGTTTTCCATTTTGGTGATTTTAAGTACCTACTCAGCAACTTTTTTTTTTCTCCAATTGTGGCCACTTGCTAGGTTTACATCTTTTGGCACATGTTCATTTTGGCATTGTCCAAGGTTGATTTGATAAGTTTCTCTCGTGTCCCTCCAGTTTCTCTGAAACATAAACTTCTCTTACTGCTACACAATTATTTGTCTTCTCTGCAACTTCAATAACTTCCAGTTTAAACACTGCTTTTTTTTTTTTTGTTTTTACTGGAGGGCATTTTTACACAAAATAAAGAAATTTCAAAACCTCACCTAGGTATATGACTGTTTTCCACAAGTGCCTGACGCTGACCTGATGTGTCTTAAACTTTAATGCCAAATTCTTCCATTTCCTTCTGTTTTCTCTCATCTACTGTTGTCCTAGTTTCCCAAACTAATGTTTTAACTTTTTTATCAGAATTAAGAGCTTATCAAACATTTGACACTCATACAGTCTTACCGATCGTTTCCTCATCATAACATACATGGACAGGATAATACCTTGACTCTGTTTTCTTATCGGTGAAGAACTAGGGTTGACGTTTATTCAAGATTTCTTGGCCAAAAATAGTGAGTTGACTTTTACTCGAGTATAGATGATATTGCTGTGTAGAGATTCTATGACTAATAATTGATTCCACCATTTTTCCAACAAGAGATATTAAACAAATCGGCTTATAGTTATCTACTTTTAAATAAGGGTGTTATGTTGGCATTTTTCCAATCTCCTTGTACTTTTGCAGAACTTCTCCAGAATCCAAGGATTTTTGAAAAATTACAACCAATGCATCTACTGTCTCTGTAGCTTATTTTAGGATTCTCACATTCGAGCCGGGGATTTATCTACTTTTAGGCCTATTAGTTTGTCTAATACTATTTCTCTAGTGACGGTGATGGAATGTAATTCTACCAACATATTCTCTTGGTATGAATGGAATGTCCAATGTATCTTCCACTGTAAATATTGATGCAAAACATCTGTTTAATCCCCTGCCATTTCCTTGTTCTCCATAACTTTCTCCCCTGACTAATTTTCTAAGGGGCCTTGGTTCACTTGGACTTCTCTCTTCCTTTATATAATAAAAGACGGTCTTATTGTCATCCTTGCTTGTTTATTTTCTGTCTTCATATTTTCAGTACTCCTTTGGATTCTGAATTTATTCCAGTCTTTGGGGTTATCGCTGACCTTTTGCGCGCCCCCCCCCCCACATTGCCTTTTCTTTCAACTTCTATATTGTCCTTTACTCCCTTAGCTATGGTTGGTTTATCTTAGAATCTTTCCTCCTGAGAGTCATGAATTACCTACTTAAATGTCTGTTGCTACTTATTGCCTTTACTGCTGATTCATCCACATAGTTCATTTTTGTTAACTCTGTCCTAATTTCATTGTAATTCGCTTTTTTTTGACCCAAGTTAACGTCACTTAAATTGAGTATTAAATTCATTGTTATGATCACTACTTCCTAGGACATCTTTTACTTAGAAGTCACCTTTTTTAAATCTCCTCATTAATTAGATGTAGATTATGAGATCATAGATATCTTGCTGCTTACTGGTTTCCATGAGATATTGATGTAGGAAGCTATCTAATGCACTCAGAATTTGTTGTAGCTAGCTTTTCCATCATGATTGGGTCTGTCAACATGAAGACAAAAGCCACCCATAATTATTGCTGTATTCCTTTTGCATGCTCCTAATATTGATATACTCCCCCTCCTATAGTTTGCTATTGTTTGGGGTCTATACCTCACTCCTGCCAATGTCTTCTTTCCCTCCCTGTTAGTTATCTCCACCCAAAAGGACTCTTCTTCACCTGAGCCTAAATAATCTCTCAATTGTCCTCACTTCATACCGTAACAGTGCTGCTCAACTGCCTTTCCTTCCCTCCCACGTCTCTGGAAGGTTAAATATCCCTTGAGTGTTAAGTTCCCAGTTTTGATCTCCATGTATAACCATAATTCTACGATGGCTATGAGATCGTATTCATTCACCTCTTTAAACTACGGCATCACTTGGGATCCTACCTTTCACGAGCTATTATACTCTGACCTCTTTGTGACTTTTAAAGTGGGCATTTTATCTGTCATTGGCAGTATTTAAAGAAGAGATGGAAGTTTTCCTCATGTCTCAGCCAACATTTATCAAATGCCATCAAAGAAATTAACTGATCACATGTTGATTGTGGGTCCAAACTGCATTCTGGATTATATATTTGCCTGCATAATTTAAAATTCTGTCACCTTAATATGTTCATTTTGAGTTTGGGAAGTTCTTAAATATGCTGTATAAATGCAATTTTTCTGCTTATTTGGAACTTTCCTGTTTCTAAATCTGGGAGTGACTTTCAAATAATAATCTCATTCTAAAGTTTAAATCTAATATGCAAATGGATGAGTTACTTGCATTAACTAACCGTTCTAATGTATTGTTGTTCCCAGGTAACCTGTATTAACGCACATGCTGTGTCTCTGGTAGAAATTATTCTTCAACAAAGCCATATTGATGAGTGCAGGACTCCCATTCTTCATTCCACTGGCATTGAGGAAGTCTCCTTTTTTTTAAAAAGTAAAGTCACGTGAATGTTTCATGGTATTTTTAAAAAGTAAAAAATGCTTTTTTTTAAAATAACTGGGATGGGGTCACTAAGGATAACCTTTTTTTTTGTTTCAGTAGCTTTATGGTTTTTTGACATTTGTAAGCCTCTAATAGATTACACAGTTTAACAGTATGTACCAATAAGTTTGAGCAACCTGTGTGTGGAACCAGAGGATGTGGGTGAGGTCATAGTCATAGAGATATACAGCATGGAAACAGGCCCTCTGGTCCAACTCATCCACACCGACCAGCTATCCTATTTGGATCTAGTCCCATTTGCCAGCATTTGACCCATATCCCTCTAAACCCTTCCTATTCATGTACCCATCCTGATTAAATGTTGTAATAGTATCATGTCCCTGCACTTCCTCTGACAGCTCATTCCATATACGCATCACCTTCTGGGTGGAAAAGTTGCCCCTTAGGTCCCTTTTAAATCTTTCCCCTCTCGCCTTAAACCTATGCCCTCAAGCGTTGGACTCCCCCACCCCAGAGAAAAGGCCTTACCTAATTATCCTGTCCATACCTCTCATGATTTTATAAAGCTGTAAGATCACCCCTCAGCTTCCAACGCACCAGGGAAAATAGCCCCAGCCTATTCACCTTCTCCCTAAAGTTCATACCCTCCAACCCTGGCAACATCCTCGTAAATCTTTTCTGAATCACAACATCAAGCTTCACAACATCCTTCCTACAGGAGGGTGACCAGAATTGCACACAATAGTCTAAAAGTGGCCTAACAAATGTCCTGTACAGCTGCAACGTGACCCCCCCAACTCCTATATTCAATGCACAGACCAGTAAAGGAAAGCTTACCAAACGCCGCCTTCACTATCCTATCTACCTGTGACTCCACTTTCAAGGAATTATGAACCTGCATTCCAAGGTCTGTTTGTTCAACAACATGCCCAGGACCTTACCATTAAGTGTACTAGTGCTGCACTGATTTGCCTTTCCAAAATACAGCACCTCGTGTTTTATCTAAATCAAATTCCGTCTGTCACTTATTGGCCCATCTGATCAAGATGCCATTGTACTCTAAGGTAACCTTCGCTGCCCACTACAACTCCAATTTTAGTGTCACCTGCAACCTTACTAACCATAACCTTACTAACCTTACCTTACTTACCTGTGTTCATTTGTATAACTGACGAAAAGCAGTGGACCCAGCAGCAATCCTTGTGGCACACTGCTGGTCACAGGCCTCCAGTCCAAAAAGCAACCCTCCAACACCACCCTCTGTTGTCTTTGAGCCAGTTCTGTATCCAGAAAGCTAGGTATCCCTGTGTTGTGTGATCTAACCTTGCTAACTAGTCTACCATGAGGAACCTTTTCGAATGCGTTATTGAAGTCCATATAGATCACATTCCCTGCTCTGCCCTCATCAATCCTCTTCATTACTTCTTCAAAAAACTCAGTCAAGTTAGTGAGACACGATTTCCCACACACAAAGCCATGCTGACCATCCCTAATCAGTCCTTGCCTTTCCAAATACATGGACGGAATCTTGAGGGACAGGATGTACAACAACTTGCCTGCCCCTGATGTCAGGCTCACTGGTCTATAATTTGCTGGCTTTTCCTTACCACCTTTCCTAAATAGTGGTACCATATTAGCCACTCTCCAGTCTTCTGGCACCTCACCTGTGGCTATCAGTGATACACATATCTCAGCAAGGGGTCCAGCAAACACTTCTCTAGCTTCCCACAGAGTTCTAGGACACACCTGATCAGGTCCTGGGGATTTATCCACCTTTATGTGTTTTAAGACATTCAGCATGGACACTTTCCAAGATGTCGGTGTTTATTTCCCCACGTTCTGTCTTCCATATCCTTCTCCACAGTAAACACTGATGCAAAATACTCATTAGGTGTCTCCCCCATCAGCAGCTCCACACGTGGGTAGCCTTGCTGATCTTTAAAGGGTGTTATTCTTTCCCTAGTTACCCTTTTGTCTTTAATGTATTTGTAGAATCCCTTTGGATTCCCCTTAACCCTATTTGCCAAATCTATCTGATGTCCCCTTTTTGCCTTCCTGATTTCTTTGAGTATACTCCTACTGTCCTTATACTCTTCTAGGGATTCACTCAATTCCTGCTGTCTGTACCTGACATATGCTTCCTACACCTACCAACCTTGCCCTTCACTCTAACAGGAAGCTACAGTCTCTGGACTCCTGTTATCTCATTTTTGAAGCCTTCCCATTTTCTAGCCATCCATTTACCTGTGAACATCTGCCTCTAATCAAATTTTGAAAGTTCTTGCCTAATGCTGTCAAAAGTGCCCTTCCCCCAATTTAGAACATTAACTTTTAGATCTGGTCTATCCTTTTCCATCACTATTCTAAAACTATTATAATTATTCTATCATAGAATCCCTACAGTGTGGAAACAGGCCATTTGGCCCAACAAGTCCACACTGCCCCTCCAAAGAGCATCCCGTCCAGACCCATTATCCTACCCCTGATTTCCCATGTCTGTCCCACCTAACCTAAATATCCCTGGGCACTATAGCATGGCCAATCCACCTAGCCTGCACATCTTTGGACTGTGGGAGGAAACCGGAGCACCCGGAGGAAACCCACGCAGACACGGGGAGAATGTGCAAACTCCACACAAACAGTCGCCTGAGGGTGGAATCAAACCCGGGTCCCTGGTGCTGTGAGGCAGCAGTGCTAACCACTGATCCACCGTGCTGCCCCAGCTGGCTCCAGAGTGCTGGCCCACTGACACCTCAGTCACCTGCCCTGCCTTATTTCCCAGCAGTAGGTCTTTAAATGAATGTCTTTCTCCTCTGAATATAGAAGAGAAACATTGTAGCTGGGGTTGTGAGGGTCTAGAACATGTTAATAAGGCAGTATTAGATGTCTTAGCAGGTATAAAGGTGCATAAATTCCCAGGACCTGATGAAATATTTCTGCTATGAGAAACAGGGGAGGAGATTGCCAGGACCCCAGCAGAGAGATTTAATACTTCATTTGCCCCAGGTGAAGTGCCAGATGACTGGAGAATTGCTAATGTGGTTCATTTGTTCAAGAAATGCAGTAAGGAATGGGCCAGGTAATTACAGACCAGTTAGTCTCAGTGGTAATTATTGGGAAAAATTGAGGGATAGGATTAATCAACACTTGGAAAGGCAGGGATTGATCAGAGATGGGCAGGGTGGATTTGTTAGAGGGAGATCCTTTGACTAATTGAGTTTCTTGTAAAAGTAACTATATATATTGATGGTAGTGCAGTTGATGTGGTTTACATGGACTTCGGTAAGGTCATTGACAAGGTCCCACATGGAAGGCTGGTGCAAAAAGTAAGAGCCCATGGGATCCAAGTTGGTAAACTGTATCCAAAACTGTCTTATAAACAAGAGTCAAAGGGCGATGGTGAAGGGTTTTTGTGATTGGAAATCTGTGACCAGTATTGTATTGCAGGGATTGATGCTGGGACCCTTGCTGTTTATGTATGTTAATGACTTGGCTGTGAATGTAGAAGGTATAATTAGTAAATTTGCAGATGACATGAAAATTAGTGGTGTTTTTAATAGTGAGGAAGATGCTGTCAGGTTACAGTCTGATATTGAACAGCTGGTAAAAAGTGGAGAAGTGGCAGAAGGAATTTTAATCCTGATAAGTGTGAGGTAATGCATTTGGTGGGGGGGAGGGGTTCCAATAAGGGAAAGATATACACAATTGCTAAGTCCCTAGGGAATACTGAAGAACAAGTGACCTTTGTACAAGTCCATAGATCCCTGAAGGTGTCAACACGTCAGGGTTGTAGAATATAGGAGTAAGGCACTGGTATTCATTTCCCTTTTGTAAATCCATGTTGATTGTGCCTAATTCTACCATTATTGTCAAAGCATCCTTTATTATTGTCTTGAATTTTACAGATGACTGACATTGGAGTATAGGGTTTGGTAGATT
Organism: Ginglymostoma cirratum; assembly: GCA_024137785.1. Lineage (NCBI taxonomy): Eukaryota > Metazoa > Chordata > Chondrichthyes > Orectolobiformes > Ginglymostomatidae > Ginglymostoma > Ginglymostoma cirratum. The sequence continues at coordinate 63,326,972 of JAHRHZ010000012.1, forward strand.
ACGATTTTCTTTAATCCCAAGATTTAGCAAAGAGGAACAGAGCATTACAAAACACTTGTTAGGCTACAGCTGAAATACTTTCTGCAGTTGAGGTCAACGCACTGTTGGAAGGACGTGATTGTACTGGAGACGTTGCAGAGGAGGTTTGGCAGGATTTTGCCTGGGATGAAAAGTCTCCATTGAGGAGACACCGGAAAGGTTGGATTTGATTTTTCCCTGGAATAGCGGAGGTTGAGGAGGGATTTAATTGAGGTGTACTCTTAAAATTCCAGTATGTAGATGCTATGGACTATGTGCCAGGGAAATAGGATTAGTGTAGTTTGATGCTTGTTGGTCAGCATAGACATGGTAGGCTAAAGGGTCTGTTTTTATACTGACTTTATGACTGAAGTTTATTCTCCCAGGCATTGCTGATGGAATGTTTTGGTTGTTTTGATAATTAAATACTGTCAAATGAGGCATGCTTGTTTACATGTTAAATGCACTTTTTAACATCCTTGCTTTTTTTAAAAAAAATTACAGCAAGTAAGTTCCCAGTTTGGAACGGGGAAGAAAGAAAATGTTGCAGTTGGCGGAGTTGGTGTACCTTCTAGTTTATCTGTGTACAGTGTGGAATATGTTCATATCTTTCAGGTAAAATAAGGTTATATGCAGAGCCATGTTTTGAACTTGATTAGCCTTTACAACTGATGTAAGACATTAAGCATACAGTTCATTTTAAATTAAAACCTGTTAAGAGCAATTTTGATGGTTGATTTTGGGTGAATCTAAATACTAAAAATATTAAAAGCATCCCAAAATAAATCAAGCATCTTGGGACAGGTGTAAATAAGGAATTGAAAGGTATTAATGTTGTTATTTTTGTGAAAGGTAATATTACAGAAATTAAAGGGATGTAAAATAGATTATTGCCTGGATCTGATAATCCACATCCCAGAAGTGACTTTGGTGATGGATGTGTTGGTGGTCAACTTGCAAAATTCTGCAGTCTGTGGAATGATCCCAGCAGATTGAAAGGTGGCAGGTGTAACCCCATGATTCAACAAAAGAAGAATGGAGAAAACCGCAATTTACAAAAGGAAAATGAGGACCACTGCTTGGTCTGCGCTATTCACTTCTATATCAATGATTTGGTTGTCAGAATTAAATGTACAGCATGCTTTGTTTTAACTGGTACTCTTGATAAACAGGCAAAAATTATATACCTCATCCAATTATCTACCATGATGTTGAAGTGTTTATGCTGTAAATAAAGTATAACAGTGATGTCTATACCCACTTTGTTACATTACTTACTGTATGTCTTTACATTGATTTTTGGACATACGTTAATTTTTTTTTGAGATGTTGATGTCTTGAAGCTTCACTTAGTCAGGGTTTTCTGTGGTTATGTGTACCTCTTGACTATTCAGATTATTTGATCACCTGGCACACTTCTGATCCCATAGGTGCTGGTTAATAAAAAATGTGCTGTAATATTGCCAAGTTTGCAGATGATAGAGATGGATGAAAGTGCATGTTAGGAAATGGATACAAACATGCTTCAAAGGAATATAGAAAGGTTAAGTGAGTGGGTAACATTGATAGATGGAGACCAAGAAGAGACATGAGAGATTGTAAAATAATATTGAAGTGGTGAGAGATTGTGAAATGCTGAAGTTCAGAGGGGCTAGAATGTCCTTGATCATGAATCACTGAAGATTAACATGCAGGTACAGCAAGCAAGTCAAGACAAATGGTATGTCGGTCTTTATTACAAGAGGATTTGAGCGTGGAAGTAACTGTCTTACTGTAATATATAGAGCCTTGATGAGACCACACATGGAATATTGTACACAACTGTTCTCCTTACCTGCAGAAAGATTTATTTGCCAGAGAAGAAGCACAACAAAGGTTCACCAAGTTAATTCATGGGATAGAGGATTTATCTTACGAGGAAAGACTAAATAGGCTGGAGTTTCGGAGAATTAGAGGTGGCCTCATTCAAATGTACAGAATTCTTAGAGATTGACTGTGAGGATGTTTCCACTGCTGCAATGGATCTAGAACTGGTGAAGCAGTCTGAGATTAAATTACTGGTCATTTTTGATTGTGATGAAGAGGAATTTCTTCAGTAGAAGAGGTTGGTGAATCTTTAGAGTTCTGTGAATTCTGTTAAGGATTGTGGAGCTCAATTGTTTAAGACTGATGTTTTTAATGTGAGGAATCCTATTGAGGGATATAGGCTGGTGCAGAAAAGTGTTAAGTAGAAGATCAGCCAAGATATTAAATGATGGAATTGGCTTGAAGCACTGAATAGCCTACTGCTCCCATTTCATATGTTCTCACTAGACACACACAGCCCTTTATTGCTCTGGTTCCTTGTAGAACACCTTCAGGCAAATTGAATTGGGATTTTCGCCAGTTATAGTTCAATCTTTAGTCCACTTGTTCAAGAGTGAGCCTGGCCATGGATAGTAGTGCACCCTCCTCAAACTTGAAATATGCAGCCTCTTGATTCTTGTTCAAGATTGAATAGAAATGCAAGATGTTGTTGCAGGTGACCATTTCCAATCGACAATGAGCACACTTCTATAAATTGCAAAGCTAATGCTCAGGATTTATTAGATAAAAATATTATCCAGTGTACCTCTAGTCACTGCAGAACAGAATGCCACAAATTTCATTCCTGCTTTTTAATCGTGTAGCTCATCTCAACTGAAGCAAAATCCTTTCTCATGGGCTAAAAAAGGTAAATGGTTAAAATTTTCCTTTATTAATATTGAGTGGCTTAACATGGAAAGAGTACACAAGTGTCAGCTATGAACAGTTTAGGTTGATAACGGCTCAAATCTTTTGATCTGGGTTTCTCCCAGTTTAGACTAAATGTTGCCCGCTTACCTTTGGTAGTTTCTCAGGTGAATTTATGGGCCAGGATCCTTTTTCAGCTGAAGCAGCTTAGACAGCGCCACAAAGGTAGCTGCAGAATGGATCAGTGCTGAAACCATTGCCCTTTTTCAGCAAAATGTCATGTGTTTTAATGGTCCATTGCACATTAATGAATACTGTGAGAAAGTCGGTGTGACAGGCTGCTGAGGGAGGAGGGTGCAATTTGGCTGAGGGCATATGCGTGCCAGGTAAATTGGTGAGGGCTGGGGTAAGTCAGGGGACTGGTTCAGGAGGGGTGAAATTGGGGACTTCTGGGTAAAGTGGCAAATCTGCTGGGGCACAGTTGATAGTCAAGGATGGTTGTCATTCTTGAGGGTTTGGGAAAGACCTTGGCTGGGGTATTGTGTGCAGTTTTTGCTTTGGGTGCCAGACTGAGAAGGATGTGAACATATTAGAGAGAATGTAAAAAAGATTTGCAGGAATATTCTAGGGGTGAGAACTTCAGTATGAAGATGCATTTAAAGGGGTTGGGATGGTTTTGCCTTGAGGGATGGTTAAGAGGATATTGAGAAGTTTACAAAGTCATAGAGGTCTGGATTGAGTATATGAAGGTACATTGTTCCTACTTATTAAAGAATGGGGAATGAACAGGTGTAGATTTTAAAATGAATTGCAAATGTAGTGAATACAATGTGGAGTGACAGTTTTGGTTCTGGAATGCACTGCCTTGAAGAGTGATGGCAGGTTCACTTGAAGCAATCAAGAAGATATTGTTTGCATTTGAGTAATCATCTAATGTGCAAGGCTATGTGGAAAAAGCAGGAGAATTTAGTTCATTTGGAGAGCTGTTTGGACACCATGCAGCAAATGGCTTCTAATGATTCTGTGATCTTTTTAGTACTTGCCATAGCACACACTCTGGAATTGACATTGTGATAATAATATATACCTAATTTCAAAGGCCCTTTAAAAATTAAGTGATGGTTTCATCTGAGCATAAGAATTCATTTTTGTTCTACTAACTGCAAAGTACCTAGTCCATTTTTAAGTGGAATAACACATTTGGCCAAAATTTACCAATACAGATTACAGATTGCAAGATTCAGTTAAAATACCTAATAGAAACTTCGAGACCTTAGTAAGATTGCTGGCTCTAGTGAAGTTTTGAACTTTCCAACTGTTGCCATACAAACCTTTGAAATCTTTCAGTTAGAAAGATGCATAATCACTTTCTCCTAATTGGTTGTTATCTCCTTTCAACACTTGTCATTAGTTTGCTTTTGGTCCATTACCAGTTTGAATTGCTCTTTCAGTCGTTATACTTGATAAATTATTTGTCACTATTTTATCAGAATATCTTGGCTGCACAAAATTAAATATGAAAGAAAATGCAGTTTTCATCGATTTAATGTATACAATATTTACAACATAATGCATTTACGGACTCCATCTCATTTTCTTTAGATTTTAATAAAATCTAAAATTGAAGTGTGCAATGTGACAGCTTGTTTGTGTATATAATTATAAATTGTTGTCTGGATTCTTCCAGAGTATGTGATGCTGTGCCATTGCAGTCAGAAAGGAATGCAAGTAAGTAGCAAAATTCACTGTAATTTTTTGGACAGGTCAAGAAAAAACAAATCCTAACTGCCATTGAAACTATTCATGAGAATGTCGGCAAGGACAACGTTTAATATGTCACTGATTGCTCTTGTTGTATTGGTGAACCAACAGTTGAAAACATGCTGAAGTTTGTATTGAGAAGATATTCCTATAGGGTAGCTAGATAATAAAGTTGTGGATTTTACTTCAGCAGTGGTGAAGCAACTGTTATATTATTTCCAAGCCAATAAAAACGTTGACTTGATGTTGCCCCGTTAATGTAAGAAAATGTCTGAAGGTACTTCACAGGGACATTATAAATGAATAAAGCACTAATACTCTCGAGCATTTTACAACACAGGAAGAGGCCATTTGGCCCATGATATTTGCAGTAGTCAACAAAGGTCTGATTGCGCTAATCCTGTTTCTGCCAGCTTTTGGCCTATAGTTTTGGATAACATTATCTAGATATCTAAATACTGCTTAAATGATAAGAGAGTTTCTGACTCAACTGCACTTTCAGGCAGAGAGTTCCAGACTCCAACCACCATATGAGTTGGAGGTGAAGGGGGGAAGAAATTCTCATCTCTCCTCTTCACTTCCTACTTTTGTGATAAATCTGTGCCCCTGGTTATTGACCCCTCTACTTATGGGGAAAAGTGCCCCCTTATCTACCATATCTGTGCTCCTCCTCATCTTACAAACCTCTATTAGGTCCCTTTAATCTTTTCTGCTGCAATGAAAACAACCTCTGCCTATCCAATCTTTCCACATAGCTCAGACACTCCAGCCCAGGCAGCATCCTGGCAAATCTTCTCTGTATCCTTTTTGAGTGCAATCGCATCTTTCCCATAATGTGACCAGAACTACATACAGTATTCAAGTTGTGAACTAACTAGCATTTTATATGTACTTCTTGCTCTTGCGTTCTGTGCCTTGGCTAATAGGCTAGTATCCCATACACCTTTTAACCACTTTATCTATCTGCCCTGCTACCTTCTGGGATCAATGGAATATGTACACCAAGGTCCCACTGGCCTCCCATGTTTTCCAGAGTCTTATAGTGTATATTCAGTCCCTTTAGAATTCTTTTGTATAACTTCCCCAACACGAAAGTTAGACTGACCTGGATTTGAAAATTACTGCCAAAGCCCCTGATATCTCCTCGCTTGCCTCCCTCAACAGCCTGGGGCCTGTAGTTTTATCCACTTTTAAGGCTGCTAAACCCACTAGTGCTTTCTTAGTCTTCATTTCTTCTGATATCTCATGGTACTCCACCCTGATGTCTTTAGTTGTGTCTCCTTTCTCATTGTGAAGACGGATTTGAGGTATTCACTGACTGTGTCCGTGACTTCACTGATTACCTCTGTTTCCTGAAGGGCCCGACTATTTCCCTAGTTCTCTTGCTTTGTCTATTTGAAAAACCCCTCCTGCACTCTCCATTTGTCTACCCACCAATGCTTTTTCATCTATGCTTTCCAAATTTCAAACTTAAGTTTCGCCCCTCTGCACTTTTTATGCTGCTCCAAGGACTCTGTGTTAAACCCTTGGTATTGATCATGAACTTCTCTTTGTTTCCCTTAGTCATCACCTGGTAAGTCTCGTTGCATCTAGGCTTCTCTGGCCTCAGTCCCACCTGTTGTCTTTAGAGGGCAACATTTAACCTGTAGAACATAGAACAGTACAGTGCAGGAACAGGCCCTTTGGCTCAGTGATGTGTGCCAAACACGACACCAAATTAAACTAATCCCTTCTGCCTGTCCATATCCCTCCATTCCTTGCTTATTCATTTTAAATCTACACCCTTTTATTCCCCATTCTTTTACAAGTAGGAACAATGTAGCTTCATATACTCAATCCAGACCTCTCTATGACTTTTTAAACTTCTCAATATGTTCTTAATCATCTTCTCTCCAAGCAAAACAATCCCAACCCCATTAATTCATCTTCATACTGAAGTTCTCACCCCTAGAATATTCTTGCAAACCTTTTCTACATTCTCTCTAATATGTTCGTGTCCTTCTCCGTCTGGCACCCAAAAAAACTGCGCACAATACTCCAGCTGAGGTCTTTTCCCAAACCCCTAAGAATGACAACCATCCCTGACTATCCCAACTGTGACCCAGCAGATTTGGGCCAAAAGCCTATTGTATCTGCCTCCACTACAACCCTGGCAGTGTGTCCAGGCACCTGCCATTCTGTGCTTTTTCAAAAAAAAGGAACTTGCCCCTCACCTCCTTTTGAACCTTTCCCCCTCTACTTTAAATACATGTCCTCTAGTATTAGACGTTTCAATTCTGGGTAAAAAAATTCTGACAGTCAACCCTATCCATGCTTCTCATAATTTTATAAATTTCCGTCGGGTCTCTCCACCGCCTCTGCTGCTCCAGAGAAGAAGATCCTATTTCTCCAGGCTCTCCTTATAGCTTGTACTCTCTCTAGTCAAGGCAGCATCCTGGTAAACCTCTTCTGCACCCTCTCTAAAGCCTCCACGTCCTTCCTGTAGTGTGATGACCAGAATTGAACCAAACATGCCATATGTATCCTTTGCCACCCTATCTACTTGCATGGCCACTTTCAGGGAGTTATGGACTAGGACCCCAAGTTCTCTTTGTGCATCGATACTGTTAATGGTCCTGCCAATGTTAACTACCATTAACAGTATAGTTTCCCATAACACATGATCCCCCAAAGTCCAGTACCTCTCACTTGCCTGGATTAAACTCCATCTGCCATTTCCCCACTCATATCTGCAACTGATCTATGTCCCGCTGTATCCTTTGACAACCTTCTACACTGTTCACAACTCCGCTGATCTTTGTCAACTGCACACTTACTAACCCGCCCATCTACATTTTCATCCAAGTTATTTATAAACAAATAAATCACTGACCGCAGAGGTCCCAGTATGGATCCCTGCAGAACACCGTAGTCATGGACCAGGAGCTACTAAAACACCCTTCCACCACTACCCTCTGTTTTCTGTGGGTAAGCCAATTATGAATTAAAACATGGATCCCGTGCATCTTGATCTTCTGAATGAACTACTGTGAGGGACGTAACCAAAAGCCTTACTAAAAAATCCACGTAAACAATATCCACTGCTCTACCCTCATTGATCACCCTCGTCACCTCCTCCGGAAAAATCAATCAAGTTGGTAAGGCATGACCTGCCCTGCACAAAGCCATGGTGACTGTCCCTAATTAGGCCATGCTTTTCCAATTGTGCGTTAATCCTATCCTTTGGAATCCTTTCCAATAATTTCCAGACCATCGATATGACACTCACTGGTCTATAATTTCCTGAAGTATCCCTATTTCCATTCTTGAACAGGCATACTTTAGCATTTTCCACCTTGAATACCTCCCACTGCTCTGATACAGTTTTGCAAGTAGCTGCTCCCAGTCCGCTTGGGCCAAATTATACTGTTAATGGTGTGTGATTTGGAAGACAACCTGCAAATGGCAGTGTTCCTATGAACCTGTTTCTCATGTCACAAGCTTTTGGCATAGTCATGACAAGTTGCTGCAGTGCATGCTGTAGATAATTTGAACTGCAACCATAATCTCTCCAGCAATTTCACACTGTATTTTTGTGTGTGATGTGTCAATCCCATATGCTGCTTTATCATGGATGGTGTCATTTTTAAAATAATGTTGAAGCTGCACTTATCGTGGCAAATAAGTGCAGTTCCAATGACCTTTTATAACAGACTATCTATCACATCCTGACTTGTGCCTTTTAAAAGTCAGGAATTCACCAGTTGGAGATATGAATAACAAATATTAGGGAGCAAAATAACCTAAAGTTCCCACCAAGTCTCTCACTATCCAAACTTGTACATTTTTGATCAAAATTCTGGAACTTCTTATTAAATGCATTACCGGAGGACTTCCACCACACAGACTTAAGTAAATCCCCATGATCATCTTGTAAGCTGTTGGAAATGGGTAATAAATACTGGCCTTAGCTACGATACCCATATCTTTAAACTTTAAGGTTTGCTTCCTTGCATGATCGAGGTTTTTTTATGATCAAGGTTTTGACTGGTGATTTAATTTGAGATCACTTGTGCTTTTGTACATCAAAAGCACATGTCAAAACAATTGCACCTAAAATAAATTGAACTTGAATAACTATTATGGATTTAACATTAAAACACTAATGTGGACTTGTGAATATGTTAGCTGTTTTTTTTTTTAAAAAAAAGTTTCCGACTTAGTCCAACTCTGACCTTGATCACAAGAAATTGCAGTGGAATAATGTACATTCTCCCCTAAATTGAGAGCACGCTCTTATGCAGGTTTATTTTTAAAATAAGCACTTTGTTTTCAGGCTACATGTTTGAAAATGTTAAACAAGCACTTCAAAAACATAACACTTTGCATAAAGGTTCCTTTGTGGAACAGTGCTGCCTCAAAGCTTTAAATCCTTTCTTGACGATCTCCAGTGAGTAAATGAATTTTCTTCAAAATCCAACAGTTCTAATGGCAGAGGGCCAACAGAAGCTTGGATCATAGATCTCTTGGGCAATTTGCAGTCTGCCTTAACCTTGAGACGCAATAAGAAGCCAAGCCACTTCACCTAGACATCACATGTCTAAATAGCTGAAGTTGTCTTTTCTACATGGGAATCTGTCAACCTATTTAAAAATATATATCCAAGCATGAAAATAAGGGACATTGCGAAAAGCAGTGTGATATTAAGCTTAAAAACTTTATTGAGATGATTGGGCATAAAGGAGAAAATGTGAATTATCTTCAGGTTTTATTTTTGTACTGCATAAATTACTTATTGCTAATGCGCCACTTGGTTTATAGACTACAAATATGTTGATTTTTCTGTTCGTGAAAGGCAAGACTTGACTCATTTTGTACAACCTTGTTCAAAAGCCATTTATTCATCCTGAGTCAGGCATCTATTGAAGAAAGAAAATGATCTTTAATATCAATTCACTGGAGCCAGATGCTAGTCTTTATAGAGGAATAGTCCAAATTTATTTCATTTATTTTCCTGCTCCTGCTGGAAAGAGTACTTAATTTCTGCTTTGTGCCTTATTCCAATATTCTCCAGCCACTGAATACCTGACATGAGAGATCATGGATACATTTGTTCAGTATTTTTAAACAGTGGCTGTGCTGGTTCACTAAATAATTTGTACCACTGGACTGGTCCAAAAGACAATGTTTACTTTTTAGAATTTTATAATGTGATGTAAAAATCAATTTTTTTCAGAGGAAAAAAAGACTAGTAAAGGTAATATGATATTGCAAAGCTTGGTTTATGAATTTTATGTTTGAATCTTTTTTATTTACTATTAAACAGCAAGTATTTCACAATCAAGGCCTTGCTGGGAAAAAGAAGAATTCAGCATTATAAGAGAATGCACTCCATGTCATGATTATGAAAAGGTACTGTGTGCATGTAATTTATGATTACGTTATGCTTGCATTGAGTAATTAGAATTTCTTTTAAAGATTGGAAAATCATTACGTTGATATTAAATAAAATAGATGAGGCATTTATTTGCTGTGTTTGATAATCATGATAACATATAACACAAACCTAGTATGTTCTCAATGTGGTTTCATTAGTAGTTGGGAAATTGCATAACAATTGAGAATAACAATATATGTTGTGTGTTCATTGAAAATTCAAGAATGTTATTTCTACTTGCTCCCCCTTATTTATGCTCCTAGTTATAATCTTAAAGTATGCCAAAAGCCTGTGTTCTCTTCTACTCAATTGTATAAATATTTTCTAAATGCCCTGCCATTTCATCCTAGTATTTTCCCTACCATTGTTGTCAAGCTAACGAGTTTATAGCTCACCATTAATTGATCCTGCCTCGGTCTCTAAATGTACTTCTGAAAATCTAGTTTTGTTTTTTGCATATTTACTGAAGTCTTTACAATGTTTTATTTCTTGATAGTTTCTTCCTTTTCTCTGTCAATGTGTTTATTTGGTCATTTGTTTGTATGTCACAATTGAGGTTGTTTAGAATTCGACAAACAAATTATGAACAGGAGTAGTGCATTTGGCCATTTGAGCCTATTCTGCTATTTAATAATCACATAGCTGATGTGACAGTGATCTCAACTCCACTTTCATTTCAATGCACATTGAAGATCAAGATGAGGAATTTCTTCTGAGGGTAGTGAACCTGTGGATTTCTTTACTGTGGAGGGCTGTCGAAGTTGGGGCACTTATTCAAGCCTGAGATCAGTAAAAATTTTAGTCAGTAAGGGTTTTGGAGCATGGGGAAAAGGCAGGAATCTGGAGTTGAGGATTATTAGGTAAGCATGATCTCGTTGAATGGTGAAGAGGACTCAATGGGCTTAAAGGCCTCCTTCTGCTCTTGCTTCTTATTGTCTTATAGTAACCGCTGATGCGCTTTGACCTCCTTGTTAGCCAAGAATGAATTCATCTGTGTTCCTTGGAAATATTTTATGACCTCCACCACTCACTCAGGAAGAGAGTTCACCATGTTCATGACCTGTAGAGAACAAGTCTCCTGATCTTAATATAAAAGCAAAATTCCTTTATTAAGTTGTGTGCCCTAGTTCTGTCTCTTCCAACAAGAGGAACATCCTTTTGGCATCTATAATGTTAAATCCACTCAAAATCTTAGATGGTTCAGTAAGATCAGCTTTTATTCTAAACTCCAACTCACTCAACATTTCCTCGTAAGTCCTTTGTCCTCAGAATCTTGAGTGAACCTTCTTTGAACTGCTTCTAATGAAGTTATATTCTTTTCTAAATAAGGAGCTCAAATTGAATACAGTACTCCAATTTTGTTCTCACTAGCACTCTGATTAACTTGTAGCAAAACATCGCCTGCCTTTATGTTCCCCATGTGATTTTCAAAACAAATATATTTGCCTTTATAATAAAATGCTGTACCTGCAAATCAACTTTGTGCTTCATGTACCAGAACAGACAAATCCTATAGTGCTGAAATGTTTCTGCATTTAACTAATGTGTGTTTTAAATTTTTCTTACCAAAGTGGATGAGTTTACATTTCCCCATATTATATTCCATCTGCCAAATTTTTGTCCATTTGTTTATATCCTTTTGACACCTTCCTCTTAGCAGCTTGTCCTTCTACCTTCTTTTTCTGTCATCAGCAAATTTAGGAACCATACATTTAAACCCTTCATACAATTAATTTGTAAATTGTGAGGACTCAGCACTGATCCCTGTGTTAATCGTCCTGTTACATTTAGCCAATCTAAAAATTACTTATTTATGCCTGGTCTCTTTCCTGTTGGCTAACCAATTCTTTATTTGTGCCAATACTACACATTCTAGGCATCAGGAAATGTGACAAAAATTGCGCATAGTGTTCCAAGTGTGGTCTCTGCAAGGCCCTATACAATTGCAGTAAGACATCCCTGCTTCTGTACTTGAATATTCCCACTAGGAAGGTTAGTGAATCATTTACTGCCTTCACCTGCACCTCCATGCTTGATTTTTCACAACTAGTGTAGAAAGACATCCAGGACTCATTTTGCACTTCCCTCTTTCCCAATCTATTTATCTTGGATAAGAATTTGCCAGATAGCTTGTGTTGATATAGTTAACTGTCCATGTAGCCTTATGTTTTAACAAATACTCCTGATTGTAACTCGTTACTGTTACTCAATTTATTTTTTAACCTTTTGCAGACTGTGCATGTGGAATGTACATTTACTGGATTTGTCGAAGAAGTGAAGTGTATATCAGACCAAAGGTATAGGAGGTAAGATAAACTCCGAATTCAGTCCATTAGTACTCATTTATTTTAAAGTGTTGTTGACATTGGAAAGGACAGACTTTTCAGTAAATACCGAATTACTTTTTGGGGAAGGAAATAGTACTTCCACTTAATAGCAGGGTGGATTAATTCAGAAACAAAAATGAAGTTTGCATTTCTATTTGTTATACTTCACTTGTAACTTTGTGATTTCTCCATTTGAATTGTTTGCTATCTTTAACTAACATTCTATGTGTACCCACGTATGAACACTCAGTCTCTTTTATAGTCGCCTGTTTTTAATGTCCATCTTTGGCATATATTTTGGGTTGTTTGGGATCATGTAGTTGCCTTGTTTCCACTTCCAACTATATAGATGGTCCATTTTTTGATTGCATTTATTCTGGATCCGTAATATTGGAGAAGGCTGATGGTAATGGAGTAGATTTTCTCTTTAAAATGATGTGGGAACAGAAGTTCTGTGTGGATTTTCGGACATAGATTGCAAATTTATTAGTACTTAATGCTTAGTGTGATGAAAGATGGATTTTTTTGTTGTGGAGTTTGGATTTTACACTAATGGCTTATGGTTGTTCATCTAGTTATATGAAGGGGTTTAATAATTAACTGGGTCGTCTTTCCAGAACCATGGTTTTAAACCAGTGTGAAGTGGTGAGTCTGGGCGGGATGCTGTTCAGACAGTTGGTGTGGACTTGTTGGGCCAAATCATCTGTTTCTCCACTGCAGGGATTCTATGGAGATTGATTTTTAACTGAGAAAAATCCCGGAGATTGGAAAGCTTTTGGTCAGGTAGAAGTATAGTTTCTGGCAGAAAAATGAGCTTGTTCAGAGCAGTTAAGGAACTGAATTACCTCACTAAAAGAGTTTAGTTAGTCAAACTTCCAGACCAGATGTATTTAGTTAGAAATCTGCATTGGTAATTTCAAAAACTGAGCAAACCTAAGCTCTAATTTGTCAGCATGTGCTCAAGGTAGAAATCTCCCAAACTTGAGAGGCAAGAACTAAGAAGAAACAGTTGAGTCAAAATCTATGGATTTGATAGGGACGGGATTTATCTGGATTTTTATTAATTATAAAGCAACAGTTTTAGGTAGTAGATGGGATTGTATTTGGCTGTGTGTTTCAAAACATTTCTAAATGGCTATATTTAGCTTGGTTTGGCATTCAGTGGTGTTACCATCACTGAATCCCCCACTGTCAACATCCTGGGGTTTATCATTGACCAGAAACTCAACTGGACTTACCACATAAACACTGGCTACAAGAGCAGGTCAGAGGCTAGGAATACTGTGATTCCCTAAAGCTTATCTACCATCTCTAAGGCACGAGTCAGGAGTATGATGGAATATTGCTCACTTGCCTGGATGGATGCAGTCCCAACAACACTCAAGAAGCTTGACACCACCCAGGACAAAGCAGCTAGTGCTTGATTGGCACTACATCCACAAGCATCCATTCCTCCCTCCCTCCAACGCTCAGTAGCAGCTGTGTGTACTATCTACAACACACTGCAGAAATTCACCAAAGGTACTTGGACAGCACCTTCCAAACCTACGACCATTTCCATCTCAAAAGACAAGGGGAGCAGACAAATGGGAACAACCACAACTCTCCGGTTCCCCTCCAAGCCATTCACCATCCTGACTTGGAAATATATTGCCGTTCATTCATTGTTGCTGGAATCCTGGAATTCCCTCCCTAATGGCATTGTGGTACAACCCAGAGCAGGTCAACTGCAGTGATTCAAGAAGGCAGCTCATCATCACCACCTTCTCAAGGGCAACTAGGTACAGGCAATAAATGCTGGCCAGCCAGTGATGCCGATATCCCAAAAATGAAATTTTAAAAAAACTATATTAAATCAAATTGTTTAGGTTGAAATTTGTTTTTGCTTCATTATAATAACTACATTAATTTCTATCATTGACTTATTTAACTTGCTTAAAATGCAAATGTAAAGAGGCAAGGGGAAGAAAGTGATAGCATGTTTTCTTAAATCCATATTTTTTTTAAAAAAATCACTAATGTTTGAATTCAACTTAATTTTTAAACCTAATAAAGAAAACGTAAGTGGCTGTTATATTAACTTAGTTGGTAAACTTGAACCATGATCAACTAAATAACTAACTGGAAAATTTGTAGCTGAAATTAATCTCAACGGAGAAGAAAATGCAATATATTTCCAGGGCTCTGAGGAAAGGCAGAGGACTGACACTGGGTAATTTAGAGTGCTATCAGACACAACGAGCCAATTGATCTCCTGTGATGTAACCATTCTGTGAATTCATATTTTATTATTGAAATTCTCAATTCCATTTTAGTACATGTAAAATATTTATGGTTTAGTATTTGGCGGATAATCTGAAGATACATGTTTGTGAAATAAATAAAGATTTTCCATTGTGCTTTTGTACACTGTTGATTAACACTTTTTCAGTGTTACACACAATTGATCATTTTGGATGCAATCTTTTAATTGTTACCTTGTCCAGAAGAAGCAAAAGTTGTGGAGTTTGTTTTGGGATGTAGAATGTCTACTGACTACGCTTAATTCTACAGGAAGAATGTATTGTATCTGACTTTATAAATTTGGATCATGGCAAAAGTGCTTGAACCAAAAACAAAAGAATATATTGGGCACTAGAGTAGATCTTGTGAACTAGCTGCCATTTCATTATCTCTTACAGTGCCTTTGACTTATTGTGTTGGTGTCATGGTGATGCTAAAGATGTTTGGGAGTTGTTCGGTTTGCTTAATGACATTTAGTTCTACTTCATCACTGCCACACAATTCTACTTCTCCAACATCCCAGTTCTGGATGAGCTGAAGCTTTCTCTGACTGAAGATAGAACTGTTATGTTCATCCCTTGCTACACACTCCATTCCCAGCCACAGATTCCACATATCTTCTGGTCACTGCCTCTTGCTGAACCGGTCTGTTTTTAACCATTGTCATGTTTCATGCAGCTTCGGACCTTTATTTCAAAGAATGAATACCTCTGTTTCTTAATATTGTTCCTGTCCACTTCTGCATTAGCCAAAATGCTGAAAACTTCATCTATGCTTTTGTAACCATTCAGAACTCTCCTGGTCAGCTTTCCTTTTCTTACTCTTCATAAATGAGCCCCTCCAAAGTTCTGCTGCTTGTGCTGTAACTTTCTTGAAATCCTCTTTACCCATCACCTTTCTGTTTGCTGACTAAGGTATTCCCTCCACCCAACTCCTTCCCACTATTCACAATCATTCCTTCAGCAGTTCAAGCTCTGGAATTTCTTCCCTAACCCTCGACACCTCTACACCATTCTATTTTAATGTACTCTTCAAAGTCTGGCTCTTTGTCCAAGAATTTATTCAGCTATATTTAGTAGCTGCTCCTGCAGCTCTCTGTTAATCTTTGTCTGCATCCCTTTGAAGCATCTTTGTATATTTATTACATTGAAAACACCATATAAAAGAAAAGCTGTTGTGGAAGCATTATTCCCAGCAAGCTGTAACGACATTGGGCTGATTCTGTGTCTTCAGCTTGTTAGCTGTTTTCAGATTATGTAAGGGGCAAATGTAGACATTGCTTCTTGTGACTAATCAGAGAATTTCTGTGAGACTGTTTTAAGATGTAGTACAGGTATTGATACCTCATTTTTAGGCTGTTCCACTTTTGGGGTTCAGTTGTTTGATCCCTATGAAATGTGTTAAACTGCTGCCTGTCTTTAATCTTCTAAAATTTGTACTTCTATAAATAATTCAAAGTCAATGTTCTGTTTCATTTGCCAAGTAGATCTTAATGTTGGCTAAAGGAAGTTGTCTAAAGTACAAATTAAGCTTTAATTTCTAATATTACTTTCACCTCTACCTCTTTCTAGCTGTCGTTCAGTTGAAATGGAAGAACTGAAGTTCTGGAAGTTTGAAGGAATTATGGTTTTGCTGGGGGTAATCTTTGCTATTATTGTTATGTTTAGACAAAGAACCCTAGATAGACGTGCAGAAGAAAAGGTGCAACGACAACTTGGGGTGATTTAACTATTTTGTAACTTTACTGATGTTTGAAAGTTTTGGAAGAGAAAGAATACCTTGTTTCTGAATTAACTTTTCCTGATGTTGATTCTTAATGTTGTGTTCATTCTAAAAAATCTGACCCATGTACATTGCAGAAATGCAACAATTCACATTTTTGTTTTACTTTAAGTATTGTCACTTTCCAGATGGTTATAAATATTGATGTAATTATATAGCAAAGCCATTACTAGTTACACTGTGCAATATTTATTGGCAAAGTTGTTGTAATATAAACTCTATTTATATAGAAAATTAATAAAATAGTTTGAAAGTCTATTTGATGTATTGTTTTGTCACATTTTTACAAGATTTCATTTGAAGCAACATTTTCTTCTGTATAAAACTACTGAAATTGGGCAACGGCACTGATTTGCGATTCTTGTACCGTCTTAAGTTCTTTTTTGTACTTTTGTACTGAACAACTTTGTATTCTTTCCTCACTGCCTACCTCAGCAGGAGTGTAATTTAAATGTTGTTGTAAAATACAATTTTGAATGCATATATGTTGTCTCTTGGGTATTGTTTGTGTGGAATAAAGTTGTTAAAGTTCTCAGTAGGTTTTGAGAAATTGCTGTGTAGATAATGAGAAGTAAAACTAAGAATGTTGGGTCTTGCCCAGAAAAACAAGCTTTTATTTTATGTTTTTGTGTTTCTTTTGAAAATTTTTAACATGTCTATTTTTTTGCATTTTGTATCTAACCAAAGAGTCAGTAATTCCTGCATAATTGGTTAATCCTGTTGAGAACAATCAAGCTGTACATATTGTAAAATGTTATTTAAATTGAGAGAGACCTGTTTGTCCTCGTCGGAACATAGAAACGTAGGTTTTAGTACGAAGAGTACACCATTTTGGTCCTTCGATCCTGCTCCGCTATTCAATAGGATCTTTGTTGAATTGGTTCTGGTAGTAACATCATGTTCCTGTCTGCACCCATACTCCTGACCAATCAAATATGTCTGATTTTTGCCTTCACTGCAATTAAAGACACAGCCTTCATGACTTTTTGAGAGAGAGAATTCACAGAAGAAATCTAATTTTCTTAATAGAAACTTCTCATTTAAGCTATATGTTTTTGTTAAGCAAAGGCATTAAGGAATATGGGCTAAAGGCAGGTGTATGGAGTTAGGCCACAGATCAGCCATGATTTCATGGAATGGTGAAACAGGCTCGGAGTTGAATGACCAATCCTGTTGCTATGTTTTAGTCTCCTCCTACAAGGGAAACATTTTCTCCTAGTATCCACCCTATCCGGTTCCTCAAGATCTCATGTTTCAGTGTGATCATCACATTCTTCTAAATACCAGTGGGTATTGACCTCAACTAATCAGTTTTATGGTTAGCCACAAGTTGCCAACTCAAAAGATCCCCTTATCCCTAATCTTTGCTCCCTATTATATTAGCAAAGATCAGAGATCTTTGTTAGCTATTACCTCCTGTACCATGTACTGTTTTGTGCAACAGCCTGAATGTGACTTTTTTTCAGATGTTTTCTGGTTTCCTTTTATCCATTGTAACTGCTACTTTGTCAGAAAACATTACGTTGTGGTAGTACAATTCTTGAGTATTGCTGAATAAAAGCTTTATCAAAGATTTTTATCTTGCACTTGAGGGAAATTTGCAAGACTGCCAATTTAAGGGAAAACAACATTGTTCCTGTTAAGAATGCAAATTGATAGAGGTGTTGCTATGCAGAATGCACCAGTTACTAATGACTTGCAGTTAAACTTTATTTAGATTCTAAGCCAGGCCTGTTGACTGATTAGTCAAGGGATAGCTCTGACAGATGGATGATTTAAGGCTGTATTTCTTCATGTTGAAACAGGTGCAGTGCATGTACATTTTCTTTGTCTGCAAAGAACAGGGAACTGTCTATTAGTATATGTCGTGTCCAGAGCAATATGTTGACGAGTTAGTCTCTCCATTTATTTGATCATTGTCAATTCCTAAGGCTCTCCATCTGGGGACAAACGTTAGTTATACTTGTCCTATTCATATTCTTGTAGAAACTCCAATATCTGTTTTTGTTTCACTAGCTAGCTTTCTCCTTTTCAGTATCTTGGTCGTTATTTTGTTTTATACATGGCTGACAAAGCTAGCATGAAGGTACAGAACATAATTACAAACGTAAATTGAATAATGACCTTTATTGCTAGGGGAATGGAGTATAAAAGACACCTTCCTACAACAGTGCATAGTGTTGAATCCACATCTAGGGTACTGAGTACAACTTTGGTTACCTCGAAGAAACATATTTCCATTGAAATCAGTTCAGAGAAGTTTTATTACATAAATTGATGAGATTAAAGGGTTGCCTTATAAGGAAGGTCTAAGTAAGATGGGCTTCTCTGCATAGAAGTCCAGAAGAATGAAAGGTACCTTATTAAAATATGTATGACTTTGAAATGTGTTGACAGTTTTTCCACTTTGGGGAACAGGAACTAGAATCAGTGGGCTGACTTTTGGATGTATCCCATTTCGTTGTGGATAAGGACAAACTTCTTCTGAGGGTCATTTGATATTTGTAATTTTCTTCCCCAGGAACAATGAAGGCTGGGTCATTGCAATTGTTAATCAAAATCCTGTCCACCTCACTGTTAAATATATTCAATCAGGATAATGGGTTTAAGCAGGTAAATGAAGTCAGATCAGCCATCTTTTATTAAAGAAATGCTGGAGCAGACTCAAGGGGCTAAATGTTGTTTTTAAAAAAAATTATGCTTCCTAGGAGAAGTTCTTGGAAAGGCTTGATAAGATGGAAGTCTTTTTTTCTTCTTAAAGTACTTTTACGAAAAGGAGCTGGCTAAACTCTATTTTCACCCTGTCCATTAATTATCAACACCCTTTCCAATCCTGTAGATGTTCACTTTGAATCCATTGCATGCTGGTCTGGGAGGAAGTGCATACTCCACTATTTAATGGTGTGTCAGCCACTCGAGCTGTTGGTGTAGTTCAAGTATTACTGAAGCTGTTTCCGTCGCCACAAGTGAAAATTATGTACCGTAAAGATAGTGGAGAGACTTTGGGCTATAAGGTGGTGAGCTCGTGGCTGCAGAATACAATGACACTACAAAAAGTAGCCATCAATCATGCTTTGATTGTGATCTGTGCATGTAACTATGCAACAAATTAGTAGTTTATAGGATTAAACTTGGCTTCTTGGAGAGCTCATGTGGTGTAGTGGTAATGTCCCTATTTCTGAGCCAAGAGGCCTAGGTTCAAGAACCATCTGCTTTGTGATATGTAATACCATCTCTGAACAAGTTGAGTAGAAAGACCTTAAATTTAGCTTCTTGTGAACCTTAATTTCATCCTTACACAAAATTCTGTTGCAATTTAAAACTGCTGGAAGTGTGTTACTTCAGTTAAAATTTTAGGCTGCTGAAGGGTTATAATTTTACTAAAATGGATGGCACATGGCTTTATGGTAAATTCAGTCTGGCATCACATAAAAAGATGGTGATACAATAGATATCAATAAAACTGTAGATGAATTAGTACAGAATAAGAAGCCTTGTAACTCATAGTCAAAGAAGGCTACAGTACAGAAAAAGCCCCTACAGCCCACCGAGTCTGCGCCGGTCAAAAATGACCTTTTCCACTACGTGGCTCATAGCCTTGCATGCTTTGGCATAGCAAGTGTACATCAAATACTTAAACATTGAGGGTTTTTACCTCCACCACCCTTGCTGGCAGTGGGTTCCAGACTCCCACCATCTGGGTGAATAAAAATCTTTCCTCACATCACCTCCAAATCTCCGGTCCCTTACCTTTAAATCTTTGCCATGCCCCACACTTCAGTCAATTATCTCTATTTCTGTCTCTCTTTCCTGCCTTGTGCTCTCTTTCCACCACGTTCCCTGCCACCCCCAACCAAGGAGAAAATGTTCCTACCAGTCTATCCTGTCTATGCATTATACATTTCAATTGTGATCCTCTCTGCCTCTGTTCCAAAGAAGAAAAGCCTAGACTATCCAATCTCTCTTCAATATTATCAACATCAGAAATACCTACTTGGAATTTTGTTTGGCCTAAATGATAAAAATAAATGTTAAAAATGTAACATCGTAAATGAAAATGGTCGAAGAAAATCATGATCACTATCAGCGACAGTGCTGTTCTGAGGGATAGCTAGGATTTTCTTTGATGCCCAATTGCTGGTCGATATTTATTTATGTCTTTGGACTAGAAGAATCATATTCAATTCAATTCAATATTAATTCACTTTCTGACTCCATTGATACTGTCAGATTGTTCAAGCATGTTCAGCACAACTTGTTTTTGTAATAGTCAATTACATTCCTTGGGCATACTGTATTTGACAGTTAGATAAACTCAGAGGTAAAGACTCAGTTGTACAAAGTTGAACCCCTGTCCCAATAACATGAGATGGGTCTCTGGATTAACAGTCCAACAATAATCCCAATAGGCCATTGCCATATATGGATAATTCAACAATAATACCAAACCCCACAAGGTCTTTTGACTTCATAAGAAGTAGGACTTCATAAGAACTAGTAGGCCATCTGCCCCCCCTTGAACCTGCCCTGCCAATTAATAAAATCATGGCTGATCTTTCTGAGACTCAGCTCCACTTACCCACCCACTCACCATAACCCTTAATTCCTTTACTGTTCAAAAATTGATCTAGCCTTGCCTTAAAAACATTCAGTGAGGTGGCTTCAACTGCTTCACTGGGCAGGGAATTCCACAGATTCACAATCCTTTGGGTGAAGAAGTTCTTCCTGACCTTGGTCCTACATATGCCTCACTTTATTTTGAGGCGATGCCCTCTAGTCCTAGTTTCACCTGCTAGCGGAAACAACTTATCTATTCCCTTCATAATCTTATATGTTTCTATAAGATCGCCACTCATTCTTCTGAATTCCAATGAGTATAATCCCAGTCTACTCAGTCTGTCCTCATAATCCAACCCTCTCAACTCTGGAATCAACCGAGTGAATCTCCTCTGCACCCCCTCCAGTGCTAGTATATCTCTTCTCAAGTAAGGAGACCAAAACTGCACACGGTACTCCAGGTGTGGCCTCACCAGGACCCTATACAGCTGCAGCATAGCCTCCCTGTTTTTAAACTCCATCCCTCGAGCAATGGCAGACAAAATTCCATTTGCCTTTTTAATTACCTGCTGCACCTGCAATCCCACCTTCAGCGATTCATGCACAAGGACGCCCAAGTCCCTTTGCACAGCAGTGTGCTGCAATTTTTTACCATTTAAAACATAGTCCATTTTGCTGTTATTCCTACCAAAATGGATAACCTCACACTTATCAACATTGTACTCCATCTGCCAGACCTTTGCCCACTCACTTAGACTATCTATATCCCTCTGCAGACTTTCAGTGTCTTCTGCACACTTTGCTCTACCACTCACCTTAGTGTCATCTGCAAATTTTGACACACCACACTTAGTCCCCAACTCCAAATCATCTATGTAAATTGTAAACAATTGCGGTCCCAGCACTGATCCCTGAGGCACACCACTAGCATACAGACTGCCAACCAGAAATACACCCATTTATCCCTACTCTTTGCTTTCTACTGGTCAACCAATCCTCTATCCATGCCAATACATTACCCGTAATACCGTGCACCTTTATCTTATGTAGCAGCCTTTGGTGTGGCACCTTGTCAAATGCCTTCTGGAAATCCAGATACACCACATCCACAGGTTCCCCATTGTCCACCATGCAAGTAATGTCCTCAAAGAATTCCACCGAATTAGTTAAACGTGACCTACCCTTCATGAACCCATGCTGGGTGTTCCCAATGGGACAATTTATATCCCAATGTCTTGCTACTTCTTCCTTAATGACAGATTCAAGCATTTTCCCCACTATCGAAGTTAAGCTAACTGGCCTATAGTTACCTGCTTTTTGTCTACTTCCTGTTTTTAAACAGTGGCGTCACATTGGCTGTTTTCCAATCTATGGGAACCACCCCAGAGTCCAGTGAATTTTGGTAAATAATTGCGAGTGCATTTGCTATTTCCTCATCCCCTCTTTTACTACCCTGGGATGCATTTCATCAGGGCCAGGAGACTTGTCTACCTTCAGCCCCATTAGCTGGCCCCGCACTGCCTCCTTAGTGATAAAGATAGTTTCTAGGTCCTCACCTGCTATAACCTTCTTGCCGTTAGTTTTCGGCATGTTATTTGTGTCTTCCACTGTGAAGACCGACACAAAATAATTGTTTGATGTCTCTGCTATTTCCTCATTCCCAGTTATTAAATTGGCCTTCTCATCCTCTAAAAGGACCAATGTTTACCTTCGCCACTCTTCTATGATTTACATATTTATAGAAACTTTTGATGCCTGTTTTTATATTCTGAGCTAGTTTACTCTCATAATCTATCTTACTTTTCTTTATAACTTATTTTTGTGGCTTTCTGTTGGCCTTTAAAGATTGCCCAGTCTTCTAGTTTCCCATTACTCTTTGCTTTTTTGTATGTGTTTTTTTTCAATCTGATACTTTCCTTTACTTCCTTAGACATCCATGGCTGGCTTTCTCTTTTCCTACAGTTCTTCCTTATCACTGGAATATACTTCTGCTGAGCACTGAAAAATTGTTTTGAAAGTCTTCCACTGTTCCTCAATTAACCCATCATAAAGTTTTTGCTCCCATTCCACCTTAGCTAACTCCTTCCTCATTCCTTCATAGTCTCCTTTGTTTAAGCACAGGACATAGGTACTGGATTTAACCTTCTCATGCTCCACCTGTATTTTAAATTCCTCCATTCTGTGATCGCTCCTTCCGAGAGGATCCCTAACTGTGAGATCATTAATTATTCCTTTCTCATTACACAGGATGAGATCTAGGATAGCTTGCTCCCTCGTATGTTCCATTACATATTGTTCAAGGAGATTATCACGGATGCATTCTATGAACCCTTCCTCAAGGCTGCCATGACCGACCTGGTTTGACCAATCGATGTGTAGATTAAAATTCCCCATGATAATTGCTGTACCATTTTTACATGCATTAGCTATTTCTATGTTTATTGCCCGCCCCACCACAATGTCATTATTTGGTGGCCTATAGACCACACCTATCAGTGACTTCTTCTCCCTGCTATTCCTAATTTCCACCCAAATAGATTCAACATTTTGTTCAGTAGAACCTATATCATCTCTCCCTACCGCCTGATGTCATCCTTAAAAATCAGAGCAACACCACCTCCCTTACCTTCCTGTCTGTGCTCCCGAACAGTTTGATACCCCTGGATATTTAACTCCCAGTCATGACCATCCTGTAACCGTACCTCTGTAATGGCCACTAAATCATACCTATTTGCTATGATTTGCACCGTCAACTCATCCACCTTGTTTCAAATGCTCCGAGCATTCAGATAAATTGCCCTTATGCCAGTTTTTGTACCTTTTTGGGTCCTGTTACCTCCATTACTAACAGCTCTCGAGTTCTCCTTCCCTTTAAGTTTTTTCCTAATTTTCAATGGAGTTGAAGCTTCCTCGTCACCTGCTGCTTTGCCTTACATTAATTGTTATTCTCCCTCTACGCTCACTTCTCCCTTTCCCCCCTACTTACTAGTTTAAAGTCCTATTAACTACCCTATTTACCCTTTTCGCCAGAACACTGGACCTGGCCCTGTTGAGGTGGAGTCCATCCCAGCGGTATAGATCCCTCCTGTCCCAGAACTGATGCCAGTGCCATGAAAAGGAAACCCTCTTTCCCACACCACTTCATGATAAATCTCTCTTATTTGATCATTTATTATTCCTCCATTCTCAACAGCCTTGAGTAAGCACTGATTGTAGAGGTGAACAGAATGTAAAAGCATCATCATTATGTGTGATGGCCAACACTGACTGAATAGGCAAAGGCTATGCGACCCTGCAACATCCAAGTGGTACTGCTGAACACCCATGCTACAATATGTGTTCACCCCTAGCCGAGCTGTACTAGTACAGATGTAATGCCAGCATTGCCTAATAACATGGAGATTGGGCCAATCAAACCCAACAAATAATAGCTTCATCAACCATATCCCACTTATTAGAAAGTGATGGAATGAGACATTAATAATGGCATTAAGCAGCACTTAACTGCTCAATTTGGATTGTATCAAGACCATTGAGTTGCCAATGTCATTACAGCTTTGGGTCAAATATG
Organism: Ginglymostoma cirratum; assembly: GCA_024137785.1. NCBI lineage: Eukaryota > Metazoa > Chordata > Chondrichthyes > Orectolobiformes > Ginglymostomatidae > Ginglymostoma > Ginglymostoma cirratum. The sequence continues at coordinate 63,351,399 of JAHRHZ010000012.1, forward strand.
AACTGAAAAACTAATTCCAGAAACTAAGTGTTACCATCCTTGATATTAAAGCAGCAAGCAAATGTGTGTGGCATAGAGGAGCTCCAGTAAGATGAGATTAGGAGAAACAATTTTCAATAACTGGGTTATATATGGAAAAAAAGAAATGTGTGTCCTTGTTGGAAATCAATCATCTTAGTCTGAGGACATCACCTTGTACAAATTGTACAACTGGCTGCAGAAACCTGAGACTTCCAATAGCACTGACTAAATCTGTGACCTCCATTGCCAATTAGTACAAGGGCTGCCGGGACATTTAAACACCATCATTTCCATGTTCCCCATCAAGTCACACATCATCATGATTTAAACATATATTGCAATTATTTTCATTATTGCAATTTCCTCCTGAACAGCATTGTGGTAGCACTTTCACCAATTGGTTATAACAGTCACCTTACAGGCATTTAGCCCCGATTAACAATTACCAGCTTTGATAATCACTTTCTAAAGAATTAAAAAGCAACATGAGGTGAAAATGGAGTGGGACAACATTTTAAAGATATGATGAGAATTTTTAATATGAGGCACAGAGCAAGAGGTTGCATTATAGAATATAGCATAAGTGACAAGCAGGATGTGGTGTAATATTAGTTATGGCAGTAGAATTTTTGACAGTCTTTGAAATTCACAGGCTTTGAAGGATCTTTGAAGATGTAAAAAGCAAAGTGGATAATGGGGGTCCTGTAGGTGTTGTACATCTGGACTTCCAGAAAGCATTTGATAAATTTCTGTACTGATAGTTAATCACACAAGGCTGGGATTAATGCATTAGATTGTATTGAGGATTGGCTAACCAATCCCTGAGTGTGCAAAGAATTATGCTGATAACTAATTTAGGATTGCAGACACAGCATTTTCTGGTTCATTTCTCATAGCAATGACTTGACCAATCAGAGTTAACCTGCTTGGTTAAGAGATAACAAGGTGCAGAGCTGGATGAACACAGCACACCAAGCAGCGTCAGAGGAGCAGGGCGGCTGACGTTTTAGGCCTAGACCTCTAGGCCTGAAACGTCAGCCTTCCTGCTCCTCTGATGCTGCTTGGCCTGCTGCGTTCATTCAGCTCTGCACCTTGTTATCTCAGATTCTCCAGCATCTGCAGTTCCTGCTAACCTGCTTGGTTTATAGTTTAATAAAAGCTTGACAGTGAACTGGCAATTATTATGAACTGATGCATTCTCCATGGCAATGTCTCTAATGCGTAACTAGGCAATGCCTCTTGCAAACTGCGTAACATGTGAAATAGAGCAGATTTTATACTAAATAGTAGAGGCAAGGGCCCAAATTTGGGAAGTGGTGGTGAATCAATGAGTGAGGAGAATGCAATAGATGAAGGAATTAATGTGGGAAATGATAAACAATGACAGGAGGGAATAGAGAATGCAAATCTAAGAGTAAATCAGATATGACTAAATTATAGTTAAAAATAATAAGGACAAAATGTGAGACACTGTATTTGAATATGTGTAGCATGTGAAACAACAGAGATGAACTTGCACAAATTGAGATAATTAAGTACGATCTAGCGGCTATAACTGAGATGTGGCTGCAGGGTGACCTAAATTGGGTTCTGAATATTGAAGGCTATATGAGATTTAGGAAGGACAGGAAATTAGAAAAGGGTGGAGAAATGGCTTTGTTAATTAAATATGATATTATCACACTCAAGAAGGAAGATCTGAATTCAGGAAACCAGGATATAGAAGCAGTCTAGAGATGAGGAATGATGAAGACAAGAGGTCATTTGTGGGTGCCCCCTAACAATAGCTACATAACAGGACAGGGTATCAAGGAAGAATTAATGGGAGCTTGGCAAAAGGGTATAGTAATTGCAGGAACTATTAACCTACGTGTGGATCAGAAAAATCAGATGGGAAAATGTACTCTAGAAGAGGAAGTCATTCAATGTTTTCAGGACAATTTCTTATACTAACATGTTATGCCACCAACCAGAAAGTAGATTATATCATTCCATATTTGACCAATGAGATAGGATTGATTACTGACCAAATTACTGAGCCAAAAATATAAAAACAGATACAAAAAGTTTCTTAAGATGTTTCAAAAGAAAAGAGATAACAGGTAAGTGTTAATCCTTTAGAAAATGAGTTTAGGGAATTAGTAATGAAGGATAAAGAGATGGCAAATATTTTTCATTGCTCTTCACTAGGGAAGATACAAGTAGCATCCCAGAAATAGCTGTAAATCAGGAATTGAAAGGGAGAAGGAACTCAGGAAATTTACAATTATCAGTGAAGTAGTACAGAGTAAATGCTGGAACTGCGAACTGACAAGTCCCCAGGTTCAGATGGATTTCATCCTAGGATCATCAAAAAGATATCTAGTGTAACAGTTGATACATTAGTTTTAATTTTCCAACATTTATTAGAGTGAATTATCAGGGATGCTTTCTTTTGATTCGAGAATAGCTAATGTAAATTATTTATTCAAAAAGGCAGGAGGACAAAAAGTAAGAAACTACAGACCAATTAGCTTAACATCTGACATAGGGAAAATGTTAGAAGCTTTTCAAAGCTTTTAAGAAGATTTATAGCTCGGATTGTGGATAAGATTGTAGACATGCTCATCGAGCTGGTGTGTTAGATTGCTGGGGTGGTTGGCATCACTTCCAGTTCTGTTTTTTAGCGGTTTGTATATCGGGTCCAGTTCAATGTGTTTGTTGATGGAGTTCTGGTTGGAATGCCAGGCCTCCAGGAATTCCTTGGCATGTTAGAAGCTTTTCTTAAAGTCATTATAATAGGGCGCTTGGATAAGTTCAAGACAGTCAGGCAGACCCAATATCCTGTTGTCAAAGAGAAATCAGGTTTAATTAATTTATTGGAGTTCTTTGAACTTGTGCTGTAAATAAAAGGGAGCCAGTGGATGTATTGTATTTAGATTTATAGAAGACATGTGATAAGATGCTACATTAAAGGTTATTGTGGAAAATAAAAGCTTGTGGTTATGGGGGTTACACATTGGCATGGATAGAAGATTAGCCAAATAACAGGACGCACAGAATAGGAATATTGGGTCTTTATTAAGGCTTGCAAGATGTCATGAGTAGTGTGCCACAGAGGTTGGTGCTGGGGCCTCAGCTCTTTACAATTTATGTAAATGATTTGGATAAAGCGATTGAAGGTATGGTAGCTAAATTTGCTGCAGGAAGTGAGTTGCAAAGATGACATAAGGAGTCTAGAAAATAACATAGGTAGGTTAAGTGAGTGGGTAAAGATGGACTGCAACGTGGGAAAGTGGGAAATTGTCAATTTTGGCAGAAAGAATAAAAAAGAAGCATATTATCTAAATGGTCAGAGGTTGCAAAGATCCAAGATGCAGAGAGATCTTGGTGTCCTCAGGCAAGAATCATAGAAGATTTGGTGTGCAGGCACATTAAGTAATCAGGAATGATAATAGAATGTTATGGTTAATTGTGAGGGGAATTTAATACAAGAGCAGGGAGGTTATCCTTCAGTTATACGTGGCATAGGTGAGACTGCATCTGGAATACTGTGTACTCTACTAATAGATGGCTGTTAATGAATTGGAAGCATTTCAGATAAGGTTTAGTAGACCCGGATGAGTGGATTGCCTTATGAGAAGAAGCTAGATAGTCTTTGTATCCTCTGGAGTTGAGAAGGGTCAGAGATGACTTAATTGAAACACATATGATTCTGCACGATGTGGATGTTGAAAGGATGTTTCATGTAGGAGAATCTAGAAGTAGGGGAGAAAGTTTAAAAATAAGAGGTGCCCATTTAAAACAGAAATGTGGAAGCTGTTTTTCTCTCAGAAGGCTGAGAGTTTTTGGAATTCCTTTTTTCAAAAGACAGTGGATGCAAAATCTTTAAATATTTTTCAGGTAGAAGTCAATTACATAGAACAACAACATAGAACAACATGGAACAGAACAGCACAGTACAGGCCCTTCGCCCCACGATGTTGTGCCGACCTATTATCCTACTAAGATCAATCTACCCTGCAAACCCTACATTTTACTATCCTCCATGTGCCTATCCAAGAGTCGTTTAAAAGTCTCTAATGTATCTGACTCCACTACCACTGCCGGCAGCGCATTCCACACGCCCACCACTCTCTGTGTGAAGAACCTACCTCTGACATCTCCCCTATACCTTCCTCCAATCACCTTAAAATTATGTCCCCTCCTAACAGTCATTTCCGCCCTGGGAAAAAGTCTGTGACTATCCACTCTATCTAGCCTATCATCATCTCGTAAACCTCTATCAAGTCACCTCTCATCCTTCTTCGCTCCAATGAAAAAAGCCCTAGCTCCCTCAACCTTTCCTCATAAGACCTGCCCTCCAGTCCAGGCAGCATCCTGGTAAATCTCCTCTGCACCCTCTCTAAAGCTTCCACATCTTTCCTGTAATGAGGTGACCAGAACTGAACACAATACTCCAAGTGTGGTCTAACCAGAGTTTTATAGAGCTGCAACATAACCTCACAGCTCTTAGACTCAATTCCCCTGCCAATGAAAGCCAACACACCATACGCCTTCTTTACAGCCGTATCAACTTGGTTCGCAAATTTGAGGGATCTATGGACGTGGACCCTAAGATCCCTCTATTCCTCCACACTGCCAAGAATCCTGCCATTCACCCTGTATTCTGCATTCAAATTCGACGTTTTCTTGATTATTCCTGATTACCATGGGGATGAAAGAATATCAGGGATATGCAGGAATGTAGAGTTGAAGTTAGATTCAGGTTAGCCATGATTTTATTGAGCGGTGGGGCAAGCTCAAAAGGCTGACTTGCCTGTCTCATTCCTTTATGTTTAATGACTTTCCAGAAGTATATTTGGAGATGAATTAATCATTACCTGTCTAGAAACCACAATCAGTGGTCATCTGACTTTGGCAACAATTTTGGGAGAGTATGTGCACGATTCTTCCATTTTTTTAAAAGCATGGAAACTAGATTGAATAGAGTTCATATCTTAAAAGTATGAATATGAAATGTCTTCACAGGGCATGACAGACATTTGGTGAAGTACCATATTGATAGGTCTTTCTGTTGAAAGAAGTATATGAGATCATTTCAGTGGAATATCTTTGAGGCCAGTACTTTAAATCTTTGATCTTACACATGCCTTCTAGATACCATATCCACCCTGTCACAGACATCCAATCTCCATAACATTATGCACCTTAATCACTCCTCAATCAATTTGTTATTGAAACGTTGATACACATCCACATCACCTTCAGATTTCACTCCAGTGTTCTTGCTTATTTTCCAATTTACTCCATAAACACCAGCTCATCATCTTGCTTACATCTATCCTGCAATCGGTTGTTCTTGGTTATCACTCCTATGCTCACTTCTGCACTTGCTTCTGGACCTTCAAAAGTGCACATTTAAATTCATGTCCTTGTCTTTACTGTGTTTTGTCCCCTTATCTCTGTGATTTTCTCATGTCTTTCTAAGTCTCTGTTCCTCTGACTCTAGCCTTCATGCAGTGTCTTTCTTTGTATTCATTATTGATGGCTATGCCTTCATCTGCTTAAATCTCACACCCTGCCATTTCTTTCAGTAACTCCAATAGTGAAATAGATTGCATGTTTAATAGCTGACTTTATTTATCTGGCAACATTGTTTATTAGGATTTTGACACAATTCAGGTTGTATCTACCATTATTATAGCTCAGTTGGCTCAGTGGGCTATTATACGATTCAGAATAATGGCAACAGTGGAGATTTGTGGCATGATGGCTCAGTAGTTAGCACTGCTGCCTCACAGTGCCAGGGACCTGGGTTTGTTTCCACCCTCGGATGACAGTATGTGTCTGTGTGGGTTTCCTCCCACATTCCAAAGATGTGCAGGTTATGTGGATTGGCCATGCTATATTGCCCATAGTGTCCTGGGATATGCAGGCTAAATGCATTAGCCATGGGAAATATAGGGATGAGGTAGGGGTTGGGACTGGGTGGAATGCCCTTTGGAGTGTCTGTGTGGACGGGGTGGGCTGAATGACTTGCTTGCTCGCTGGATGGATTCTTTGATTTGATTCCTACTCCAGCTGAAGTAGATGTGGGTGCTGCCTCCTTGCCATGCTGCTGAAATTGGAAAGCAATAGCAATCTGCCACTTCTTTTTGCTTGCTGAAAGAAGTGTCAATAAGACAGAGCACGCTTGAATGAATGAATGAATAACTAAAGTCTGACATGGACATGAAAAATATTTGCCATTATGATTGGATAAAAATCACAGAAAATAATTTTACCTCAGTTTATTTAAATACTCATATTTGTCACAGTAATACAGTTCTAGCTATTCATAGAATTGTTTGTAAGCTTCACTAGGAAACTATTATGGTGCCCAGTTCAGGTTTTGATGCAAAGTTTAAAAAAATTCTCCAGCCTTCTTTCTCTTCTAATCATTGCAATCCTATTTGCGTAGAAGATTTGAATGACATACAGCAGGTGTGTTAAAGCACTGAAGAAGTAGCACCCGTGATACCTTCACAACATTCTTCAAATATGATGGCAAATGAAGTGATCCAACAGCAGCGTTTTCTCCCAAGTCAACATGCCCAATATTGAAGTGCTAATGGCTCGAAATCAGCTCTGCTGGCAGCATATACCATTGGCGTGGCTGACGCCAGAATCCCAAAACAACTGCCCTACTTGGAACTTAGTTGTGGCAAGTCTCTACCAGCTGGATAACATAACTACTTTAGGGATGTTTTCCAGTCATCCCTGCTGACCCATGGGAGTACCTGTATTACCAACCAAAACAAAAAAAGGCTCATTCAGGAAGTCAGCAAACACTTCAAAAGAGTTGATCAAGAATTTTTCGAGGTGAAGTCAAAGTACTGAAGAAAGGGCATAAATCTCCAATACTCCAAGTACTACCTATTGCACACAGAATCAGAATTCCTACATTGCACATAGAAGCCATTCAGTCAGTCAAGTCTGCTCCAACCACCCGAACAGCATCCTACCCAGATCAAGCCCCCCCCCATCTTATCCTTGTAATCCCACATTTACCATAGCTAATCCACCTAATCTGCACATCCCCGGACACTATGGGGCAAATTAGCACGGCCAATCCACTGAACCTGCACGTTTGGACCATGGGAGGAAACTGGAGCACCCAGAAGAAACCCACACAGACACAGGGAGAACATGCAAACTCCATACAGATGGTTACCCAAGGCTGGAATCAAACCTGGGTCTCTAGCACTGTGAGGCAGCAGTGCTAATCACTGAGCCACCATGCCACTCTTCCATGTGAGGTTTGTCGCAGAGTTTGAAGCTCACACGTTTGTGCTCCATGTGAGCTTCCACCCACTTTATTTCGTCTGACCAGATTATTATATGCATCAATTTCCATTATGTCAAAATCAAACTTTCGCTTAAATGCACCATTATTTGTCTCAACTGTTCTATGTTTGCAAGCTCCACATTTTCTTTACTCTCTGAGTAAGAAGTTTCTTGTAAATTATTTATTGGATTTATTGTTGAGTAAAATATACTTATGGCTTCTGGTTTTGGACCTCACCTCTTCTCAATTGATGATGGTATCTACATAGGATCACAAGTTTCTGCTATATGACCGAACGGGTCCATTTCAACCTGTAGATCTTCAGGCACATGCGGGTAGACATCCCAACAGATAGCGAGACCCGAGTACAGGATTTTCTTCTCTCTCATTCCTTATTTACCGCCACCTGCCTCATTACTAACACTAAGTGTTAGGACTGAAAGAATGACCCAGTTGGATGGACAAGCTGTTGCTATCTTGAATAATTGGTAAGAACTTATCCCGGTCATTAGCATCAATACTGCTGCACTTCAAGGAGAGCTTCAGGAACTGGTACAGAAGGAAGAACTAAGGAAACTCACAATCACTAAAGAAGATGTACTGAGTAAATTGTTGGCACTATAAGTGCCTGGATCCTGATGGACTACATTGCTAGGGTCTTAAAAAGTGATTAGTGAGGTAGTTAATACATTGGTTTTCATTTTCCATAACTCACTTCAGTTAGATTCGAATATTTTGAATATAATTTTTTTATTAAAAAGGGGAAGAAGACATAAAGCAGGAAATTACAGGCTAGTTAGCTTAACATCATTCATAATGAAAATGTTAGAAAGTATTCATAAAGAATTTATAACAGGGCATTTGGATAAATTCAAAGTAATCTGACAAAGTTTTTATTAAATGTTTCATAAAGGAAAATGATGTTTGACCAATCCATTGGAGTACATTGAAGAGGTACTGTGCTGTGGATAAAGGGGAACCAGTGCACATATTGCACTTAGACTTCCAGGTTGATTCTGGGAATGGTGGGACTGACGTATGAGGAGAGATTTGAGTAGGTTGGGGATAACACAGTATGGAGCTGGAGGAACACAGCAGGCCAGGCAGCATCAGAGGAGCAGGAAAGTTGACGTTTCGGGTCGGGACCCTTCTTCAGAAATGGGCCC
>JAHRHZ010000012.1:63369894-63570343 GCA_024137785.1 Ginglymostoma cirratum
TTTTTTTTTCATCACAGATGCTGCCAGACCTGCTGAGCTTTTCCAGCAACTTTGTTTTTGTTCCTGACTTAGCATCTGCAGTTCTTTCGGTTTTTATATCGAGTATTTCCTCCCCCCACTAGGACTAGTCTAAAGCTTAAATAGGGCCTTTTACTATAAAGAAAATGAAGAACTCCTCTCAAAATCTTCAATATTTGGAGTACTTCCACAAACAGCAGTTTGTGCTCTATTTAATTTGTTTCAAATTGACTTTTTATTGTCTAATGTCTTTTAATAACTTTTGATTATAGGTGGGTATGTGGAATTGAGTCACAGGTCTGTTATGGTCTTAAAATTGGAATGAAAGCAAGCTTGAGATTAAATGTCCTTCATTCCAATGCTGTAGTTACCTAATCATTTTTGGGTTGTGGAAGTCCTTGCATTTTATTTGCTATATGCAGAGGATCACATTTAACTGTGTTAAATGCACAAAACATAAAATTCAAAGCATACCACTTGACCCTTTTTGTGGATGCTGTCTACTTTCAGATTCAGTTGCTTTCTTTCCCACTACACCCTTACCAGTTTGTCTTTTACAAATTTGACCAGTTTGTATGCAATGCGGTATATAAACAGTATTGTTTCAGTGTAAAGGTGATACTTGTATGAAGCAAAATACTGCTGATACTGTAAATCTGAAATGGAAAGGGATAATGCTGAAAACTGATGTGGTATCATCTGTCTAAAGATGAGCAGCAAATATTGCAGATTGATGGCCTATATATTTTGAAAGGACACAACCTGAAACATTAACTCTGTTTCTCTCTCTCAAGCTAATGCTTATATTTTCAGAAGTTCAGTTTGAAGGTCTAATTTGAAAAAAACATTTTTTCCTTCTGTCCCTATCTTCTATGGAGGACTTTAGTACGTGATATGCATTGTTAACTTTTTCTTGTTATTCCAAACTTCTTACATGGTAAGCAATCAGTCCTGTTGCATCTGGCCTTAATATTAGCACTGTGCACAGGAATACAAAATACCTTGCACTATTTGAAATGGCTTCGCTAGATTTTGGATCAAAGTTTGAAATCCCTGCAGCTACCAATACCCTAACAGTTATTTCTTTGTGGCAGTAATTCTCCAAGATTATTGTTTGCCAGCCTCTCTCAACATCCAAAAGTGCAAGTCATTCAGAATTTCTTGCCTACATTTTAGGTTGCAGTCACTCTATACAGTAACTTTTTTTTGCTAATTTCTTTCTGGGCTTCCTACTTTTATGATAAATACCAGTTAAGATTCTCGGCATGGCTTCTTTACAAAAAAAAAGTTTTTTGTGTCCCTCAATGGCCTCTAGTTCTTGTGCATCTTTTCCATTTGTAGTTCTTGTTTCATAAGAAATAGGAGCAGGCATAAGACATTGATCCCCTGAAGCTTGCCCTGCCATTCCATAAGATCATGGATGATCTGTTATAGGCCTCCTCTTTCATGCCAACTCTTCATAGGGCGCTTTTCAGCTCACATAATAATCTATCTACCTACTCTTTAAATACTCTGTGGTTTAGCCTCCATGGCATTCCGAGGTAGGGAATTCCAAACATTCACTACCCTCTGGGAAAAGAAGTTGCGTCACATTTCAGTTTCAAACGATGACCCCTTATTTTGTAACACATTCTCAACATCTACCCTGTGAAACCTCCTTAGAATCTTGAATGCTCCAATGAAACCATGTCTTCTTAACCCCTTCATCCCAGGAATCTGCGGAGTGAATCTGTTTTGAACTGCTTCCAGTGCCAGTATATCCTTTTAAATGTCGTACACAGTACTACAGATATGGCCACTCTAGCATGCTCTGAGCCTTCTATTTAAAAACTTCAACCTCCTAGCAAAAAAGGTCAAAATTCTGTTTAAAAACCAAAAGAACTGCGGATGCTGTAAATCAGGAACAAAAACAAAATTGTTGGAAATGCTCAGCAGGTCAGGCAGCATCTGTGAAGGGAAAAACAGAGTTAACATTTCAGGTCCGTGACCCTTCCTCAGAACTGTTCCTTAACTGTTGCTTTTTCCCGCAACTTCGAACAGTTTTGTTAAGAATTCTGTTTGTTGCCTATTTCATTTTTTTTTGTTTTGTGTACAAAAACACGCAGATCCTGTCCTGTGCTTTTTGCACTCTCTCTCCATTTAAATAGTTTGAGTTTTGATTCTTCCTCTCACTTGCCTCCATCGTACTCTATCTACCAAGTTTTTGTATCTGTGTTACTTTGCAGATTCCTTGAGCCTCCATTACATTATGCCCTCACCTATTTTTATTTCAGCAAATTTGGATACATTCTATTCTACCCTTTTCTCCAAGTTATTAATATAGATGGTAGATTGAGTCCCAGTGTTAGGTTCGTTTTTGGAGAGCCTCACGGACTTGATGCAATAACAAGACACTGACCTGTTTAGAAAAAGATAAATCCTTTATTACAAAGCAAGTACAAGCTCTGGAGGATCACTGTACTCAACCCGGCACAGAGTGCAGACTCTTATAAGCGATTCTCCCCGAGCAGCGGACAGTCCCCACTTTTTATACCTTATCGAGTGCATAGTACATAAAGCAATTTTACATCTCACAATGGCATGTTACGTGAAACAATCACTACATCGGACAATGACATAACACAAACAATTACTACATTGAAAACATAAAGCAGGATACAGTATCGATTGTTCGCAAAGTGACTGCTAACGGCAGGAGGCGATTTCAAGTTGCCGAAGTGACGATGTAGTTTCAAGCTTCCGAAGTGTCTGGCTTGAACAAAGGTCAGTGTCCTGGTCCCTTTAGTAGAAACAGAAGTTACATTCTTTACAGGATTTCAGAAGACTCTCACACCTTTACAAACGTTGCCACCTAATCTTATTTGAGACAGCTTCCACATACCTCTGCAAGAAAATAAAGATCTACAAAGTTTATACCTAGTTCTATTCAGGCTGGAAGCTTAAGGCAGTGTCTTTTCTACTTATGTATAGGAAGATAAGGATTTACAAAGTTTTACACCTAATTCTAGTTGGGCAGGAAGTTTTAAGGCAGTGCCTGCATACCTCTGTGTAAGCATATAAAGAGCATTAATTTATAGAGAATATAGAAATCAACAGGATGTTATCCCAATAACATCTCACCAGAACTGATGCTTATGGCACTCCACTAGTTTTGTCTTTCCAAACTGGAAAAGATCAGTTAATCCTGACCCTGTCCTTTGTGTTCACCAAACCTCAAACCATCCTAATACATTACCCCTGAGTCTGTGACCACCTCTTTTGTACAATAACCTTTTTATGTGGCTCTTTTTGTAGAATGTCTTCTGGTCATCTCCACTCCCATACCCTTTCACTGTTATAACAAGCATGGGGCTGGATGAACACAGGTCAAGCAGCATCATAGGAGCAGGAAAACTTGACGTTTCGGGCCTAAACCCTTCATCAGAAATGGGGGAGGGGAAGAGGGTTCTGAAATAAATAGGGAGAGAGGGGGGAGGCGGATAGAGGAGAGGATAGGTGGAGAGGAGGCAGACAAGTCGAAGAGGCGGGGATGGAGCCAGTAAAGGTGAGTGTAGGTGGGGGGGTAGGGAGGAGATAGGTCAGTCCAGGGAGGACGGACAGGTCAAGGGGGCGGGATGATGTTAGTAGATAGGAGATGGGGGTGTGGCTTGAGGTGAGAGGAAAAACAGGTTAGGGAGGTGGAGATGAGCTGGGCTGGTTTTGGGATGCGGTTGTGGGAGGGGAGATTTTGAAGCTTGTGAAATCCACATTGATGCCATTGGGCTGCAGGGTTCCCAGGCTGAACATGATTTGCTGTTCCTGCAGCCTTCGGGTGGCATCACTGTGGCATTGCAGGAGGCCCAGGATGGACATGTCATCTGAGGAATGGGAGGGGGAGTTGAAATGGTTCGCGACTGGGAGGTGCAGTTGTTTGTTGCGAACTGAGTGCAGGTGTTCTGCAAAGCGGTCCCCAAGCCTCCGCTTGGTTTCCCCGATGTAGAGGAAGCCACAATGGGTACAGCGGATGCAGTATACCACATTGGCAGATGTGCAGGTGAACATCTGTCTGATGTGGAATGTCGTCTTGGGGCCTGGGATTGGGGTGAGGGAAGTGGTGTGGGGCCAGGTGTAGCACTTCCTGCGGTCGCAGGGAAAAGTGCCGGGTGTGGTGGGGCTGGAGGGGAGTGTGGAGCGGACAAGGGAGTCGCGGAGGGAGTGGTCCCTCCGGAAGGCAGATAAGGGTGGGGAGGGAAAAATGTCTTTGGTGGTGGGGTCTGATTGCAGATGGCGGAAGTGTCGGAGGATGATGCGTTGGATCCGGAGGATGGTGGGCTGGTATGTGAGGACGAGGGGGATTCTTTTTTGGTTATTGTTGCGGGGACGGGGCGTGAGGGATGTGTTCCGGGAAATGCGGGAGACCCGGTCAAGGGCGTCCTCGACCACTGTGGGGGGGATGTTGCGGTCCTCGAAGAATGAGGACATTTGAGATGTGCGGGAGTGGAATTCCCCTCCCCCATTTCTGATGAAGGGTTTAGGCCCGAAACGTCAAGTTTTCCTGCTCCTATGATGCTGCTTGACCTGCTGTGTTCATCCAGCCCCATGCTTGTTATCTCGGATTCTCCAGCATCTGCAGTACCTTTTATCCCTTTCACTGTTATTTCTTTGGCAGCGTGCCATCTTCCTGCACTCTTTCTACCAGCTGTTCTTTTGCTCCAGCACAAAAGCAAAATATTGCAGATGCTGGAAATCTGAAATAAAAGCAAAAACTGGAAATGAGCAGAATCTGTGGAGAGGAAATAAGAGTTGACCCTTGAACGTCATGGTGTTAGAGGAACAGAATGAACTCTGGTGTTGATTATGACTGCTCTAGTTTTGTGATTTCTTCTTGAATGGTAACTCGCTGCTAAGTCTAAGGTTTTGCAGCTGATGTAGATTACTACGGGATAGACGTAGGGAAAGCAGCTTTCAAACAAGTACCTCAAGGGAAAGTTCATCCAGTATCTTTAGTTGAGAAGTAAAAAATGTTTAGAAAGGATTGAGACCAGAAAATGAATAGCTGACATAAAGGCAAGGTTGAAATTATTTTGAAATATTGTCATTGTTGTAATGCAGAAAATGTGGCAGTAACATAAAGTAATTTTATGAATTGTTCAGATGCAGAAACCTTTCAAATTGCATTCAGGAGAAATGCGAGAACACCAAATTTCAAACCATTACAATTTATACTACAGTAAAAAGGTGCTGATTGGTTTGCAAAATTACTCTCATCAGGCCATTGCCATGGAGAAAGTAACAGGCAATTGTGGGTTGCCAAACCTCCAGATAATTTAGGAAAGGCACATGACCTGGACCTATTTTGTTTGTGGGGAGCAGATCCCTGCATATGATGTGCTTCCATTCCAGCAAGCATAAATGAGCTTCTCGAGCTGTATGGATCATCTTCATTTTGTAGTTGCTGTTAGTACACTCAGGATTGTTCATTAACTGCTGCCTGCTGACAGATTCAAATCTAACAGTAGGGATCTTGTGTTGAGTTCGCAAGCATGAACTGATTGTATATGGCCTTTAACCTTCCGATTATGAATGAATGAGCGAGTATGTTGTTTTGCATCTGCTGTGTCGTATGCCCTATATATCTGGCATCTCGCAACATGAATTCATATGCTGCTCACTCAATTTGTGCGATGGGTAGAACATGGTTTTTGGACTGACTGAGGAATCCCGTTAGTAGCATTGTTGAGGAAATGGAGTACATCAAAGATATCCTGTAGAACAATGTCTACCCTAATTGGATTATTGTTCACTGTGTATCACGCGAACTCATAAACCAATCTAAGACTGCTGCTTTTGAATTGGAGTCTGTCCAATCTACAGATTAACCTGGAAAAGCAAGGTATCTCTAATTTGAACAACAGATTAAGCAGGCTTTCTCATGGCTATGTTAGTTGTATTTTCTACTACCAAGATGCTGCACCTAGCTTTGAAAGGCAATTTGCTAACCAAATCAGCGTTCTTTTCTCCTGTATTATATAAATTATGATCGACTGAAATGTGATTTATTGCATTTGTCTTGAGTGTAAAATACAAAGTTTCAGCATCATGTGTCTCTCACGGCAATGTATATCGAGTCATGAGCCTAAGTATTGGGATCAAAATTTTTTTAGTTACTGAAACTCTGGCATGGAACTTGAGTTCCAACAGACCTGGTAGAAAGGAGGATTTTGTCAAGGAGGCCAGGGAATGCAGGGTCTTCACTTAAAATAATATACTAACTATTCGGGCACTGGGTAGTGCTAACTTTAGTCCACTCAGTTGCTCCTGATGTCAGGAAGGTTGAGTGGCAAAACTAGTGCTCAGCGGAGTCCAGTTTGGACTCCTCAGTAGACTCCACCGGCAACAGGCTAAATTTGTAGAGGTTGACTGAACAGCTGCTTGTGTGTGCCATGATATTTATTCTTTTAGAATGGCCTTTAAATAAGGTAACCTAGCCATGACTTGGGTTAGTGTAGCGAGAATGGAAATATGCATGGTAGTGACTCACCAATTCTTAACACATTTCTTAACATACGCAGAATAACTACATAAAGTGACATGCTGAGCTCTCTGTTTCTCAGTTTATTTGGGAAGGTTCTTAATTTTAAAAACAGCTGTAAAATGAAAATAATTAGATATTTCCCAGTTTAGGGCACATTCCATATTCAAGATAAGAGATAGCAAGAGCTGCAGATGCTGGAGTCAGACAATAGTGTGGAGTTGGAAATTTTCTGAAGAAGGGTCCCAACCCAAAATGTCAACTTTCCTGCTCCTTTGCTGCTGCCTGGCCTGCTGTGTTCCTCCAGCTCCATGCTGTATAATATCTGTATTCAAGATGTCAACCAGAGTTTTTTTGTAGCTTCCACCCCTTTTATGTTCTAGATCCTTGGTGTCTTAACCATTTATTATGCTGTGAAGTAATAAATCCAGTGGAGATCTCTTGCTGCTTCTGCTTCAGAAGTGGGCCTTGGAAATTCTCAAAACAGTCAATCTATTTTGGCTCACCTGTTGAACATGTTGAATATTTCCCTCTCTTCAAGATCACTAATAAAAGACGAGGTATGCCTTTTAGAAGCCTGGGATTAGTCCATTAATCTATTCAACAAGTGAAAGTGCCTTTTCAAAAAAAACACTGCTCTACTAATGTGAAGCTGACAATTTCTGTCAGTTTTTTTTTTTTTGGGACAGTTCAACAGTCCCTGATTGGAAGCTCATCTATGGCTAACCACCTCCCTAGATACGACAGTTCAAATCATCATTGATGGTCCCTTGCAGATGAGGATGCTCTCCTCCACTCTCGGTGAGTTGGTCGGTGGCTGTACAGACCGATACATCTACCGCAGGCTATTTTACACTTTGGGTACATGGTGATCGCAGGAGGTAATAGGTGGGGCATTGGTGTGGCAGTGTGCTCCTTTTATTTTTGCCTGGCTTCCAATTTTTCCTGATGGTAAATCTTGAGGTGCTCAATGTCTTCAGATGTTCCTTCTCCACTTTGGATGGTCTTGGACCACTGATTCCCAGGTGTCTGGGAAAATCACACTTTGCCATTGAGACCTTGAAGGTATCACTGAGGGGTGTCCTCTGCCCACCTAGGGCTCACCTGCCATTTTGAATAGAGCACCCAGTTGGGGAGTCTTGTGTTGGTCATACCAACAACGTGCCCAGCCCATCGTAGTGGATCAAGGGTGGTCAGTGCCTTGGCGTTGGGGATGTTGGCCTGGATGAAGACACTGGTGTTAGTGTCTCTTTCTTCCCAGTGGATTTGCAGGATTTTGCACAGGCAGCATTGGTGATACTGCCCCAGTGCCTTGATGTGTCTGCTGTAGACAGCCCACGTTTCTGAGCCATTTGGAGGGCAGGAACCACCACAGCTGTGTAAACCATGATCTTGCCGTTGGATTTGATATTGTTGTTCTCAAACACCCTTTTCCTCAGGTAGCTGGAAACTCCGCTAGCGCACTGGAGGCAGTGCTGGATTTCTTCAGTAGCTGCTTTTGGTCAACAGGACACTTGAGGTATTGGAATTGGTCAGTGCTCTCTAAAGCCTCCCCATGGACATGGGTCGGAGGTTTGCTGCACAATGTCAGACTAGGTCGATGGAGGACCTTTGTCTTGCAGATGTCTTGAGTGAGACCCATGCTCTCAAATGCCTCTGTAAAGGCACTGACGGTGGTCTGGAGTACGTCCTCTGAGATTGCACAAACACCTGGGAATCAGTGGTCCAAGACCATCCAAAGTGGAGAAGGAACATCTGAAGACATTGAGCACCTCAAGATTTACCATCCTCTGATGAACCGAAGCTTGGTGACACTGACGCTGGTCGGGGTGTCTTTTTGGTTTTGGCTTGAAGGCAGCGGTGGTGGAATAATTTCCCACAGGTTCTGTAAGTTAGCTCCACTCCAGCGGGGAGCTTGTTGGTGGTGAGGTGAAGCGTTGCAGTGAGGTAGATCAAGAACAGTGTTGGAACGATGACAGAGGTCCGAACAGGGAATGGGTTGGTGGTAGAACCATTTGTCATTATCACAACTTCCATGTCATTGAAGAGTAGGCGAAGGATGGTGACAAACTTTATGGTGCAACCAAAGCAGAGAAGGACGCTCCGTAATGCTTTCTGGTTGGTGTCAAGGCTCCTTCTCTTTTCCTTCTCCTATCTCTCTTGCCCATAGACCTCTGGGGGCAGAGCCCCGTGCACCATGTCTCTTGACTGCCTTTGAATGGGTCTAGCAGTGGGTACACAGCCTACAAACAACTGCAGCACAATGTTCCCGTGCTCCCTCCCTTCCCCCACCCCCATTGTTTATACAACTATAATCCCCCACCGGGCTGGTGACTGATCTAATATGACTGTGACTAACCTCCATAAGCTCCTGCTCCTCAAGCTATACTTTCTGAATCCCATCGCACATTTGACTCACTTGCCCATTATCCGAGTCCTTACCTGTAATTTACTTGGCACTTAACCCAAATTTCTCACTTATTGATCTGGTAGTGAATAAGATAACTAGAGTCCTGTGATCCCCCATTCTCAAGTGATGGACATTGCAACACAATTTGCTGGAACAATAGTTTACATACTGCAATCCTAACTGAGGCAAGTTGGGTCTTTCCAACACGAATGTAAGACACTGGGGCCTGAAATAGAATGGATCAAGTTTTTGTGTTTTGTGAGCTATAACTTCTGTTAATGTGTTGCAATATTTACAGTTTCAGGGTCAGGTTAAATTTGAATCTGCAGACATCCTTCCTTAGAAAGGAGATGCACGGTGTTATGCACTTCACAGGAGATGCTTTCCTAGCCATACCTGATTAAATGTTGCAATCCATACTGGTGCACGAGTTGAGTGAATGTTGTTCACCTGAGTTTTAGTTGGCATGGCAGCTCACAGCTTTTGCTACAGTCATTACATTAAATATGATGGCAAACTGTAGAATGCCCATGTGCAGACTAACATCCAAATTGAGTAGCTACTGCCAGTGGTATACACTAAGATGGTATCCAAACTACACTAGTGTGAATGGCTATGAATTGATGAGTATTTACTCTTGGAAAGCTAGTCTTACTGTAAAGAAAAATGTGTCTTGTTAAGTAAGGTGTAACTTTTCCTGACACTGTTTGTAATTCCTGCTGAATGCCTTCAGTTGCCCTAAGAAACACATTTTATATTTGTGGAATAGTTTTGGAAGATATCCACATTTTAATGTAGAAATTTAAAATAGAATTCTTCAGATTTGGAAATCAATCTAATTTAAATTCAGATGTGAAGAGTATTAAGTGTTTTCAATTTCCTAGTTTATGTAAATACTTCAATGTGATTTGATTGCTTATTGACCCTAACTGCTGCTTCGTGCCATACGTTCCCTTGACTAGGCACTCAATTTTTAAACTCCCATCAGGAAAGGGATAAAAACCACACCACAAGCCTCAAAAAAATGTTTTTGTGGGCTGCTTTCGTCTGAAGGCTGTTTTGTTGTTTGATTTTTGACTGGAGGGACTAAGCCATTAATCCAGAGGTATTGGAGTATGGAGAAAATTGAATCTAAACTGGCTGTGAATATGTGAAATTGAAGTTTGATTTCTCAAGAAATTCTTAAAACCAATCAATTTTTTAAAAAAACTGAGATTTTTGTGATTTAACCAACCCCCTCCTACTATTTTGAAATTTGTCTTAAGTGGTTATGGTGATTGTAATAGAGTTGATTCAGCAATCTCACTGGCATGTTTTTAAGAAAAGTTTCCAAAGGAATCCTTTTTTTTTAAATGGAGACTTCAAGGATTCCAAGCATAGAAGGAATGCCCAACAGAATCTTCAGTTTTCTGGGCAGTTCTTTTGGAATTGATGTGGATTCCACACTGTCCCCACGCACGACTCTTGTCAATGCTGAAATTATCGCTGCCTAGACATGGAAACGTCTGAGTCAACCAGTTTCATTTTGGGATCTGACTCTTTCGTATTTCTGGTGTACAGTAATGGAAATTGGTATTGATTGTCCCTAGTAATTTAAAATGAAGAAATGGGTCAAACCAAAGAGATTCTTATTTCTTCATGTACAACAGAGTTCATGTAAAAGTAGTGGAAGCCTGAGTGCATCCTCTGTGTAAACTTTTGAATGGGGAAAGTCTGAGGTTTATTTTGGCTTTCCTTTTGAGCAAACCAACAGGGGTTGATTAGATACTTAAAATCCTGCATGAAGCAAAGAAACTTGACTTGTGCAGGACAAGTGGGTGTTTCAGGCTGTTGGCATGTTCTGAGTCAAATTATAACCTCAGCTGTTATTTTAGTGACTTTTTTTATGAAGCAGCTCTTTAGAATGGCAATAAATTAGGCAGTGTTTTAATTCCAACTAGTCTTAACATCTGCAACTTTAAAGCAAATTTAAAATAAAAGCACTTCATTGTCGTCTATGTTGATGAGAAAAGCAGCTGCAAGTAGCAGAACCAACTGCCTTATTTGACAAGTGTTTGAATAATGCCCCCCCCCCCCCCCAATTCATGGAAGTGTACTGACTAAAGCAGTTGTGCTCAAAAACTATGCTGCTAATTTTCTGTAAAACATGTGGGATTGATTTAACACAGATTTTCTTTTAAATAACATCCCACCCAGACACACCCCCCTGACAACACACCTAATCTACACCTCCCTGAACACTACGGGCAATTTAGCATGGCCGAACAACCTAACCTGCACATCTTTGGACTGTGGGAGGAAACCGGAGCACCCGGAGGAAACCCATGCAGACACAGGGAGAATGTGCAAACTCCACACAGTCGCCCGAGGGTGGAATCGAACCCAGGTCCCTGGCGTTGAGGCAGCAGTGCTTACCACTGTGCCACCGTAGCTGCAGTACTACAGTACTGTATTAGAGAAGTTCGTAAGGTCTGGCAGCATCTGTGGAGAGTTAATATTTCAAGTCTGATATATCTCTTCAGAATTCAGAGGTGGGGAAATTAATAGTTTTTGGCTGTTGAGAAGGCGGGGCAGAGTGAGTGGAACAGATGGTAAAAGTGCCCAGCACAAAAGACAGTGCTACTGGCGATAAAGCAGGATTAGGAGATGTCAAGTAGGTGTAAATAATAATTGGTATGAGGAGAAGTAGGACTGGTTTGTGGAAGGATAAGATGTACATTAATATGTTAAGACCTCATGGTTTTTGAGGTAGCACATTAACATGGATGGAGGGTTAGCTAACTAAACCAAGGGTTTGGGTAATGGTATTTTCAGGATTGCTGCGTGTAACTATTGGAGTGCCATGGGAGTCAATGCTGGGACTGCAATTATGAATCATAGAATCCCTACACTGTGGAAATAGGCCCTTCGGCCCAACAAGTCCACACAGACCCCGAGAGCATCCCCCTATAATGCACCTAATCTACACATCCCTGAACACTACGGGCAATTTAGCATGGGCCAATCCACCTAGCCTGCGCATCTTTGGATTGTGGGAGGAAACCCACGCAGACACAGGGAGAATATGCAAACTCCACACGCAGTCGCCTCAGGCTGGAATTGAACCTGGGTCCTTGGCACTGTGAGGCAGCAGTGCTACCCACTGAGCCACCAAATTATCACCATTAATGACTTGGATGAGGAAAGCAAGGACCCATGGATGCTACAGAGGTATAGCTGGGTTAAGCAAGTGGACAAATATCTGGCAAATAGTTTCACATTTTCCAAATTGCGTTCTATCTATTTTCTCAGGAAAGAGCTCGGAGATTGAGGGATCTAAGTGTCTTAATCTCAAAAGCAAAGGGAATGGAATACTAAAGTCAAGAGATTGTGCTACAGTTATACAGAGCATTGGTGAGACCATATCTGGTGCACTGTTCACAGTATTCGTCTCCTTCTTTAAGGAAGAATGTAAAGATGTTGGAAGCAGTTCAGTTGAACAAAGTTTACTTTTCTTTTATTCAGTTGTGGGATGTGTGCATCACTGACTTGCCTGCATTTATTGCCCATTCCTAGTTGCTGTTGAGAAGGTGGTGGTGAGTTGCTGCCATGAACTGCTCCAAGTTGACCCACTGCCATTAGGAAGGGAATTCCAGGACTTTGATCAGTGCTAGTAAAGGAATGGCGATATATTTCCATGTCAGGTTGGTGAGTGGCTTGTAGAGGAACTTGCAGGTGGTGGTGTTACCAAAAAAAGCTGCTTCACTTGTTCTTCTAGCTGGAAGTGCCTGTGGTTCTGGAGGTACTGTCTATGAATCTTTGACAAATTTCTTCAGTGCATCTTGTAGATTGTGTACACACTCCACCTACTGGACATCAGTGGTGGAGAGAGTGGTTGGTTGTGGATGGGATACAAATCAAGCAGGTTGCTTTGGATGGTAACAAGGTGTAGAGCTGGGTGAACACAGCAGGCCGAGCAGGAAAGCTTGACGTTTCAGGCCTAGACCCTGATGAAGAGTCTAGGCCCAAAACGTCAAGCTTTCCTGCTCCTTTGATGCTGCTTGGCCTGCTGTGTTCATCTAGCTCTACACCTTGTTATCTTGGATTCTCCAGCATCTGCAGTTCTATTATCTCTGCTTTGGATGGTGTCAAGTTTCTTGAGTGTTGGAGCTGACTCTATTAGGCAAACATTCTACTGTAGTCCAGATTTGTGCCTTCCAAGTGGTGGACAAACTTTTTAGGAGACAGGAGATGAGTTACTTACCGCTTTACTCCTAGCCTGTGACCTACTGTTGTAGCCACTGTGTTTATGTGGTGAGCCTAGTTGAGTTTCTTGTCAATGGTAACAACCAGGATGTTGATAGTGGAGGATTCAGCAATGGTAACGTTATTGAACGTCAAGGGGTAGTGGTTAAATGGCCTCTTATTGGTGACGATAATTGCTTGGCATTTGTGACATGACGATGACTTTCCACTTCTCGGCCCAAGCCTGAATACTATCCAGTTCTTGTTACATTCAAACATTGACCGCTTCAGTACTTGAGGTGTGACCATTGCTTAACATGGTGCAATAATTGATTGATTAATGACCCCACATATAACCTTCTGATGGAGTGAATGTCATTGAAGCAGTTGAAGATCGTTGGGCCTAGCGCACAAACCTGAAGAACTCCTGCAGGAATGCCCTAGAGCTGAGATGACTGACTGTTTAATAGTCATAGCTGGCACATAGGAAAATAGTTATGACTTGAACAACTGGAGAGTTATTCCTCTGAATCCTGTTGGTTTCTGGTTTGCTAGGCTGCTTGATGCCACACTTGGTCAAATGTGGCTCTGGTATCAAAGGCTGTCACTCTAACCTCACCTTGTCTTGTTTAGCCTCATCGCATACTTTTAATGCTGCTCTTCTGTATTTGGACAAGGCTAATTGGCCTGGGCGGACCCAAACTGGGTGTCAGTGAACAGATTGTTGCAAAGCAGGTACTGCTTGATAGCACAGTTGATGACGCTTTCCATTGCATTCACTACATTGATACCTTCTTGTGAAGAACAGTCGGATGTGCTAGGTTTGCAACTTCTGGAGGTTAGAGTTAGAGACTTGATTCGTCTTGTGTTTCAATGTGAAAAGGATGTTTCTCCTTGAGAGAATCTAGGTCCCTGTTTTAAAAATAAGGGATTACCTATTTGAAACAGACAAGAATATTTTTTCCTCCACGAGATTGTCTTTGGAGTTCTGTTCCTTGAAAGACAGTGGAAGCAGAGCCTTTGAATGTTTTTAAGGCAGAATTATGTACCACCTTGTTGAGCAGGGGTGTGTAAAGTTACCTGGGGTGACCGAAACGTGGAGTAATCAGATCAGCATTAACTTATCGAATGGTGGGCCAGCCTCTCAAGTAGAGTGACCCACTCCACCTAATTTGTATGTTCATGAGCAACACTTGTGGCCCGAAGATTGACCTGCTGAGTTACCCACGAGAACACATCATGCATCCAGGCAGATGTTTTGATGGACTGGCCACTAATTCCCATCTGAGAATTTTCCTTCTGTTCCTTTTAATCAGCATTTACCAATTACCAGTTAATACATATCATTGCTGCACAAAGGCTGCTGCCATCATAGTTTCATTGTTTAAGGTCCGATTATTTAACTTGCTGAGGCATAGTAAATTAATTCCTTTTTTTAAACAGTAAATCTTACTAGCGCTGGCAGCAGTGTGTGAAAGTACAATCTTCTAAGCTCAGCTCAACTGTTTTGATTACCTTGGGTTTTTTAGTCTGCAAATCGTTTCATTGTGCTGAATTTTGCAATTGTCAAAGATTGCTGAGAACTTTATAAACACAACATTTCCCATATATATGAACATTGTTTTAATTTCAGAATTCCAGTCAATGTCCTGTTGGTTTTGACTTTTTTCCTTACAATGTGTATGTTCCTAGACTAAGATGAAAGCATGTTGGAGTACGCATTAGTATGCACGGAATGTTGACTGTTTTGAAGAGCCAGATTACACTTGGGCCTATTTAAAACAAGTTAATGTATATTCTTGCAGGCTCCAAAGAACTTCAGTTCTCCTCATTTTGTATGTATTGAAATCTGAATACAATGGATGCACACATTGGATAGTCAATAACTTGATTTTCACTCTGAATTCAGATGTTTGAAATAAAATATGCTGATATATAGTACTGCAAACTATTTGAACTGGCATCGTTGATTAAACTGGCAAAATTTATCTACCTCATACTGCAAAGTTTATTCTCTGATTTATTATGGTTTTTTAATTTATGTCAATATAAATATGTTTGTTTAGTCAAATGGCCACACAAAATATTAGCAGTTGATTCAATTTCAAGTCCGTTTCTCGTCAAATACTGTAACAACCAAGTAGTCAGATGAGGAAGCAGGTGAGAAAGCTCTCTGCTGGTTAGTTTTATTTAAGGCAAGGTTGGATTGTTATTTGTGATTTGTGCTGTAAATAAAGTATAACAGTATATCCCCTGCATTAGGTTTCTATTACTTCGTGTATGTTTTTGTGTTGATTATTTGGATCTCCTTGATTGTTATCCTGAATATTTGATCAATCAGCGCACACCTGGTGCTGTAGGTGCTGGATAATTTTAATGTCTCTGATTTCTGTGACTATGTGAACACATTCTATACTTCGATAACAAGGTGTACAGCTGGATGAACACAGCAGGCCGAGAAGGAAAGCTGAAGTTTCGGGCCTAGACCCTTCTTCAGAAAATGAAGAACAAGAAGGGTCTAGACCCGAAACGTCAGCTTTCCTGCTCCTCTGCTGCTTGGCCTGCTGTGTTCATCCAGCTCTACACCTTGTTATCTCAGATTCTCCAGCATCTGCAGTTCCTACCAGCTCTGAAACATTCTATACTTTGATTTTTTTTTCAATGTCCATCTTGTGTGAAAGTCAGATATTTAGTATATTTGTATATTTCTTAACTTATTCTACATGGATCCTAATTGAAATTCTACCCTTCATACTACTGATTCACCCATGATCACTTAACATTAATCTCCATAATATTTGCATTCTTCAAAACACAGCCTTGTTTGTTTTTTGAGGTCCATGCTCAGAAGTACATTGCCTCATGCAGATATAATCAACCTGTCTTTGGACTGGTGTCTTTTGAGTAGTCCCACTCTAGTTCTGTTTCATTGTTTGCATCATCTGGCAGTCTTCAGGTGTTTTTTTAATTAATTAATTCATGGGGTGGGCTAGCATTTGTGGCCCTAGAGAAGATAATCTGCAGCAATCTATTTTCTATATGTAGACCCACAACACTATTAGGGAGAGAGTTCCAGGATTTTGACCCACTAACACTAAATGAAGTAAAATACATTTCCAAGTCTGGTCTGTGAGTGGCTTAGATGGGAACTTGCAGGTGGTGGTGTTCCCAAATACCTGCTGCACTTGTTCTTCTAGATTAGTGGTCATGGGTTTGGTAAGTGCTATCTAAGGAACCTTGGTGAATTTTTCCAGTATTTCTTGTAGATGGTGCACCCTGCCACTGTACATGAAGGTGGAAAGAGTGAATGGTGCATATCAAGTGGCCTGCTTTGTTCTGGATAGCGATGAGCTTCTTGAGAGTTGTTGGAGCTGTACTCCTCATCGAGGGCAGGCGGGGAATATTCCTCATAACTTGTGCCTTTGTAGATGGTGGACGGGCTTTGGGCATTCAGGGGATGAGTTAATTGCTAGATGATTCCGAACCTCTGCAAGAGCCGGTCAGCCACAGTATTTGTATGGCTAGTCTAGTTCAGTTTCTGGTCAATGGTAAGCTCCAAGATATTGATGGTGATGGATTTACTGATGGTAATGCCATTGAATGTTCAGGAGTGATGGTTAAATACGCTTAGTGGGTTTTCGTAAAACAGACCTTTTGTCAACTGGATGTTGACCACTAACTCTGAAGATACTGCCTATCCTGCCCTGGATCAAAACCCAACTGCTGAACGTTGCACAAATTTCTTTTTGTTTCTTAGTTTTTTATGTATTGAATAGGTTGTATTTTGATTTCATGCCTATCCTCAAACTAAAATAGTTCCGACAGCAATAATTTGATGCTGAACTACTCTGTCCTTTTCTGTGTGGGATTTTTGTTTTTTTTTTTTCACACCAGTCTTCTCCCATACCCCTATCAGTTCCTTGCCTCAGAGCAAGTTTAACAGGACTGTCAAATAGTGGCTCTAATATATCTCAAAAATGCGCAGTTGCACAATTACTGTCAGTACAGCGATTGCTGTACCACAAATTCAAAGTAAATGCAACCAGTAAAACTACTTTAACATTACCTAAACAAACAGACTCGAGCTGGAAACACAAGTCCAGAGTATTGGAATGTTAACTAACCTGCAACGTTGGCTGTTTATCTTTTAAATCTGAACCAGATAGGTTTGTGCAATGAGGTAGTTTTCGATTATAAAAGTCTTACCTCGCATGACTGTGGCCTTTCAGTTGTTTCAGCGGCGGGAGTCCGGGAGGAAGCATGAGGGCAGCCTGGGAAGGTAAGCTTCCACCCAATTTTGGGAGTTAACTAATACCCGAGGCACTACACATGTAGTGTCTCCCACCCTTCCACCTCCTCTAACCCAATAATAACGACTAAGTGTGGTGAGCAGGTAAGCTATTTGCATTTTTTTTCCCCCCTCATCTCTGTTATCTTTCGGGGTGGTCAAATCCTCTGGGATCGGGTCGGAAGGCAAAGCCGGAGTCTGTTTGAGTATATAACGGAGTAAACTTACTGGTGCAACAAACGCCGCGAAACTTTAAAAAAAACTAATTCATTTTAAATAATTAGTGAAGTAGAGATGGCAGGCCTTGTGATATGTTGTAGCTGTATGATGTGGGAGCTAGCTGATCCCATTGAGAACGGCGGTGACCACATGGTGTTGGCTGCTTCAGGAGCTCCGGCTCAAAGTTGATGAGGTGGAATCCGAACTCCAAACACTGCAGCACATCCGGGAGGGGGAGAAATACCTGGATACTGTGTTCCAGGAGGCAGTCACACCTGGTAGATTAACTAATGTTAATTCGATCGGCGGGCAGGGACAGCAGTGTGAGACTGCGGGTGAGGCAGGTAGAGGGACCCTGCAGACAAGAACACAAGAGCTGCAGCACTTGACGTTGTCTCACAGGTATGAGGCACTTGCTCCCTACATGGATGAGGAACAGGGCTGCAGGAAGGATGAGTCAACTGACCATGGCACCATGGTCCAGGAGACCATTCAAGAGGGGGGGAGCAAAACAACACATTGTAGTTGTAGAGGATTCCATCATCAGGGGGATAGACAGTATCCTTTGCGAGCAAGATAGAGAATTCTGCATGGTGTGTTGCCTGCCCGGTGCGAGGGTGCAAGACATTTCTGACCGGCTTGAGAGGATACCAGAGAGGGATGGGGAGGATCCAGTTGTTGTGGTCCACATAGGTACCAACAACATAGGCAGGACTAGGAAAAAAGACCTGTTTTGGGATTATGAAAAGCTAGGAACAAAATTAAAAAAACAGGTCTTCAACGGTCATAATCTCTGGATTGCTGCCAGAGCCACGTGCAAATTGGCATAGGGAGGCGAGGATCAGGGAAGTAAACAAGTGGCTAAAAGTGGTGTGGGAAAGAGGGTTTCCTTTTCATGGGGCACTGGCATAAGTTCTGGGACAGGAGGGATCTATACCGCTGGGATGGACTCCACCTGAACAGGGCCTGTTCCAGTGTTCTGACAAAAAGGGTAAATAGGGTGGTTAAGAGGACCTTAAACTAGTAAGTAGGGGGGATGGGAGAAGTGAGCGTACAGGGAGAATAACAATTAATGTAAGGCAAAGCAGCAGGTTAGCAGGTGACGAGGAAGCTTCAACTCCATTGAAAATTAGGAAGAATGTTAAAGGGAAGGAGAACTCGAGAGCTGTTAGTAATGGAGGTAACAGGACCCAAAAAGAAGGTGCAAAAACTGGCATAAGGGCACTTTATCTGAATGCTCGGAGCATTCGAAACAAGGTGGATGAGTTGACGGTGCAAATCATGGCAAATAGGTATAATTTCGCGGCCATTACAGAGGCATGGTTACAGGATGGTCATGACTGGGAGTTAAATATCCAGGAGTATCAAACTGTTCGGAAGTACAGACAGGAAGGTAAGGGAGGTGGTGTTGCTCTGATTTTTAAGGATGATATCAGGGCAATAGTGAGAGATGATATAGGTTCTACTGAACAAAATGTTGAATCTATTTGGGTAGAAATTAGGAATAGCAGGGAGAAGAAGACACTGATAGGTGTGGTCTATAGGCCACCAAATAATGACATTGTGGTGGGGCGGGCAATAAACATAGAAATAGCTAATACATGTAAAAATGGTACAGCAATTATCATGGGGAATTTTAATCTACACATCGATTGGTCAAACCAGGTCGGTCATGGCAGCCTTGAGGAAGAGTTCATAGAATGCATCCGTGATAATCTCCTTGAACAATATGTAATGGAACATACGAGGGAGCAAGCTATCCTAGATCTAGTCCTGTGTAATGAGAAAGGAATAATTAATGATCTCACAGTTAGGGATCCTCTCGGAAGGAGCGATCACAGAATGGAGGAATTTAAAATACAGGTGGAGCATGAGAAGGTTAAATCCAGTACCTATGTCCTGTGCTTAAACAAAGGAGACTATGAAGAAATGAGGAAGGAGTTAGCTAAGGTGGAATGGGAGCAAAAACTTTATGATGGGTTAATTGAGGAACAGTGGAAGACTTTCAAAACAATTTTTCTGTGCCCAGCAGAAGTATATTCCAGTGATAAGGAAGAACTGTAGGAAAAGAGAAAGCCAGCCATGGATGTCTAAGGAAATAAAGGAAAGTATCAGATTGAAAAAAAACACATACAAAAAAGCAAAGAGTAGTGGGAAACTAGAAGACTGGGAAATCTTTACAGGCCAACAGAAAGCCACAAAAATAAGTTATAAAGAAAAGTAAGATAGATTATGAGAGTAAACAAGCTCAGAATATAAAAACAGGCATCAAAAGTTTCTATAAATATGTAAATCATAGAAGAGTGGCGAAGGTAAACATTGGTCCTTTAGAGGATGAGCAGGCCAATTTAATAACTGGGAATGAGGAAATAGCCGAGACATCAAACAATTATTTTGTGTCGGTCTTCACAGTGGAAGACACAAATAACATACCGAAAACTAATGGCAAGAAGGTTATAGCAGGTGAGGACCTAGAAACTATCATTATCACTAAGGAGGCAGTGTTGGGGCTAAAGCTAATGGGGCTAAAGGTAGACAAGTCTCCTGGCCCTGATGAAATGCATCCCAGGGTACTAAAAGAGGGGATGGGGGAAATAGCAAATGCACTAGTAATTATTTACCAAAATCCACTGGACTTCTGGGGTGGTTCCTGCAGATTGGCTGTTTTCTAATGTGATGCCACTGTTTAAAAAAGGAAGTAGACAAAAAGCAGGTAACTATAGGCCAGTTAGCTTAACTTCGATAGTGGGGAAAATGCTTGAATCTGTCATTAAGGAAGAAGTAGCAAGACATTGGGATATAAATTGTCCCATTGGGAACACCCAGCATGGGTTCATGAAGGGAAGGTCATGTTTAACTAATTCGGTGGAATTCTTTGAGGACATTACTTGCATGGTGGACAATGGGGATCCTGTGGATGTGGTGTATCTGGATTTCCAGAAGGCATTTGACAAGGTGCCACACCAAAGGCTGCTACATAAGATAAAGGTGCACGGTATTACGGGTAATGTATTGGCATGGATAGAGGATTGGTTGACCAGTAGAAAGCAAAGAGTAGGGGTAAATGGATGTTTTTCTGGTTGGCAGTCAGTGGCTGGTGGTGTGCCTCGGGGATCAGTGTTGGGACCGCAATTGTTTACAATTTACATAGATGATTTGGAGTTGGGGACTAAGTGTGGTGTGTCAAAATTTGCAGGTGACACTAAGGTGAGTGGTAGAGCAAAGTGTGCAGAAGACACTGAAAGTCTGCAGAGGGATATAGATAGTCTAAGTGAGTGGGCAAAGGTCTGGCAGATGGAGTACAATGTTGATAAGTGTGAGGTCATCCATCTTGGTAGGAATAACAGCAAAATGGACTATGTTTTAAATGGTAAAAAATTGCAGCACGTTGCTGTGCAGAGGGACTTGGGCGTCCTTGTGCATGAATCGCTGAAGGTGGGATTGCAGGTGCAGCAGGTAATTAAAAAGGCAAATGGAATTTTGTCTGCCATTGCTCGAGGGATGGAGTTTAAAAACAGGGAGGCTATGCTGCAGCTGTATAGGGTCCTGGTGAGGCCACACCTGGAGTACTGTGTGCAGTTTTGGTCTCCTTACTTGAGAAGAGAGATACTAGCACTGGAGGGGTTGCAGAGGAGATTCACTCGGTTGATTCCAGAGTTGAGAGGGTTGGATTATGAGGAGAGACTGAGTAGACTGGGCTTATACTCATTGGAATTCAGAAGAATGAGTGGCGATCTTATAGAAACATATAAGATTATGAAGGGAATAGATAAGGTGGAGGCAGAGAGGTTGTTTCCGCTAGCAGGTGAAACTAGGACTAGAGGGCATTGCCTCAAAATAAAGTGAGGCATATGTAGGACTGAGGTCAGGAGGAACTTCTTCACCCAAAGGGCTGTGAATCTGTGGAATTCCCTGCCCAGTGAAGTGGTGCCTCACAAACCTTAGAGTTCTTTGAGAAGGTGACTAAACAGGTAGATGAGGGTAAAGCGGTTGATGTGGGGTGTGTGGATTTCAGTAAAGCATTTGATAAGGTTCCCCACGGTAGGCTATTGCAGAAAATTCGGAGGCATGGGATTGAGGGTGATTTAGCGGTTTGGATCAGAAATTGGCTAGCTGTAAGAAGACAGTGGTTGATGGGAAATATTCATCCTGGAGTTCAGTTACTAGTGGTGTACCGCAAGGATCTGTTTTGGGGCCACTGCTGTTTGTCGTTTTTCGAAATGACCTGGATGAGGGCCTAGAAGGATGGGTTAGTAAATTTGCAGATGACACTAAAGTCGGTGGAGTTGTGGTTAGTGCGGAAGGATGTTGCAGGTTACGGAGGGACATAGATAAGCTGCAGAGCTGGGCTGAGAGGTGGCAAATGGAGTTTAATGTGGAAAAGTGTGAGATGATTCACTTTGGAAGGAGTAACAGGAATACAGAGTACTGGGCTAATGGTAAGATTCTTGGTAGTGTGGACGAGCAGAGAGATCTCTGTGTCCATGTGCATAGATCCCTGAAAGTTGCCACCCAGGTTGACAGGGTTGTTTGGAAGGTATACGGTGTGTTAGGTTTTATTGATAGAGGGATTGAGTTTCAGAGCCGTGAGGTCATGTTGCAGCTGTACAAAACTCTGGGGCGGCCGCACTTGGAATGTTGCGTGCAGTTCTGGTCGCCGCATTATAGGAAGGATGTGGAAGCATTGGAAAGGATACAGAGGAGATTTACCAGGATGTTGCCTTGTATGGAGGGTTGGTCTTAGGAGGAAAGGCTGAGAGACTTGAGGCTGTTTTTGTTAGAGAGAAGGTGGTTAAGAGGTGACTTAATAGAGACATACAAGATGATCAGAGGATTAGATAGGGTGGACAGTGAGAGCCTTTTTCCTCGGATGGTGACGGCTAGCACGAGGGGACATAGCTTTAAATTGAGGGGTGATGGATATAGGACAGATGTCAGAGGTAGATTCTTTACTCGGAGAAGTAAAGGCGTGGAATGCCTTTCCTGCAGCAGTTGTAGACTCACCAACTTTAAGGGCATTTAAATGGTCGTTGGATAAACATATGGATGATAATGGAATAGTGTAGGTTAGATTGGCTTCAGATTGGTTTCACAGGTTGGTGCAACATGGAGGGCCGAGGGGCCTGTACTGCGCTGTAATGCTCTATGTTCTAATAAGTGGTTGAAGCTACCTCATTGAATATTTTTAAGGTAAGGCTGGATAAATTTTTGACCAGTAAAAGAATTAAGGGTTTTGGTGAGTAGGTGGGTAAGTGGAGCTGAGTCTCGAAGATCAGCCATGATCTTATTAAATGACAGAGCAGGCTCGAGGGGGCAGATGGCCTCCTCCTGCTCCTAGTTCTTATGTTCTTATGAGAAAGTAGGAACTGCAGATGCTGGCGAATCTGAGTCAGCAATCTGTAGAGCTGGATGCACCAGAGGTGAAGAAGGGTCTCGGCCCAAAACGCCAGCTTTCCTGCTCCTCTGCTGTTTGGTCTACTGTGTTCATCCAGCTCAACACCTTGTCTCAGGTTTGAGCAATGGTCACTCTCACTAGTATGGATGTAGCTGTGGCAGATCTCCAACTTGCTGGTGCCCCTGCCACCAAGCAGTTGTTATCCCAATTGGGATAGATCGCTGTAGTGGTGAGAGTAACTTTTGTGATGGATACCAGAAATATGATCATCTAAGTACTTTGTTTTGCCCTCATTACCCTCAATGCAATATAGTGCTCAATATAGAAGACTACTAGTTCATTTATTGAAGGGAGCACAGAAAATGGTCATTGGGTTTCATTCCACACATTTTCCTTCCTTCAAAAACAAAGCATGAGGCTCATGGAATCCAGAGACAAATGTTAGGGAACTCCCAGGGCTGCAAACTTTCAGCTGTACTGAGAAGGAACTTAGGGTTATGAGAGAAGACTGGGACAAAAAAATCCCTCTCAGAAAAAAAATTCGAAGATTTTGGTTGTGGATGAGATTGTAGACATCTCGCTGAGCTGGTGGGTTTTGTTGCAAATGTTTCGTCACCTGCTAGATAATATTGTCAGTGCACCTCCGGTGAAGAGTTGGCATGCTATCCTGCTTATTGTTTATGCGCCTCAGTTTGCTGGGGTAGTTGGTATTATTTCTGGCTTTGTTTCTCAGTGGTTTGTTGATTTGGAGCTCTGGTTGGAATACCAGGCCTCCAGGAATTTCCTGGCGTGTCTCTGTTTGGTTTGTGCGATTATCGATGTGTTGTCCCAGTCGAATTCGTGTCCATTGTTGTCCGCGTGTAGCGACACAGGTGAAGATAGGATTCTGATTTCAATCCTCACTTGCCTCCCTACAAGCAGATAACAAGGGACATGAATTTGACTGGGACAACACATCGATAATCGCACAGGTGATTAAAGATAAATGGCCAATGTTGCAGGTCAATTAACATTCCAATACTCTGGACTTGTTTCCAGCTTGAGTCTGTTTGCTTAGGTAATGTTAAAGTAGGTTTACTGGTTGCATTTATTTTGGATTTGTGATACAGAAAGCACTGTACTGTGAGTAATTGCGCAACTACGCATTTTTGAGATATATTAGAGCCACTATTTGACAGTCCTGCTAAACGTGCTCTGAGGCAAGGAACTGATAGGGGTATGGGAGAAGACTGGTGCGAAAAAAAAACAGAAGGACAGAGTAGTTCAGCATCAAATCAGTGCTGTAGGAACTATTTTAGTTTGAAGATAGGCATGAAATCAAAATACAACCTATTCAATACAACAAACTAAGAAACAGAAATTAACGTGTAATGTTCAGTGATAGTAGGAACTGCAGATGCTGGAGAATCTGAGATAACCAGGAATAACAAGAAATTCTTCTGAAGAAGGGTCTAGGCCTGAAACGTCAGCTTTCCGGCTCCTCTGCTGCTTGGCCTGTGTTCATCCAGCTCTACACCTTGTTATCTGTAATGTTCAGTGGTTGGGTTTTGATCCAGGAAGAGAGATACATTATGAAGAGAACTGGTTTGCAGAATTTTTTTTGTACCAAGTCAAACAGTTTGAAAGCTCTAAAGATGAAAATGAATTGTTTGTCACTTAAATGATTACGGCATGCAATTATTCACAAGGAATGAGGAATGGGGAAAATCGAATATCTATCTTAAAATTCTGAAGCATTGAAGTTTGCATTGCGTAAAAGCTGCAATGGAAGTCGAAACTTCCTTTTGATGTGGTTTAAGTTTGACGATATTTATCCCACGTGGCTTGATAGACCATTTCAGAGAGCAGCCATGTGCTGTGGGTCTAAGGTCACATTCAGTCTGACTGGGTTAGATGGCAGATTTCTTCCCTAACTGGCATTGGTGAACCAGATGGTGTATAAGCTAATTTGCTGAAAGTTGTTTTTTTTTTTTTTTTGAGAAAGAATTCCAGGAACACTGCATGCCTTCCGAAGTAAAACCTGAATAAGAGTACAGAATTAGCTAAAGAAAACAGTGCTTGCAGAAAAATTCTGTCTGGATAAAATGAACAAGTTAGCCACTGATTAAATAGAGTATGAATAAATGAAAAATACTTCCCATTAAAAGGAAGTGGATTAATGACATTAACTGATGATTCAGACTTAGCAATACCAATTGATTGTGGAGCAAAAATGATCAGGCCAGATGTAAATGACTACTGAATTCTCATTTTTGAGGTCAGAAAAATTTGAATGCACTGTCCTCTCCCTTGTTACTTTTCTTTGCTGTTCTTGTTCACGCCTGAGTTGTTTTTTTAATATTTGGTTCACCATTAATTGTGCTTTTAAGCTGCATGATCCCAAGTTAAAGACTCCTCTCCCCAACCTTTGGCTGTTCCACTCTCCTCCTAACGTATTCCTTTTTGTATTTTGGTCAGCTGTCACAACATTTTATGCATAACTATCCAATTAAAGTGCCTTAGAGCCTATTTTAAAACTAATGTTCTGTAAATGCATATGTTTGACTTCAAGTTCTGGGAGTGGGAATTAGAAATCGCTTTGCAGTAAACAGGGCTGTTGCAAGGCTGTTACGGAACATGATGCATAGACTATTGAGCAACATTCAGTGACTGGCTTCAGTAATATAGTTTGGAATTGCTCAAGAACGTAATACTAAAAACAAAACTATCAACTGAGTACTTGAATACAATTTTTGTTTCTAAAACTGGCTTTTGAAAGATAAACCCTTGAAATATTTTTGATCACATGGAACAATACAAATCATAGTCCATATTTCACTTTAATTTCACATCTATCTTAAAAAGGAATATACTGTCTTATTTTTGGATGATTACCTTAGAAAACTGCAGGCAGTTTTGTGCTGTAACCCGTCAGTCTGGCTGGATCTGGGCTAAGGTACTCACATGCTATATTTTATACAAATTCTGGTTATCATGAATGGAGACATCACTACCCATTCATTCCTGTATTAGAATGCCAAAGATTAAAGATTAGTGTACTAATCTACTCTGATGATACTACCTAGTTTCTCCCTTTTTGCTGAATTCCTTAAATTCCTAAAACATGATTCCTGACTTGAGGAAAATCATTCCTGTTATTTTGTTTACTTTTCAGCAGCAGCATGTATTCATTTAACTGTTGACCAAGGTTGGGTATTGAATATTCCTGTGTACAATGCGTTCAGAAAATATTGTAAAAGAAGGCAAGGAGGAGGACTGGCAGTTTGGTGTAAGGAGAGTATGGCACTGCTGGACAAAGTGCCTTGGGTTCAAGGATGGGATCAATTTGGCAATAGCTAAAGAACAAAAGGTGTACATTTACATTGTTAAGTGTAGCCTGTACACTTTAAGTGGTGAAAAGGCTGTAGAGGAGCAAATGTGCCAGGAAATTACAGAGAAATGTCAACAATACAGTGTTGTTGTAATGGTAAGCTTTGGAATACCCACATCCAGTCTAGGACACTAGTAGTGTAAGGATTAGCAAGGAGCAAATATTCCTGAATTAATGTTCTGGAGAGTTTCCTGCTGCAATATGTCTAGTCCATCAAGAAATAATGCATTTGTGGACCACCTCCTTGGTGATGAGATGGGCCAAGTGGATCAAGTGTCGGTGAGGGGATATTTAGGAGACAATGATTAATTGTATTGTAATTGCACTGGTCAGTCCAGAGCAAGAAAAGTCAATTGGCAGGGACCTGACTTTAATAGGGTGGGAATGGCATTGGGCAGGATAGATGGCAATAAGAGGCTGGCATTACTACCAATGGTCGAGAAAACTTGCAGAATAAACCCAGCAATTGCAGAGCAGTCAGTTTATTGTCAGTGCTGGGGAGGTTTCTAGAAATAATTATTTGTGGAATTAATACCCACATGGGGGTAGAAAAATGGATTGGTTGTTTAGGAAGAGTCAGCATGGATTTCTGAAAGGGAAATCATGCTGATAAATGTGCTGGAGTTTTTGGAAGACATAATGGGTTTTGAGGGAACAGGTTATAAGAGTATTGTTATCAACGTGATGTACACACACTTCTAGAAGATGTTTGATGCAGACTTGAAGTTTCTAGTTCTTGGAATAAAAGGAACAATGCACAGTGTGAATACAAAATTTGGCTAAGTAGTAGAAAACTTAGTAATGGTCAATGGATATTTTTTAGGCTGGCGGAAGCTACGTAGTGGAGTTCCATCAAGTCGGCATTGGTTTCCACATTTTTTTTTGTGAAAGATGCACGTGAATGATCTAGATCTTGGTGTGCAGGAAGCAGTTTCAAAGTGTGCAGGTGTTTTGAAATTTAGCATTGCAAACTGGGAGGAAGACCATGTAAAACTCCAAAAGGACACAAGCAAGTCGATGGATGGATGGTAGATGTGGTTTAATGTAGGGAGGTCTGAGGTGAGGTATTTTGGTAGAATGTTGAAAGAAATACAAAATGGGAAATAGAATTTTTTAAAAAGGGGGTGCAAGAGGAAAAGTATCTGGATGTGTATGTGCGCAGAACAGGTGGAGATAGTAACAAAAGCAGTCGTTGCTAGAAAAGTTCAGGTCTGGCAGCATCTGTGAAGAAGAAAATTTGGTTAACGTTTTGGATCCAGTGACAGAGTTCTGAAGAAGGGTCACCAGACTTTAACTCTGATTTGTTCTTTCTTCACAGATGCTGCCAGACCTGCTGAGCTTTTCCAGCAACTTCTGCTTTTGTTACTGATTTACAGCATCTACAGTTCTTACAGTTTTTATCAGGTGGCGATTAGTAATGAATAATATATCATCCTCAGCTTTATTAAAATGGGCATAGAATACAAGAGTAAGGAGGTGATGTTGTGAAACTCTTTTATTAGACCTTAGCTGGAGTATTTTTTATAGTTCTGAGCACTACCTTACAGGAAATATGCTTACCTTGGAGACAACACAAGGAATGTGCAAGAATGGTTCCTGGGATATGACTTCCTCTGAGGATAGATTGGAGAGAGGGTGGCTAGGTGATGGTTTTCAAAACTATAAGCAACTGAATAGAGCGAATAGCGAGAAACTGATCATACATGTAAAAGGACCAAGAATGAGAACACAGATTTAAAGTGGTTTGCAAAAGAAGCAAATGTGCTGTGGGGGTGGGTGGGATTAAAAGAACATTTTTCTCGTAGTGGGTATGAAAATGCACTGCCTGCGAGTTTGGTAGAGGCAGGTTCAATTAAGGCATTCAAGAGAGCATTGGACTGTTATTTGGATGGAAATTGTGTGCAAGTATATGGGTAAAAGCAGGAGATTGGCAGTGGGTAATGCTCATTTGAAGAACTAGCTTGCATGCAATGGACAATGGCTGCCTTCTACGCTAAACACTTCTGTCACTATGTATAATTCAAATGCAATAAATCTCAACCACTTTGTAGTTAATTCTGAATTTTGCATTCTTTAGGTGATTTTAAAGTGCAATATTTTCTCGGTTCCTATATATGCCTCGCATCGCGCTTTTTTTTTTTTGAAAAATTATGATCACAGATTCCTTTCCTGAGGGAAGAAGTGACACTCCTATCCATCAAAGCATCCACCTGCCCACAAAGCAAAATTTCCTTTCTCTGCCATCTGTGGAGCAATGTGTTGCTTTCAGGAATTGAAGGGCATCTGCGTTTTTAAAGTGGTGCTGGCTTCAGGAATCCAGGGAGAGCCTGACAGTTGTGAATACTTCCACTGTTGCTGCGTGCACAATTGTGGAAGTATGGTGCTTAACACAAATGAGGCAAACTGCAGAGAATCAAGAGGGAACTTGCTGCAGCTCAGAGAAATCCTCCATGAAAGTTCCCTGGATTGATATTTGGCCAAATTTTTGGTCAAATTCAGCCCACTGGGCAAATCCAGTATTAGGGCCATTGTTTAAAAGTTAGGGTTTGCCCAATTCTTTAAGGACAGTTAAGTTGAAATATTTTGAACATTGTTCAACTTTGACTCAAAATGCGGTAGAGGCTGCGTGATTGAACCATTTTTAAGGCAAGAGGTAGGTAGATTTTTGTTAGGTGCAGAAATTGAAGGTAGATTGATCCGTGTCAGTTGTAAATTCCACGTTTCTATCATATTGAATGGCACTGCAGTCTCAAGAGGCCTCATGATCTACTTCTCAATTTGTATGTTCATATCTCTATCTCTACTCTCAGTGGGGAAAGTCCAGCACATCAGTGCAAAAAGACAAGACTGAAGCTGTGACAGCAATGTGTAGAGTACACCAAAGCAAGTTACTGAGTCTTTCTCAACAGAACCTTCATATTCCTGGCCTTGCCACCTGGAAGGGAATAATGCCTGGAAGTGCACAATACTCCAGGCATGGTCTAACCAAGCTCCTGTAAAGTTAAAGCAGGGCTTCACTATTCCTGTGTTCGCTTTACTCTTGCAATAAAGCCTAATGTTCCATTAGCCTTCCTAAATACTTTGCATGTTTGCTCAGTGACAAAAACACCTGGTTCACTTTTTTTTTGTAGATCTGCACTTTCCCCAAACTTATGTCATTTTAAATTGTAATCGACTTTCTCTGCTTTTATAACTTCCTTTTTTAAAATTTAATTTTAAGACTTTGCTACAAGGGGAATGTCCCTACAGCCCATTAATGCAAGTGAATCACCTAGAAATCCAATAGAGAAAGGAAAGAATAGAGAAGAAAGTCCAGCCAAGGAATGTAAGAAATGGGAACTTGCTACCACGGAGTAGCTGAAGCGAACAGGATGGATACATTTTAAGGAGAAGCTGTACAAGCAATTGAAGGAGTTATAATGGGATTTATTCAGGAAGAAACGGGAGAAGATTCAAATGGATCGTAAATGTAGTGGACTGAATGGTTTCTGAGCAGTATGTTACATAGATATTTTTAATACAGAAGAATTTCATATTAAAGCATCTATTAACTCACAAGGAGACTGCAAGGTGCCAGTAGGCTCCAAAGTATTCTAACTGAGTTTGAGAGGTCTCACGATATGGCATAGATGGTCTGTGTCTGATGCTACCTTTTGGAGAGGGTGTGCAAGCAGTCACTGCCCATGGGTGTACCAAAATGAACAACAGAGAAGCAAACAATGAGATGGAACTGTCAGGTACCAGCTCTGATTTTGTTGAGAATTATTACCATCCAATTTCTGTCCAGTACATGGGAGGTTAGGAAATTGCTCCGTGAAGTGAGATCCGGTACGAGTAGCACACTGTTCACTCATGAGATTTTTGCATTGCCATTCAAAATTTGAATGCAGAAGTAGATGTATTTTCTCATGATATTAAGAACCTCACTTTTCCAAGCACACCATATTATCCCAACTGACTCCCCCTTGCCCACATCCTCCAGGAGCTAGGAAAATGGAGTCCAGCTTGTCACAGATAACTGGGTGTGGAGCTGGATGAACACAGGTCGAGCAGGAAGGCTGACCTATCGGGCCTTGACCCTTCTGATGAAGGGTCTAGGCCCGAAACGTCAGCCTTCCTGCTCCTCTGATGCTGCTTGGCCTGCTGTGTTCATCCAGCTCCACACCTTGTTATCGCGGATTCTCCAGCATCTGCAGTTCCTACTGTCTCCACCTTGTCACAATTGTTCAGCATCTTTTTACTACAGTCGTGTCACCCTTCTTTCTGTGAAATGCTAGAGGAAACCAGTGAGCATACCTGGCCTACAGAATCAAAAGACTGGTTATGCATAATGACTCTTATTTGCTAAGTTAGTACTAAACAGTGAACTAAAAAGGATGTGGTCTTCATGTTCAAGTTTCTTTTAATTTCCCTGATGTGATAATGGTCTTCTCTTCTCATTTCTTCTTTATTCTCCTGTTTGGAAATATCCCTTTTGAGGCAAAGCATTTAGATATGATATATTCCTTTTTGTTGAAATTTTGAGCAAACTTTCTAATGTGAAGTTTTCATATTTTTGTGAAGTAGAAGGCAATAGTTAAATTTAAATGTACAGTAAAATTTGAGGCATGTGGAATTTTGGTTGTATTAATGGAGTCCAGGCACAAACATTTTTTTGAATTGTTAAAATTTCTTTTGTTGATTAACCCTCTGTCTCGAGAAACAAAAGTGATACCGTATTGACAGCTGATTTCACCATGATTTCACTGAACTGTATTGCAGTCAATACCCCAACTGTTTCTCCAATAATTGAGCATTAATCCAACTTGTTATTGAGGAGGCAGAAAATTTTAAATTTGAATCTTTTTCTCTGGTCTTCCAACAGTTATACCAAGAAGGAATCTGATCTTCATGGGGCCCAACTTCACATCAAAGACCTGGAAACTGTGCTTCATTCCAAGGAGGCTAGCCTTGCCACTGCACTGGGAGGAAAGAACGCCCTTGAGGAAGAAGTTGAGGATTTGCAGGCTCGTCTTTCAAAGGTAGGATGGTGACTGTGACTGTTAACTGGAAAATTCTTGGAATTCTGGCAGACTGCAATTTTAATTTTCATCAGTTCTTGTTTGGAGAATTACTTGTTTGTTTCTTCCCTTTCTCCAATAGCAGTTTCTTTTTTTTTTGTAAGTTGCACTGTCTGTCTTTATTCCTCTTTAATGTGGAGTTTAGAAAGTCTTCACTTAAATTCATCCTGATGAATGTTTTTTGTTTTAACATCATTACCAAAGTGCATCCATTTTAATGTTGCTTTCACTGTAGTATCACTTGTCACAATTTTCCTTAT
The DNA here is from genome assembly GCA_024137785.1 of Ginglymostoma cirratum. Lineage (NCBI taxonomy): Eukaryota > Metazoa > Chordata > Chondrichthyes > Orectolobiformes > Ginglymostomatidae > Ginglymostoma > Ginglymostoma cirratum. Next base: position 63,401,650 of record JAHRHZ010000012.1, read on the forward strand.
TTGTCGATTGCATCTTCCCCTCCCCGCTTTTCCCCCTCAAATGTATCCCACATCTTCAAAATTGGCTGCTGTGTCTCCTGATGTTATTTCTCTCCTGCCTTAGCTTTTTCTTGGATCTATATGCTGTGTCTTTACCCACTGACAGAAATGGGAGAATTGGCTCCTCTCAGATAATAAGAACTTTTCTTTCTTGCACACTGTTGGGTTATGAATGATACTTGCAATGCCTTTTTCAGTTCGTCATTTTAGTTTCTGGAGTCTGCAGTTTTTTTTTGTCATTTAAAGAAGCCTTTAGATCTACCTTTATCTCCCAGGTGCTTTATGAATTTGTGCTCTAGTTTTGCAGCTTTCTTTGCTTTTGGACAAAGTTTCTAAGTGCACACAACACATTATATCACTCCACTTGTACTTTGTTTTTAATGTTATTTCTGTACTAGGCATGGTCTGTTGCATTAGATGCAGTACTTGCATTAGCAGTGTAAGGTAGTTTCAGATACTCTTTCTGTACGTAAGTTGGTTGAAACACAGGTATCGGATATCATGTAATTGTTTCTCTATTACTATTTTTATGAGAATCCTGAACTATTATAAGTAACTGTTTCCTCTTTTTTTCATCCTTTCTGAAATGATCCAATGCTATTGTGTAATATATGTTCAGTAAAAGCTTGGTTCCATTGTTCATTAATGCACAGGCCTAATTAGAAAATGACTTCTGAACACTTTTTAAAAAAAAAACTTCAGTTGCTACTCAGTCTTCAATTCAATCATCCCTTCAGTTTTTACTTTTGTATGGTTACAGTATAAATACTTAGCAACTATGATCCAATCAGTAGTCCTAGAATCTCATCAGATGATTAGGGACTTGGTCTGTGCAAACTGATAAAAAGGTAGCAACATCAAGTGTCCTTGTGAGCTGACAGATGCTTTAATGTGAAATTCTTCTGTCCTAAAAAATCTACATTGATCTGTTTCTGTGCAACATATTATCAGTCCACTACAATATTTGCACACCATTTGAGGCTTTTTTTTTTTTTAATTCCTTTAAATAAATCCCATCACCATAACTCCCTTCGAATGCTTGTGCATTTTTTCCTTAAATGTATCTATCGTGTTTGCTTCAACCACTCCCTCTGGTAGCAAGTTCCTATTTTTTATGCTCCTTGGCTAAACTTTCTTCTTTGTGTTCTGTATTGGATTTCTTGGTGTATTAATGGGCTATAGCGGCATTCTCCCTGTATCCATTCCAGCACATTGTAAAAATTAAATGTTAAAAGGCAATTCTGGAAGCACAAAGTCCATCAGACAAATTTATTGCATAGACGGAGGTTATATGATACAACCTGCCTTTCCACATTTTTAACTAGTACAATCCAAACTAATCCAGTTTACTGTCTCCCGTAGCCTTGTCTTTTTGATTTTTTTTTCCTTGTCTTTTTTGTTTGAAAATGCAGTCGCCTTGGACTCCTTTAAAAGATCATTCTGTGCCATCTATAGCTTTCTACATAAATAAGTTTCTGCTAACTCTTGCCATCATAAAGAGATTACAACGCATGATCTGGCAAGAAAAAAAACATATGTAGCCATATGTTTCTAAAATAATGGCTTTTTTTTGGTCAGATTAGCTGTGTACTCTTTATATGTGTGGTTAAAATTGAATTCTTGAATATGTTAAACTTACTTCCTTTACTGAAGCTGGAAGTTTCCTTGGCTGCTGTGAAGAAGCAACTTGAAGAAGAGACTCTCTTGAGAGTAGATCTTGAGAATCGATGTCAGAGCCTCACGGAGGAATTGGAGTTCAGAAAGAATGTATATGAAGAGGTAAGAATTCTTGCAGTTAAATGTAATGCAATGTTTATGGACTCATATTTACAGTTGACAGCAAAGCTGTAATCATCACTCGTCTCCAGTGGATCGTGGTCTGTGCTAATTTCTAATTAGAGAGATTCTGCAGCATAGAACTGTAGTGATTTCATCAACCTGTCTAGGCAGCCAATCACTACACCACGTTTTCACAGACACTTGTGAAATCTATGCAATATCTAATAATTTTTAGAAGTAGCCTTGTTTTGCACAAGGAGGCAGGTGAATGTTAGTACTGCTGTGTCTGTTTCTTTATTTTGAAAAGGTCAGCAAGTTATTGTGATGCCATGACCTAAATCCAGCATTGCTCAGAAAGCACGTGCCAGCAGACCCTGTGGTGTTAAAAGAAACCTGTTTATACTGTTGAGTTTGACAGAATGAACACAGTTGAGGCCAAGATTTTGTTTTCAGTTCAGCAAGTTTTTCTGTTCAGCCTAGAAATTCAGAAGCAAGTTTTATAGTTTGTAGTTCAAGGAAGCCAGTTAACTCTGCACAATTGACTGCTGTTAAGAGTCACCGCACTCAAAACATTAACTCTCCTTCTGTCTCCAAAGATGTTGCCAGACCTGGTGGAGTTTGTCCAGTGCTTTCTCTGTTTCAAATTCCCAGCGTCCACAGTTCTTCATTTTCTTTTGGCGTTTAACGCAACCAAAGTGTCTTGTTTGTTAAGCTTCCAGTCTGGGGGAGTTTGAATAAAAATCTGCAAGTTATTGTAACTGAGAAAGTTTTGACTGTGTCTCTGATTTGAGTTCATGACAGTAGACTCTTAAAGGATAATCAGAGTACCTCCACAGTCTGGGAGAGAAGCTGGAAGGAAGGAGTCAGTTAAGTAGAAACAGAGAATTGAGAGAAGTGTGTAATTTCCCTGGACTTGTTAAAGATACAAGTGGTGTTGAGAAACAACTAGAAATCTAGTGATGTTTGCTTTAGGTCTTGCATGTCGGTTAATTGTTTTCTTTGTAAATAAACTTTCATTATTATTACTTGCAGCCTTGTGGATATGTTTTGGTGACTAAGAGCCATGTTAATTAACAAAAAAAAAATCTGTTGATCCAGTTTTCATTCTAAGGTCGAATAATCTAGTAGTGTCATCAGCTGGGATTGAAATGAATTGGGGCTTATATGGAAATGGAATTATTGAATTTAAGGGGCAATTTGTGCCCCTTTTATAAAGAAACTAAAGTGGAGCTTCTAGACATCTATACCAGGAGTGTTGTGGTGAAGTTTATTGCATGAATTGGACTTTGAGTGGCTGTGGGTTGCTGAGAGTTTTTTGGGAAGAGAAGACATGCCAGTCAGCAATTTCAAATAACTCACGAAGGCTGAAATGAGTTTTAGTTGATGATAGAAATAGAAGTAGGTTCACATTTGAATGAGGTCCTCCAAGTGATTACTCAACAGTTAAAATTGAAATGAGGGAAATCTGAAATTTGAGATGTTTGCACTAGGATTAACTACAATTCAGCTGGAAATCAGGGTGGGGCGGGGTGGTGTGGGATTCCTTGAGTTAGAGGAAAAAGCTTTAGAATTGTAAAGACTTTTTTTAAATTGAAAGGAGAGAATGAAAAGAGCAATGGATAGGGAGGAGAAAAAAGTAAGACAAATTGGAAATGAGGGCAGAAAGGAAAAGTAGAGCAATGGAAAATAAAAGGCTTGATCCCCAAAGAGAGGGGGAAAATCAGACATGACTTGGCTAAAGAAGAGCTTAGGGTAAAGAAGGAGGTAGTAACTTAGAATGATTCCACTGAGATTTATTTGCCTCAAAATCCATTTTTAGTGCATTGTGCAGAGAATGGAATTGAAAGATACTTCACCTCATTTGGGAAAAAAAATTAGCTGTGCAGAAAAACTGGTTAGAAGAACTTTGGACACTTTTTAAAAATGTTAGTGTTTTGCTGTATATAGCTATGAATATGTGCACCAGTATTTGAGAAGAGCAGTCTGCAGTGTCATGTGAAAAGTTTTCTGTGGTAAACCACATTAATTAACTAAAGTTAAGCACGTGATCATTCAAACCAGGTTTTGTTCTAGTATCTGGTTGTCCAGTTTTACAATCAGCTGGGATAACGCTGATCATGAAGGAAGAAACATTGAAGGTTAGAGTCATTGTTCAGAAATTATAAAATAGTGGTTAGATAATAAACTCCTTGTCTGCTTTATTGGAAAGACTTTACATGGGGTTTCTATCAGTGAGAATGAAAAAGGGAAGTTCTTTTATTTTGCTGACAACTCTGTGGACAGGACAGTGTGTTTTAGAGTATCGTCTTTTGCAGAGTAGCGTATGACAGACTGCAAGTTCAGGATCACTGTTAATTCATGCCTTGCCTTGTGTTAAACACTGTTGTTGTATTCACAGAGGTAACGGTAGAAAATAGTCTTAAGTGAAAAACGTTGTTACTGTGGATGTGGCTGTTGCCATTCCCATTCCTCTAACTATAGGCTACTATGAGATATAAATATATGAGGAAACTTGAGAATATTTGTGTTTATGTTCTCAATTTTTGAAGTGAGGTTGAAGAAACTAATTTGGATTCACTTTTGTATTTTCACCCAGTCTCCCCTCTTTCATAATTATGGAATGAACTGAAAAAATGCTGTAGGCAATTGCAAGCCTGACTTCCTCCTTGATACATTTTGGATTCAAATGTACTTTCTGAATAAACTGTGGTAGAGACTTTGTTTTTGTTTAGGGAATGGTTTTGGCCGCAGCATCGGTTAAAATACCAGCTGAACCACTTCCTAAACCTCTACCTAGATTTAGAGCATTAAGTTGCATATTAGACGACTCTGCTTCTCTTCTGATTGGGAGTGTGACAAGTTAATGGTGAATTTTACTTTAGACCATTCACCTTGCTGAAACTCATGGTAAATACTGCTTTTTTGCTTTAAGAACAAAAATGAATTTTTCTGTTGGATTTAGTTTAACTTTTTGTATTATAGGTGTCAACTTTCAAAAATGGCTGATTGTAATTAACATATGATGGCCCTCACTGCATCCAAAAGCTAGCCTCAATGTGTTAAGGGATTAAGAAAGTTTTTAGTTATAGTAATATGCTATGATGGCTTACATATATTATGTAGATTATCTGGGTATTTTATATGGCAAGTTTTGAAACTAATATGCTTATGGTGAAATGTAAGTACAGAGGTTTTTTAAAAATTGAGCCAGGCAGTAGGCAAAAGGTAGTTTTGAAAGAGCAAACACGAGTTTATCAATTTGAAATGTAAGTGCTGGTTTGGAGAAACTGAAGTCTCAATGAAATTGAACTGGGCAAGACCAAAGACCTAGTTGAGAATGAGAGAATGGAACTTACAGGGAGTATTATCTTTAGTGGCTGAAAAGTGACATTTAACAATGGAGTAGAGAGGCTAAAATTGGGATGTCAAGTGGTCACATGCAGGAGTTTTGGGTTTGAGAGCTTTCTAAATTCAAGGAATAAAGTTGTAGAGTTTTTAATTGAATGATCTGCAAATCAACTATTACTAATTTAATAGTTAGCAATGAGCACTGGCCATCAGGGGCAGTACAACAATGACAGATATAAGGGAGGGGAGGACGAGAGAGGTGAGCTTAAAATAGGTTTGGAGGTGAAAATAATGCACTCCAGCCCCTACAGATCCCACCTCTCTCTAAAGGCTTCAAGGGGTGGAATGATTTTATAAGAATTTGTATCTTGAATTCAGAATGTTGGACAACGGACTAGGAGGTGGTAAGTTGACAAAAGGTGCAAAGCAAAAGAAGAAAACTTTGCGATACAAGATGTAGCAGCTGCATTTTTTTGGACGAGTTGCACTTTGTGTTGGGTTAAATTAAGGGAAGTGTTGAAGTTATGCTTGATGGGGGCAATAGTGATGAAAAAGGCAACAATGAAATTTTAAATAGACATATGGGGATGAGATTAAAGTGGTTTTGGGGTATTTTGCTGTCTGAACCTGGGCTGTCACGGTGGGTATTCTTAGTACAAGAATTACACGAGCAATTGAAGATTTACCAGTTGGGCTTGCAGAGTGGCTCACTTCATTGAGCTCGAATCTGCCTGTATGGACATGCCAACAGAACATATCCAATGATAGTGCCTTTCCCAGCTAAACAATAGCTGGCGAGGGACCGCATTCGCCACAGCACTGCCTTGAGAAATGATTTTTCTTCAGGATAATATCCTATCAGTCAGAATAGTGGTGCAGCTTGAAGTGCTAGATAACCCTCTCCTGTTCCTGTTTCTGACCTTGTCAGTTTAAAGTAGAATATGACAATTTGTTCGGTTAGAATTACGTTTCAATGTGGAGGGTAATTTACCTACAGCTGCTGCATGCGAATTAATAAGATCCAAAAGTGGAAAGCTTATGAAATGGTGTTGAAGGAATTTTAATCGGCCTTTGTTGTAGATACTTCAGATTTCTTTTAATTCAAAAGTTATACTCCACTTACCCAACTAGTCTCTGTTGTAGCTTTCCATGCAAGTACTTTTCCCAAAGCAAGTCTGGTGTAGTGCATTCATACTCTGGACTACACCCTTTCAGATTTCATCCATGTTATCGTAAAAGTTGGTTAAAGAAGTGTTACTGAGATGTGAGGATCACTATTTGTTTGGTGTCACTACTCTGTATGAGTGTCTCTTTTTTTTTTTTGTTTGTTTGACTCCAGGAAATCAAAGAAACCAGAAAGCGACATGAGACTCGTCTGGTGGAAGTGGATACAGGTCGCTTAGTTGAATATGAGCACAAGCTGGCCAAAGCTCTGCAGGAATTGAGAGAACAACATGATCAACAAGTGAAAATCTATAAAGAAGAACTAGAAAAAAATTTCCATGACAAGGTAACAGCCTTTTCATCTGATTTTTTTTTTTCTGTAATTATGTGTGCAGAGAAGAATAATCCACTGTATCAAAATAAAACTGCTGTGTAGGTTTTTGTAGAAGTGTTTTTTTTTTTTAAATCATCATCTTCTGATATTTCAATTCATCCTATTTTTCTTTTGACAAAACACATATTTTCTCCTCAACTCCAGTCCATATTTATTGTGCTCTAAGTTATTGTAATGTTTATATGATGGCCTTCCCGGATCTATCTGTAGAATACTCCAATGTGTGTGCAAAATCAGCCTTTTATGTACCAAACTGCAAAATGATTTACTCTTTTCCTGGTCTACTTAACCTGCATTTTCAATCTCCAGTGCTCTATGTACCTACATTCATTGGTTGCTCTTGAGATTTTATTATTTGCAGTATATTTCCTTCAGTTTATTTTTTTCAACAGTTATACTCCATCTAGTTTAACTACATTTGTCATACATTCCACAATTAGAGAATGGTTCTGATGTTGCTGACAAAATAAATACATCTGAGCACTAACTGTAATTTTGAAATTTTGCTCCATAGCAGCCAATAACCTTGAGAAATGTTTTTTGAACTTTTGAGTGTTGCTCTGTACGTGATAACCAACGTGTGGATGGTGCTGATTCTCAAGTTACATTTCAGCAAATGGCTACGTCTGTAATTTCAAATGACTGGATGAAATGTTAAATCATGTCTTCTCTTTTTCTGACACTGGAAATACTTGACTTTTTTTTCCAGTTTTTTTTGGTGTTGCTCTAGTTTTAGAAGTCTTCAGTTTTATACTTCATGGAATGTAGGCATGGTTAACAATACCAGCGTTTGTTGCCACTCCCTGTTTGTCATTGAGTAGGCTTGCTAGACCAGAGTATAGGAGGTTAAGTATCAACCACGTCACTCGGTCTGGAGCTATGCATCAGACTGATGTGACGTGTTTCCTTCCCTAAAACTCATCTGTGAACAAGATGAATTTTTACAACAATCAGTGATGGTTATAATGGTTGCCATTGTGGGACTGGCATTGTGCTCCATTTTTATCAATGGAATTTACCACTGCCATGGTTGAATTCTAACCTATCTCCCCCAGAGCTTCAACCTCCTGGATTACTAGTTTAATGACATTACCACTATGCCACCATCTTTCCTGAGTTGTTTTTTTATTTGAAAAAAATTACTTTGTGTTTAATTTTGTAACTAAATGCTGTACAGATTCAATTATCTGACTACTGTAGTTAGTGGTCTTATTTTAATTACTGCACTTGTAATGCATTGTTAAAGACTATTCTTTTAGTGTAGTGCAGTGGTAGTATTTCTACCTCTGAGCCAGAAGAGCCTGCTTAAAAGATGTGTAATAACATCACTGAACAGACTGAATTGGAAATGTTAAAGACTGCCTACTTCCACTTTGGCAGTGTCATTCATCTCAACTCCTGCAAAGTATACAGTCATCATGCATTTCTTTACTCACTAGAGTCTACTTCATTGCAGTGCCGTCCTGGTTGACTTCCAATTTGTATCCTCGGTAAAATGGAGGTTATCCAAAGTTTTGTTCAGTGTATTAAAATCTGCACCAACTCCTGTTCAGCTATTACCAGTGCGACAGCCCCCAGTTTACTGAAGTCTGTTAACATTCTTGCGCTTGGTTTTTACATCCCTCCAATGGAATTGTACCTAGCAATCTGTCTTCTGCAATCTACTGCAATCCCTACATAGCTCCAATTTGACCACCTTGTACCCAGCATTGACAGTTACACCTTCAGCTGCAGAGAACCTCTTTTCCCTAATTCGCTCTCCTTTATTAAGATGTTCTTCAGCCTCTGTGACCAAGTGTCTAACACCTGTCCTCATTTCCCTAAGTATCCAGACGTCTGACTTGCTTGATAACATTTCCGGTGATCATCTTGATGTTTTGGTACATCTTAAAATGGGGAGGATTTTAAAAAATGAAATAAATTACATTTATTAGTTTGTCCCTTGACCGTCCTATTATTTACAACCCCTGATTGACAATGACTACTTGTTTTTGATTTTTAATTGGTGATTCTGCCTTATTCTTGGTGTGTTGTTACCACTTTCCTAGTAATCGATTTTCATATTTTCTGTACTGTTCTGTAAGAAAGCAATGATAGATGTAACTGTGCAATTCTGTTTTCTTTTGTATGCCATTAGTTTCTTAAAGCTGGTAGTGAGAGGCAATATATAATTAGATTTACAGTACTTGTTTGATAGTTGAGAGAGATCAAGCAACTGACTCTGCTTTCTCTGCACAGATGCTGCCAAACCTACTGAATTTCTCTAGCAATTTCTGTTTTCAGTTCAGTTAGAACAATGCTTTGTATTTGAAGGAATTCTGAAAAACACACAGAATAAGCAGATGAATGTGTGGCTCAAGAGTGGGTATAGGAAGGAGGGTTTTAAAATTCAGAATCACTGGGACTGTGTCTGCTAAAGATGGGACTTCTACAAAAAAAGGGGCTCTCTGCACTTGAACCAGAATGGGATGAGCATCCTTTATGGAAGAGCTTGCTAATGCTGTTCGGAGGAGTTTAAACTCCTTCTTCAGGGGAGAGGACACTGTAAATTAGTGCAACAGCGATGCAGCACATCTTAAAAGCAGAGTGAATTCAGCTTTGTTGTGTCTCAAAGGAGTGAGTGAGAGTGGACAGCCTCTATTTCAAAGCCAGGCACAATATATGTAGGGCAGCTGTCTTAAGGATATGGATTGACATGTGGAAATGTAATGTTGCCATCACTGTGGTTGAGGGGAAGATGAGACTGACAACTCAACATTCTGCAGTATAGGGTCTTCAGGCAAGATGGGAAGTGTGAAAATTGGAGGTGGTGTCACATTATTTATTAGGGTGTCAGTTACTGCAGGAAGGAAGGATGATATATTTGAAGGGTCCATCAGTTGAGACTTTGCGAGAAGACATTAGGAATAAAAGGGGTCAGTCACACTTAGTTTATTTCAGGCCCTGAAACAGTGAGTGGGTAACTGAGGAGCAAACATGTAGACAGTTCACTGAGGTGTGTTTAAACTAATAAGTTAGCTTTTTAGATTAGGGAATTTCAAGTACCCTGGTAGTAATTGGGATAATCATAGTGAAAAGTTGGAGGGGGCAAATTTCTTGAATAATATACAGGCAAGCCTTTTCATATCAACATATAGATGGTCCTATAAAGGGCAGCACAGTGCTGGATCTAATTTTAGGCAATTTAACCAGACAGGTGTTTGAGGTGACAGTGGGGAGCATTTTTGTGATATTGACCACGTTATGTTTTAATTTCTTATGGAAAAGGGAAAAGCTGGTCTGCGCCAAAGGGTTTTGGATTGGGGTAAGGTGGATTTTATTTTTTTAAAAAATGGCAGTGTCTGGCCAAAATAGACTAGCACAGTTATTGAGGATAAATACGTAGCAGTCGGTCTTCCAAGCCTGTGCTGATCATCATGCCCTAACTAATCTAAAAGACTAGCCTTCTGCCCTTATTTGGTCTAGAACATGGAACAGTACAGTACAGCACAGCACAGGCCCTTCGGCCCACGATGTTGTGCTGAACTTTTACTCTAAACCTAAGGTCTATTTATCCTCCACCCCGACCTTATACTGTCATCCATATGCCTATCTAATAGCCGCTTAAATGCCCCTAATGAGGTCGACTCCACTACCCTCTCCGGCAATGCATTCCACGCCCCTACCACTCTGAGTAAAGAACCTACCTCTGACGTCTCCCCTATATCTATCTCCACTCACTTTAAAACTAGGCTGCCATTTTTAGCGAACTGTGCGGACCTGCACACCCAGATCCATCTGAATGTTAATGTTCCTAAGGGCTCTGCCATTTACAGTCAAATTCACACCTAAATTTGATCCTCCAAATACATCACCTTGCATTTGTCTGTATTAAACTCCATCTGCCATTTCTGTGCCCAGTCACCAATCTGTCTCTATCCTGTTGTATCCTTTCACTGTCAGCAAATCCACCAATCTTCATGTCATCTGCAAACTTGCTAATCAGACCACCCACATTTTCCTCCAGATCATTTATATATACTACAAACAACAGAGGACCTAAGACTGATCCCTGTGGAACACCAGTAGTTACTGGTCTCCATTCTGAAAAACACCCTTTCACTGATATCTCGTCTTCTATGACCAAGCCAGTTTCGTGACCGTTTATAGCCAGTTCACCCTGAATCCAATGTGATTTTAGTTTTTTTGTACCAACCTGCCGTGTGTGACTTTATCAAATTCCTTACTAAAGTCCATAGAAACTACATCCACAGCCCTTCCCTCATCAATTATCTTTGTCTCCTCTTCAAAAAATTCAAAGAGTTTGGTGAGACATCACTTTCCCCGTACAAAACCATGCTGCCTGTCACTCTCTAGTCCATTTTCTTCCAAATGTGCATATATCTTGTCCCTTAGTGTCTTTTCCAAGAGCTTCCCCAAACACAGACATCAGGCTCACCGACCTATAATTCCCTAGATTATCCCTGCTTCCTTTCTTAAACAAGGGAACAACATTGGCTAATCTCAAGTCCTCTAGAACTTCACCTGTGGTCAAAGAGGATGTGAAGATAATAGCTAATGCCCTAGCTATTTCTTCCCTTCTTGCAATAACCTGGGTTAGATCCCATTTGGTCTTGGGGGCTCATCTATCTTTTAATGCAACGCAGGATACCCAAAACTTCCTCCTTCAGTATATTGATGTTTATATGGATCTCAGCAAGGCCTTTTGACATGGTCATACACCGGAAACTGATAAAGAAGGTTAAAGCTCGTCAGAATCAGACAGATTGGATCCAAAATAGGCTTAGTGAAAGAAGATAGAGGTTGGTGGTTAAAAGCTGCTTGTGTAACTAGAGCCTGGTGTGCTGTTGTGTACCACAAGGATCAGTGCTGGGTCATTTGTTGTTTGTGATATTCATTAGTGATGTAGATGAGTGTGTGTCTGGGTGATACGAAGTTTGCAGATGATGTGAGGATTGACTAGGTGGTTGACTGTGAGGAGGAAGATCTAGAGTTGCAGGTGGATACAAACACGTAGAATTTAACCTTGATAAATGCGGGGTGATGCACTTTGGAAGAAGGAACAAGCAGGGAATGGGGATCCTGGTGAATGCTGGAACAGAGGAATTTTGGGGTGATTGTCCACAGATCCTTGAAGGTGGCGGGACTGGTTAATAGGACTCCTGCCTTTTATCAGAGTGAAGAATAGAAGGTCAGGAAGGTTAATATCGGAGCTGTACAGACTTCAGTTGAGCCACAGCTGTGGTGCTGTGTGCAGTTCTAGTCACAACGCTACGGGAAGAATGTTATTGCACTGAAGGGGATAGAAAGGAGATTCGGCAAGATATAGCTGAGATGCTCCATCCTAGGTAATGAAGAGAAGCTGGATGATCTTGTTCTAGTCTTTGGAGGAGAGAAGGTTGAGGGTGGCCCTCATAGAAGTGCATAATGTTGAAGGATATGGACAGGATGAGTAGAAAACAGTTGTTCCTCTTAGTTGAAGGGTCAGTAGCAACAGGACGTAATGTTAAAAGTAAGGGGTGGAGGTTTTGTGCGAAAATCTTTTCACACAGATATTTGCGGGGCGCGGGGGGAAGCAGTTTGTGGAATGCTGTACCTGGTAGGGTAGTTGATGTGAGAAATGTCACTTTTGGTGAGCACCTGAAGTGTCATAATATTCAAAGCAATGGACCTAGTGGGGTGGTACAGACTGAATGGGCCAAAGGGCCTCTTCAGTACTGAGTCTCTGAAACTCCAGTATTAGTCACCTGTTGGTTTTAATAGAAGTGAATGTTAGCTGTTAACTTTTTAAAATCTATAAGTAGTGCTCTTCAACTAATTCTCAATTTAATATCCTTAATGCCCTTCAGATTGTTAGTGACTCTTTTTTTCTAAAGATCTAACATCAAAAATTGCATCCTGTTTGTGATGTTAAAATTGAAGGGAAATTGACGGCATAGCTGAGTAAGTGACTCAGTTGTGAATTTTTTTTTTTTTTTTTTGAGGAAGTACAGATTATGAAATTTCCTGAATAATATGTTTTGCAGCTTGAGAATGCAAGGCTTGCCTCAGAGATGAGCACCAGGTCGGCCAAGGCAGCTGAAGAGGAGCTGAAAGAAAATTCGATGAGGATAGAGAGCCTCAGCACTCAGTTGTTCAACTTGCAAAAAGATGTAAGCAAATTTTTTTTGTTGAATTTAAATTATAATTCCTAAATGTCAATGCTTTTTCTTATTCTAATCTCATCCTGCTTCCTTTCCATAGGCTAGAGCTTGGCAAGAAAGAGTTCAGGAGTTAGAAGATGCACTGGAAAAAGAGAGGGATGGAAATCGCAGGATGCTGGCTGAAAAGGAGAAAGAAATGGCTGAGATCAGAACACAGATGCAGCAACAGCTAAATGAATATGAAGATCTTTTGGATGTTAAGCTGGCATTGGATATGGAAATCAGTGCATACAGGAAATTACTGGAGGGTGAAGAAGAGAGGTAATTCTAGAATTAATGAAATTTATAGCATCATACATTGAAGTTTAACTCGTAAGGAAGCTCTGAGAGAATTTTTAACATTTTATTTACGACTTTTGTTTCCTCTAAAACCTGACTCTACTGATGTCCAATATTCAGATTTATGTGTCAGTGCACCAGTTGCCGCAAGCAAAATATTACATTCCCTATGCATTTTAAACAATAGTGCTTATTTTATTCTCCCCCTTTCTTCTTGAATGGAAGTATTATGTTTATTTTACAAACTGCTGGCACATTATAGGGAATTCTGGAAGATCACAGCCGATGTATTTTCTATCTCTCCTACCATTTCTTTGAGATTCTGCGATGCATGCCATCAGGTCCAGAGGACAGGGGACTTGTCAGCTTTTGGTTCCGCTAGTTTCCCCGGTACGATTTATCCCTAGGTGACTGACTGACTGTGTGTTTTATGTTCCTCCATTTTACCTCTTGAATTTCTAGTGTCCTTGGAATGTTGTTTATGTCTGCAACCTTGAGGCTAAGCACAGAAGGACCTAATTGACACTGCCACCATTTCCTTGTTTCCTGTTATTAACTTGCCAGTCTCACCCTTATAAGGGATCAATGCTCATTTTGGTCATTATATTTCCTTTGTAAATACTTGCAGAAACTCTTGCAGGCTGTTTGTTTATATGTTTCTAACTAGCTTTCTCTTGGAATCTAATCTTTTTTGCCTTTTCTATTTGTTTTTTAGTGGTACTTTGTTGTACCACAAACATTTGTAGTATAGTGCACTTTTCCTTAACTTTAAATTATTCCTCATCATTCATCATGAATGAAGTGTCCTTCTCGTAAAGACTTTCTTTCTCCTGGCAACATCTCTTTGCTGAACATTATGAAATGTCGTCTTTAAGCTCCTTCCTTCATCTCGCCGCCACCACTGCCATGGACACTGCATCTGCAACTCTACTGTCCTATCCTTTTCTAACCTATTGGCCATGTTCACTTTGAACGCTGTCATCTTATCTTGTAAAGGCAATTTATTTAATTATGTAATGCTAGTTTTGGATCCACAATTCTCACCCTCAAACTGAGAAAAAAAATTCATGTCATGATCACTGTTGACTATAGCCTCCATTAGTATAAGATCATGAACTAATCCTGTCTCATTGCATATTACCAGGTCTAAATAGTCTGTTTCCTGTTGGCACTGCAAAGTACTGCTGTCTTAAATATGCTCCCTCTTCAGGCTCTACTTACCAATTTGATTCATCCAATATATACAAAAAACTAAAATCTCCCAGGTTTACTGTATCTCCTTTTCTTTCCGTCACCCATTATTTTTCTTGTGTTTTACTGTTTAATTCCTGTGAAGGGTCTATCAACTACTTCCACAATCTTTTTAATCTTTTTTCTATTTAGTCCTCATTTTCTGAAATAAGAGTATTTCTCTCTACTGTACTAACATTGTCCTTAATGGTGCCACGTGATCATTTTTCCCCTGCAACATGTAGGAAGATGGCCTTTTTTAGTGTAGCACTTTTTTATATATTTTTCTTTTTGGTTTCCATAACCTTTTACAGATTGAAGTTGTCACCAAGTCCATCTTCCCGTGTGACTGTTTCTCGTGCAACGTCTAGCCGCAGTGTCCGCACAACTCGTGGAAAGAGAAAGCGTGTTGATGTTGAAGAATCTGAGGCCAGTAGTAGTCTCAGTATCTCTCATCTTGCTTCTGCCACAGGGAATGTTGCCATTGAGGAAGTGGATGTAGATGGTAAATTTATCCGACTAAAGAATAATTCAGAGCAGGTAGGAGTGGAGGAAGAAATTAAATATAGGATGTATCAAATGATCGAAAGTTTATGTATGACAACTTTCTTTTTATTTCCTGAAACGTTTGAACAGGATCAACCTATGGGTGGCTGGGAGTTGACCAGAAAGATTGGCGATGCGTCTGTCTCTTACAAATTTACCCCAAAGTACGTGTTGAAAGCTGGACAGACGACAACTGTAAGTTCAGAATCTGCTCTTGTGTAATATGAGATACTGCTTCGTAAAGAACTAGCAAATGCAAAGCTTAGCATCAGATCTGAAAGTTAAGTCATTATTATCAATGGCTACGGTGGGAAGGGAATAATTCCATTGTTGGTCAGCTTTAGTGTACTTCAGCCAAAAAAAAAAATCAGAAAATGGTTGGTCTGATTTCACCCTCCCCCATTTGTTTTCTGTGGGAGTTGAACCTTGATGCTTGTATTGTAGTGTTGGATTGGGAAAGAAGTGTGTGTGCCCTCTGCATTGTAAAGTTGGATTATCAGTTCTTAGAGTTTCTTTCAACAGGATGTTGGATATTGACTGGTATCCAGGTTCCTAATGCAAAAATGTTTCCAGTGATGCCCTAAATTCCCACCTTTTTTTGTTGAGCGTATGGCTGATTACACAAAAGAAATTGTTTAAGTGTACTCAATCTCTCTTCAGAGATGTGCTCTAATAAGTCTAGAGTAAGAGGGGTAGGATCAAATGTGGGACCATCCCCAGCCACCCCTTCCAAATTGATGAACTTTGCTTCTTCATCTTGCCTAATATTGCATTAGTTTAGAGTTATTTGTAGCCAAGTGTGAATCACCTTAGTTTCCTTTTCAGAAGCATCAGCTGTAGATCTGTGGTTCAGGCTTTTGATTACTGAGCCTGCCATAACAGTTGCTTTGTATTCACCATCGAGCAGGCTTTCTTGTAGGCAGCTTGACTCCAGAATCTCTTGCCCCCCCCCCCCCCCAACTCTCATTTGGGGGTCGGGGTGAGGTGGGTAGAAATCAGCGGTAAGTTTGGCAACTAACCAATAAGTAAGTATTGCTAGTTTGGCCAGTTTAAAGTTTCTTAAAAACGACGTGATAAACATAACTCGTTATTAACTTCACACTGTACCAAAAAAATTATTGCCGATTTCGATTAGGAACTTGAGCCAAAGCTTAACTCCCTTCACACCAGTCAACTTGAGTGTCAAACCAGAGATGTGAAGGTTTGAATGCATGCTTGTGTTCTTAGCTTCCAAATAGTAACATCGAGCAGCTGGATTTGAAGTCTAAAATTTCTACACGCTGTCTGTCACAGACTATACACTAAAGAGTTAACCAAAATATGTTAGATGTTGATTTAAGGAATTGCATAAATTCAAGTTATTATGAAAGACTTCACCAAAGAGGTGTCTGCCTTGAAGTTGTACTGTTGTTAAGGATTGTGACATTTAGTAACTAATGTAACATGCTACTGTAAATGCTTCTTGTTCAATAATCTTGTTACTGCAGATCTGGGCTGCTGATGCTGGTGTGATATCAGCTCCACCTGCCAACCTCATCTGGAAGAACCAGAATGCTTGGGGCACTGGAGCAGATGTGAAAGTAGTCCTCAAGAATTCTCAGGGAGAGGTAATGTTGCTTTTAGCCAATGGGAAAGCTGTATGTGTTATACCCTGTCAATAATCTCCTAGTTCGAGATGTGGGCGTTATTAGCTGGGTGTGACTCCCAGCCAGTTGTGTTTTCTCCCTGGTTGCCATCAACTCCAATTTTGCTAGAGCACCTTTAATGCCATATTTTGTCAAACGTTGCCCATCCCTAAATGTTCTGCAGAAAGTGTTGGTGAGCTGCCTAAAGGTGTTTTAACATAATCGTGGGGTCAGTCTGTCAAAGCAAAGATTGAGTAGCACCCAACTCGCTGCAGTGCTTGGGTGCAGGCATACTTTCGGTGCTCCTAAGAAAGGAGTTCTAAGATTTTGTCTCTGGCACAATGATTTGTTAGAAGTGGCAGGTTTGAAGATGCTGTCTAGGGAGCCTTGGTGGACTACTGCGGTGCTTCTTGGTGCACAATACTGCCTTTGTGTCAGTGGTGAAAGAAGTAAATGTTGCAGGTATTGGAAGGAGTGCCAGTAAGACAGGCTGTTTTATCCCAGCCATTGACCTTTTTGATTGTTGAGATGTACTAGTCTAGGCAAATGGTCAATATTCTGTCACACTCCTGACTTGTGTCTTGTAAATGGTGGACTGTTTTGGGGAGACAGAAGGTGAGTTACTGCAAAGTTCCTAGTCTTTGACCTACACTTGTACCTGCAGTGTTTCTATGGTTAGTCCAGTTCAGTTTCTGGTCAATGGAATACCACAGGAAGATAGTGGGGTATTCAGCAATGTGTTATACCCAAGGGTTGATGCTTTTTTCAGGAGGATATTGCCTAGTACTGTCAGTGTTACTTGGTTCTTAGTCACCCCAAGCCTGAGTTTTGTCCAAGTTTTGCTACATTTTGGAAAAAATACTGCTTCAGTATTTGAGGAGTTTGTACAAGCTTTAGCACTATTCAGATCAGCAGTGAACATCCCCATGCAGTTCACGCAGTCAACCATATGATGGAGGGAAGTCATTGATGAAGTGGCTTGAAGATGGTTGTGGTTAGAATGCCACCCTGAAGAAAAAGTATGCCCAGAAACTGAGATGACTGACCTGTAACCACCACAACTTCTTTTTTTTTTAATGACTTCAACCAGCAGGGGAGTTTTCCTCCCGTTTTCTGTTTACTCCAGTTTTGCTAGGGCTCCTTGATGCTATAGATTTGTCAAATGTTGTGATGTCAAGGACAATCACTCTCTCCTGGTGTTAAGCTACTTTAAATATACTTGGCTGTAATGAATCAGGAGCTGATTGGCCCTGGAGGAAACTAAACTATGCTGTAGTGAGCAAGTTCCTCTTGACTTACATTAACAAGTCCACCCAGCACTTTGATAGGGCAGCAGTTGGATTGGTTGGCTTTGTCCTGCTTTTTGTGGACTGGACCAGTTCAAGAAGGTAGCTTACCATTGCCTTTTCAAGGGCAAGTAGGGATGGGCAATAAATGCCGGCCAGCCAGCGATACTCATGTCCTGTGAGTGAATTCTGACAGGGGTGCTATAAACTTTGTGTTGTCAAATAGGTGCCAGAATTGGAGCTAGTGTAGTACTAGAGTAGATTGTTTAGGGAAATGGCTAGAGTTCTAGAGTCAAGCCTTCAGTATTATTGAAGGAACATAGTTAGCCTTTGCAGGGTCAGTATCGTCACCCATTTCTTGATTAAAGATTGGCATCTGTAGTGCTGGAAAAAGGCTGAGCTGTACCACTCACTCAGCACATCAGGCTGAAGATGAATGTGAATGCAGCAGCCTTGTTTTCTGTACTGAAGTGCTGGGGCTCTCCCATCATTGAGGATGGGGGCTGTTTGGAGCTGCCATCTCGTGATGTTTAGTTGTTCTTCACCGTTCAGGAACGGACATAGCAGTGCTTGCATCTGATCTGTTGGTTTTGGGATCCCTCGCCCTTGTCTGTTGCTTACTGCTTCCGTTGTATGGAATGCAAGTAATCTTGTGACACTACTTTTGAGGTTAGTACCTCATTTTTAGGCATGCCTTGTGCTGCTCCTGACATGCTATCCTGCATTCATTGAACCAGGTCTCCAGACTTCATGGAAAAAGAGGAGTGGGATATGCTGGCCCACGAGGTTACAGATTGTGGTTTAATTCAGCTGTGCGTCATGGATGTCTGTTTTGAGTTGCTATGTCTGTTTGAGGTCTGCTCAATTAACGGCTTTGGTCGTGCCATACGTTGGTAGGTTTCCTAAATGAAGATGGGACTTTGTTTCCATAATTGACTGACTTTGTTCCCATGATTTACTGACTTTGTTCATGGCAGTAATTGGTAGGAGTAACCACCACACATCTTCTGTGGTGGGTATAATGGTGAGGATAAACTCGTGCTTGTTTCCTTCTTGATTCCCTCTTCACCTGACCCAGACTAGCAACTATGTTCTTTTTAAGAGTTTGGTCAGTAATGGTGCAGTCAGCAACTTGTGATAGATGTTGCAGAGTATTTGCCCTTGGTTCCCCCAAGAAATACAATTCATCGGTTGATGGGCATGTGGCAGGTAGTAATGATCAGGAGGTTTTCTTCCCCATCTTTAGCCTGATGCTGAGAGATTTTGGAGTCTGGAAGCAAATCTGAGGACTCCCAAGCAATGTCCAACTATGTATCACTGTGCCACCTGTCAGGGGTCTGTCCTACCATCAGGACAGAACCTATTTGGGGATGGTGGTGGTGTCTGTTAGGTATGATTTTGAGAGTAGGACGATGTTAGGTTGTTGCTTGCCTATTCTTGTACAGCTCTTACAATTTTGATGCGAAGCCCCCACATGTTAATAAGTTGGACTTTGCAGAACTGATAGAGCTGAGATGGTGTTCTGTGGTGCATGGAACAATGCTGGATTGTTTGTCTGGTTTCATGCTTTTTTTTTGACTTTTTGGAGGTTTGATACAACTGAGTGGCTTGCTAAGCCATTTCAGAGGGCAGTTAAGATCAACCATGTTGCTATAGGTTTGGAGTCACGAAACTGGCAAAGCCAGATTAAACCTAACCATATAATTTTCTTTATGTCAATGGTGGTTATTAAATTTACATTTTCACCCAGCTGCCACAATGAGATTCAAATCCAAGTCCTTGGAATATTAGCCTGTGTTACTATGCCATCACCTCCCCTTATCTCTCTCCATTAGCCCTGTGTGATCAAAGCTAATGCTGTAACAGTCTTCAAATAACGACTGATAACTTCAAATAACAAACAAATTTCATGTGTTTAATTGTATCTTTTGAATATTGTTGGGGGAATGATGTTTACAGCCTATTTTGAGAAGTGCTGGTGCATATCTACACAACTACAGAGGCTGAAATAACTGCACTTCATGAAGATTTCCTTGTAATCATTAGATATGGACTAAAACCTAGTGCCAATAGCTAACAGCTGGAAACATTAAGGGATAGGAAATGAATGTTCTAGGCTATTTTATGTAAAATTCCTAGGCAGTCAAGAATAAAATGTAACTTCTGTGCGAAAAGAAACTCCATCTAAAATTGTTTGCAGTGTATTTCACTAGTTGTAGCTCTTGTTACTTCAGAAATTGATTTCTCATTTTATGTAGGAGGTGGCTGACAGAAGTACCATCTTCACAACCACTGTACCAGAGGAGGAGGAGGAGGAGGAAGTTGAGATTAGAGATGAAGATCTCTTCCATCAGCAGGTACATTTCCATCTAACAGTAAAGGTTTGCGTAATGCACATAGTGAAATACACTGGGAGACTTGGTTGTGGGCCGGTTCTAGTTTATAAATTACCTATGGGAGCTTGTTTTCATTTCACAGACAACTTGCATTTAAAGATTAAAATAAGATACAAACAGGAATTATGGAAATGGAATGAAATGTCAGCTTTGTTCTTAACTTTATTACAAATATTCTATAACTTTTGGCTAGTTGATATTTGCGAAAGAGTAGTTAATACAATCCTATTTCAGTTCTGCTGCAGATCCTGGATGTAATATGAATGTTAGTGCCTTTTTTTGACTTGAAAATAATAATTCTGGAATATGTTTATTCATGGCAAGACCCATTTAATGAAGGAACACCAGTGACTGGAATGGTTTATGTATATGTTTATATATAACAACTGTTTGTACTTTTTTTTTATAAGTTTGACACTTGGGTTATAAATCAACAAGTGCTTTCTTTCATAACATTATAAAATGGTGTGAATTTCATAGCATTATAAAATGGTGTAAACAGAAGGTGGTCATTTAGTTAGTCAGTGCTGCTTTCAAAGAAAAAGCCAAACAGTCCCATCACTTCCTAACTGTCGCTATTTTCCTGTTTCTTTTTCTGCAATTATTTATCTAATTCCCTTTTAAATGCTGCTATTGAATCGGCTTCTGTTACATCATGTCTTGGATTTGAGGTTTGGAATGGACCCTCCTTTTTTCCCTTTATGTTACCTCTGACTCTCTTGCCAATCATTTATAACAGACAGCACAGATTTTAAACCATTTATCTGTTCTTACACTATCTAACCTAACTGTAACCCATAATTTCTGGAGTAATTATAAGACAGTAAGAAATAGTAATATGAGCAGGCAGTATGGGTCCTCGAGTATGCTCCGCCATTCAACAGGATCGTGATGGATCTAACATTCCTTGCATCTGCTTTCCTACCTTTTCTCCCCATAACCCTTGCTTCCCCTACTAATCAAGAATCTATCTGTTTCAGTCTTGAGGATTAACAAGGACTCTGCCCCCACAGTGCTCTGAGGCAAGGAGTTCCAAAGAAACTCAACCCTCTGAGAAGGAATCCCTTCTCATCTCAGTGTTAAATTGGCACCGAAATATTATGTGCCCTGTGGTCTGAGACTCTACGTTGAGGGTAACCATCCTCTCAGCATTTACCGTATCTTGCGCCTTTATCAATCCTGTACGTTTCATTGAAGATCCCAGTCTGTTTAACCTTTGCTCATAAGACAATCCTCCATGCCAGAGGATCTTATCTAAACTCACTACCTGATCAAGCTTTTGGTTCTGGAACCTATGGAGATATTAATACTGCTCAGGTTATGCTTTCATGAAGAATTGTGAAAGGACTATATTAATGCAAAGCATTGTATTGCTATTTGAGACTATAAAAAAGTTCTAATTTAAAAATAAACTGAATAAAATTACAATTTGAAGGTAATGAACTTACTGTTAACTTTATTGACAGTGAGCAATTGTTCCTTTAAAACATGCAGCTTATATAGTGGGTTTCTTTTTCAGGGAGATCCAAGAGCAGCTGACAGAAGCTGTGCAGTAATGTGATCATCCTGCAAGATGACATCTTCAAAAACTCATTACCTATGTTGAACTTAATATCTAGAAATTCAAACTATTTTTGTATTTCAGTAATTTGTATTTTAGATATTTTGTTAATTTCTTTTTGTACACATGACATCAGTTCAGGGCTTTTTTTATACTGTTGAGTTTTTTTAGAACATTACAAGGTCTATAGCTTAAAGTGTAAATCTGAAACCAATGTGAATCATAGGTTTTTTTGAACCTATGGAAGATGCTTTTCTGAAGATTACAGATAAAACCAGTGAAAAATATCTTGTGTAGTTGAAGAAACTACAGTAACTTTGGGGCAGCTTGCATTTGTGATTGAATTAAGTTAATATGTGCAGCAGGGAAATTGGGGTATTAAAACATTTTGGTAGCAACGTTTTTTTGTAAATTTATAAATAGAACAGCACTGAACTTACTCTTTTTAATGATTTTTTTAATTGTTTATACCCAGCTGGCAAAAGCATACTACAGAAAATGGGATGAAGGAAGTTTTCTGTTTATAGCTTTTGTCCCCTTATTTAGATAGTGTTTGGGACATGGTATGACTAAATGCAAATGTTTTAATGAGTTTTAATGTAGCAATGGTCCACTGGGGTTTTCTTGGCAAATATGAATAAAGTAAACATTGTGTAATAAAGAACTGTTACTTTTCCTGAAAGCAAATTTGTATCAACATACAGTGATTTGGGGTATCACAAAATAAATGGGCCTCTTAGTGCTTTAGGAAACCATTTTTGTTTCTAGCTTTTAAGACGACTGCAATTGTAAACCTTTGGAATATTTATAAATTAATTGCATAGATAGGATTCCAGCATTTTGCTTTGTACGCTGGCTAACTAGACTGGCTAGTTGTAATGGCTGGTCCAAAATGTTTAGGGAAGGGATGGGCACCATTCACTGCAACAAGATTTGGGATGTTCCTTTTTTTATTAATACTGGGAATGTTCAACACCAGCCAGTTTGACCCTAACCTTTGATCAGAAATCAAGAATAACTGCTTCCCCTTGTATCCAAGGATTGTTAAGGAAAGCATGTGAGATAAATTATAGTTTGTAAATTCAAGGTAATTGTTCATCTTGTTCAGACATTGTTGGTACTGGCTAGCTTCACCCTTTTTACTCCCAAAGGTATCTGCTAATGCCGTCTTTGTATTCTGTGACTTTTAAGTACAATTATTTGCATTGAATTAGTGACTATTTCATTTCCATCTGTCTGAAAAATTGCATTGTGAGAACACATTCATCTTGCCAATAGATCATCCTGTCTAGGCTACATTAAAATCATTCAAATAGGTGGGAAGGGGCATTACCTTAGAACATGCTTCTTGTATTCATACATAAAACAATACGTGTGTTATTTCGAGAAGATGTTCAAATGTACGATTTCATTTTTAAGAACATGAAATAGACCGTGTGGGCCTTTAGTCTGCAGTGGTGTTCAACGTAATAATGGCTGATCTTCTGTCTCGACTTCATTTTTTTGCCTTTTCCCCATATCCTTCAATTCCTTAAGAGACCAAAAACCTGTTCATCTTAGCCTTAAATATATTTAACAAAGGAGCATTCATGTTCGTAATCCTCAAATAATGAATTTCAAAGCTGTGCAACACTTTTGAGGCTGATCCTGTGTACTCTAAACACCATAATTAGGGGTGACCACCTTCAGCTATCTTACCAAGTAATAGGTCCAAGTTCGCCAGCCTCTCCTCATGGAGCAACACTCTAATTTGTGGAACAAATCTAGTGAACCTTTGCTGTGTTGCTTTGATGCAAAGATCAAAACTGCATATGGTGCTTCCGATGCAGGTTCACCAAAGCTTTATACAATTGTAGCGAGAATTTACTGCAGGGGATTGAACTACAAGATAAAGACTAATGTACCATTTTCTAATTGCTTGCTGTACATATGTTTGAGTATACCAAGTCTGTCTGAACTGTAGCAAGGTCAGAAGTCACACGGCACCAGGTTATAGTCCAACAGGTTTATTTGAAATCACAAGCTTTTGAAGCACTGCTCCTCATCAAGTGAAGAGAAGCCCCCCCTTGTTTTGATACCATTACCATGATAACTTAATGATCGCTCTACCTTAATTAGTTTGTACAATTACTTGTTTTGGTTATACCCTTGGCATGTGACTGTTAGACCTATCATGTTATTCTAGCCATTTGGTTTGTCTACACCATTTTTATTTTATTGTAATGATCCAACTGAGGCAGAGAGATATCAGGTCATTCCTTCACTTGCTATTCAGCTGTTGACACTTTACTTACACTGACACTTTTGATCACCTGCAGAGACTTGTTGTTCAGTCTGTTGACACTCCACTCACTCCATTTGTATGATCTTTTGATCTCTCTGCCTATAAATTCTGTCTGTTTGCTTCTCTTCACTTTACTGATGAAGGAGCAGCATTACGAAAGCTTGTGATTTCAAATAAACCTGTTGGATTATAGTGTGGAGCTGGAGGAACACAGGCTGGGCAGCATCAGAGGAGCAGGAAAATTGATGTTTTGGGTTGGGACGCTTCTTCAGAAATGGGGGAGGGAGAAGGGAGCTCAGAAATAAACAGAGGGAGGAGGGGTGGGGCTGGGGAAGGTAGGTGAGATGGTGATAGGTGAGTGCAGGTAGCCAGTGGTGGGGATTGGTCAGTGAGGTGGGAGGAGCAGATAGGTGGGAGAGATGATGATGGACAAGTTGAGTCAGGTCAAGGAGGTGGGGATGAGAGGGAGGGTTGGTCATGGGATAAGGCCAGAGGTGGGGAGATTTTGAAACTGGTAAAAGCCACATTTAGGCCATTGGGCTGTTGGCTTCCAAGGCGGAATATGGGAGGTGCTGCTCCTCTTCTCTCTCTCTCTCTCTCTTTATTTATTTCTGAACTCCATTCTCCCTCCCCATTTCTGAAGAAGGGTTCCGACCCAAATGTCAACTTTCCTGCGCCTCTGCTGCCTGGCCTGCAGTGTCACTCCAGCTCACACTGTTATTGCTGCCTCCAGCATTGGCAGTTCTTACTAGCTCTGGCCTATAACCTGGTGAAATGTGACTTCTGACCTTGTCCTCCTCTGTCCAACCCTGGCACCTCCACATCATGAACTGTGGCAGTTAGAAGCTTCATAAGCCAATAAAATGCAGAAGCAGAAGTAGTCCATTCAGCCCATTGAGTTTGCTCTGCCATTTGATGAGTTCATGACTGATCTTATAATCCTCAACTCCACTTTCCTGCCATTCCTGTAACCATTGACTACATGACTGGTTTTATAATCTGTCTATCACAGCCATTAAATATATTTAATGACCCAGCCTGTACAGCCTTCTGTGGTACCACATTCATTTTGTTTAAAATCTGGTCTGTCCTTTTTAATGAAGTGAATAATTTCACAAATACCCATGACGCCATCTGTCACCTTGTCCACTCACTCGGTTTATCTATATCATTGCAATCTTGTCTTCCTCACCCATTAAATTGCTTTGGGTATTTCTTGACAACTGATGTCAGGACTGTGGTTTGCTGTTTTCCTCGCTCTCACTTAAAATTCATAGTACAATTGCTAATTTGCAATCTGCGTGCACAATTCTAGAAAATCATAACCAGTACGTCTACTATATCTCTGTCTGAGCCCTAGAAACCCTGATGTTTGTTGGCTTATTTCCCCTTTGTTGATATTAAGTACTTGAGTTCCTCTTTTTTTTTAAGCTCCTTTTAGGTACCCTTTCTTTCAGGTATGTAATTTGTATCTTCTACTGTAACAACTGTTTCAGACTGTTCTATTTGTCTCACTCAGTATTGTTCCCAGTTCTGATGAAGAGTCACTGGACTTAAAACGGTAACTCTGTTTTGTCTCCACAGATGCTGGGTTAAGCAAATTAGGAAGAGTAGCTACGACAACAAATTCGTAGTGCATTAAGGATAGTTTCCAAGAGTAATATGTCTCTGAGCCAAGCAGGGAGCAGGTTTTCTTGGATCTGGTAAAGGATAATGAGGCAGGTTTAATAAATAACCTGAGAGGGGGGGAAACAAGAATCCCCTGGGAAATACTGATCATAATGTGATAGAATTTACTATTCAATTTGAGAGAGAAAAACTTGGATCGGAAACAACTCCCTTTAACTTAAATAAAGGGAATTACAATGAATTAAGGATAGAGTTAGCTAAGGCGAACTGAGCAGATAGATTAGCAAGAATGACAGTAAGCAAGCAGTGGCAGACATTTAAGGAGGTAATTCATGACATACCAAAAATACAACCCACTGAAGAGGGAAGATTCTAAGAAAGGGATAAACCCACCATAGCTAACCAAGGAAGTTAGATAATATTTAGTTAAGATAACAAGCACATATAAGCAGTCAAAGTCAGTGATAGCCCCAAAGACAGGGATGAATTCAGAATCCAGCAAAGGAAGACTCAACAGAGAATAAAGACAGAAAATAAACTACGAAGGCAAACTAGTGAGGACTATAGAAACTAAATTTTTTAAATTTATAAAATGGGAGAGATGTAAAAGTGAACACTGGCCTGTTGGAAAAGGAATCTAAGGAGAGCTTTTGTGGAACAAGGAAATGGCAGAGGAGTTAAACATATTTTGTATCAGATGTTACTATGGAAGATACTTTGAATATTCCATTAATACTAAAGAATATGGGGATGAATTAAATTCCATCAACATCACCTAGAGAAGTGGTATTAGACAATCGAATGGGGCTAAAGGTAGATAAATCCCCTATCTCTGATGGCTTGCTACCTAGGAGCTACAGAGATAGTTGATGTATTGGTTGTAATTTTCCAAAAAAAAAGTTGGATTCTGGAGAAGCATCAGAGGATTGGAAGACTGCCAAAGTGACAGCACTATTCTAAAAGAAAAGGAGGCAACCAGTGGGTAACCAGAGGATAATTAGCCCAACATCGATGGAAAAGTGTTAGAATCAATCATTAGGGAGCAGAACATTTGAAAAATCATAATCTAAACAAATAGCATGGGGAAAGGAAATATGTAAATTAGAGTTCTACAAGGAAGTCTCAACCAGAATAGATAGAGGGGTCTAGTAGAGGTATTGTATTTGGTCTTCCAGAAGACATTCAACAAGGTACTTCACAACAGATTAAGTCATAAGAGCCCATTGTGTTGGAGATAGTATATTGGCATAAATAGAGAATTGGCTGATGAGCAGGAAACAGCAAAGGGGGGGGGACAAAGGGCTTTTCAGGTTAGCAACCAGTAGGATTCTACAAGGATCAGTCTGGGACTGCAACTGTTTACAATGTATGTTAATGACTTGGAGGAAGGAAATTAATGTTCCGTAGCCAAATTTGCAGATGACACTAAAATAGGTGGCAAGCAGGTTCTAAGAGGGATAGAAATGGTTTACAGTGAGATATTGATTGGTCAAGTGGGGGAAAAGTTGGAGTATAACGTGAAGGTTAAACAACTGTTTTATTTAAATGGAGAAAAATTACAAAAAGCTGCAAAACAAAGGGACTTGGAGGTACTTTAGCAATAAACACCAGGTGCAGCAGGTAATCAGAAAGACTAATGGAATGTTGGCACTTATTTCAAGCGGTTTGGAGCATAGAGCAGGAAAGCCTGACTGTCATTGTACAGGGTCCTGGTGAGTCCTGGAGTGTCGTGAGTAGATTTGTTCCCCTTATTTAAGGAAGGATATAATTTCATTGAAAGCAGTTCAGAAAAAGTTCAGTAGGAGGGATTATGACTAAAGGCTAGACAGGTTGGGATTCTACTCACTGGAGTTTAGAAGAATGAGAGGTGATCTGTTTGAAACATAGAGAAACTTAATGGCTTGACAGGGTAAATGCTGAGAGGATATTTCTCCTCATGGGAGAGTCTAAGACCAGAGGGCATAGCCTCAGAATAGAGGGGTGTCAATTTAAGACTGAGATGAGGAGAAATTTCTTCTCTGGTGGTTGATAGTCTTTGGTATCCTTTGCCACAGAGAACTGTGAGGGCAGGTTTTTTGTGTATGTTTTAGGCTGAGATAGATATGTTCTTTATCAGTTAGGAAATTAAGGGTTATGGGGAAAGGGTGGGAAAATGGATGTGAGGAATGTTGTATCAGCCATGATCCTTTAGAATAGCAGTGCAGACTCAAGGGAATGAATGGCCTACTCCTGTTCCTATTTCTTATGGTTTTATGGTATTATGGACTTCACTTACCCCTACTATTTGTCATCTCCCCAAAAACTGATTCTATATCCAGATCTCCTCAACCAGGGTTATCTCTAACTATTGAGCCAGTGCCATCTTTGATTAGGAGTGCTGCCTATCTGCCTCTTAAATAGTTTTCTATTCTTCTAACATTGTATGCTGAATATTCAGAACTTGATGCCTGTCATCTTGCAGCCATGTCTCTGTAATGGCTACTAGGATATATTTATTCACCTCAGTATTTGCTAGGTATACTCAGATTTTTTTTAAAAAAGTTAGTTTTGCTCTTTGTAGCATCAGGTCTTGACCACTGATAAATTCTTCTTATTTTTTAACCTACCTGTCCCTTCCTGCCATTTTCTGAATTTAATTTTCCACATCTGTATTTTGCACTCTTGCCTGACTTCTATCCCTTGTTTTGTTTCATGTACCTAAGCTTAGCTTTCACCTCCCTTGGTCAGTTTATCTAAATGGTGCTACATTGCAAATCTGATGCAAAGGGATCTGGATCCTTGTGCACGAATCAGAAAAAGTTAGTATGAACTTCAGATGTTATTCTTCAGTGATACACTGCATTGGTGTGGTCACAACTATAGTATTGTGTACAATATTGGTCTCTTCACTTAAGTAAGGTTGTAAGTGCTTTTGGATGCAGTTCTAAGAAAGTGTACTTATATTGATAACTAGAATGGGCAGATTGTTTTATGAGCAAAGTTGGACGGATTACACTAGACATGTATCTGCCAGTATTTAGATGAATAAGGGGCAACTAGATCAAAAATAAGAACCTGGGGGATTTTGACAGGGTGGATATAGAATAAAAAGGATGCTCACTCTTGAGATAATCTAGAACTAAGGTTCAATGTTTTAAAAATAGAGGTGATGTGGGGTTGCCTTTGTTGGACTGGGGTGGAAAAGGTCAGAAATAGGATATCACCCATTTAAGTCAGAATTAACAGGAGATTTTCATAGATGGTTGGATTCTTGGAACACTCAAAATTTAGTGGAAGCAACTTCTTTGAATGTTTTGAAGGCAGAGATAGATAGATAGATAGATAGATTCTTGTTGAGCAAGGGAGTGAAAGGTTATTGGAGGAAGGTGAGAATTTGGAAAAATTGGATCAGCCAGATTAAGCTTGCTGCTCCAATCAAAGGGTCATCAAGCCTAATGCTGCTCCTAATTTGTCAAGTTGCTTAGATCCTTACACCATCTGAACCACTTAATGATATTATATGATCTGATTGAAGCCTTGATTGCACTTTATTGCTAGTCCTCCATAATCTTTAACTTCCTTGTAGATCAAAACCCTGTCTTTTCCAGCCTTGAATGTATTCAATTACTCCACCTCTAGTGGTGTCTAGGGAAGAGAATTCCAAAAAATTAACAACCCTCAGAAGAAATGCTAAACAAAGAGTATTGAGAAGAGATGATATAATGTGTAAAACGAAAGCACGGGATTGGGGATAGTGTTTTGAGATGATTAGAAAATTAGTTAGCAGTCAAGAAACAAAGTAGGAATGAATGAATTCTTTTTCTGAATGGCAGGCAGTGATTTGTTGGGTACTGCAGGGACTGATACTAGGACCCCAGCTTATTTGCAATGTGTAATATCTCAATTTGCAGATGACACAAAGCTGCGTGTCAATCATTCTGACCTTTTTTAAACGGTCAAATACTAAAACTACATGCAGTTTAAACTTCTTAAAAGCTTATGCAAATGAACATTGTGAATTGGTACTACCAAACATTCAGGAACTGTGGTGCTTCAACAGAATAATGAATGTTGGATTCTCAGCCAAACTTCCTTTTGTACTCTTGCGGATTGCCTCAAAGATGAAAATCCAAACTGATGTTCCTGTACTAGAAACACCCTTTCAAAGAAGCAAACTTATGGTGATGAGGTGCATTCCTTATGAAGGCATCGGTTTGGCCACAGTCAGTGCACTGAGTCAGTGCGGACAGGCTGGTCTGAAGGTCTGTTTCCTTGCTGTATGCCTCTGCTGGTAAGATGGGACCAGCGGCTGTGGTTTCTATGCCTTTGAGATCTGCCACCCTGCTGAAAAGTCACCTCCCATTGGCCTTATCTATACCCCTTCTTTTACCTTATAAACCTCTATAAGGTCACCTTTCAACCTCCTATGCTCTGGTGAAAAAAAAGTCCCAGCCTATCCAGTCTCTCATAAACTCAAACCCTCCATTCCCAACAACATCATGGTAAATCGCTTCTGAACCCTCTCTAGCTTAACAATATCCTTCCTATAACAGGGAGACCAGAACTGCACAGTACTCCAGAAGAGGCCTCACCAACCTCCTGTACAAGCGCATTATAATATCCCAGCTGATATTCAATAGTCTGAACAATGAAGGTAAGCATGCTAAACGCCTTCGTAACCACCCAATTTTTGTGATGCAAACTTCAAAGAATTATGAAGCCCCTCATAATTCTGAAGCCCTATACTGCCTCAGGCCCTACTTTTTAATTGTATAAGTTTTTTGTCTTTTTAAAACCAAAATGCAATTCCTTACTTTTATCCAAATTAAACTTCATTTGCCACTCTTCAGCCCATTGATCAAGATCTCTGTAATCTTAGAAAACTTTATTCACTGTCCATTTTACCACCAAATTTTGGTGTTATCCACAAACTTACTAACTTTGCTTTCCATGTTCTTATCGAAGTCATTTACATAAATGACAAAAGAGAAACTGATCCCTGTGGCACACTGCTGGTCACAGGCCTCCAGTTCAAAAAAACAACCTGCCACTGTCACTCCCTGTTTCCAGCTGTTAAGCCAATTTTGTATCCACTTGGAAAGCTCACCCTGAATCTCATGTAACCTAATTTTACTTAGCAGTCAGCCCTGTGGAACCTTGCCAAAGCCCAAGTAAGCAATGTAGCAGAGAGCCACCAGGTGGCAACATTGTGGTTTACAATTGAGGATGAATTGGGTAGCAAGGACACAGCATGTATTTTGGATAGGGGACTTCACTATCTATTACCAAGATTGCCTCTGTAGTACCATTACTGATTGAAATGGCCAATATCCTAAGAAACATCCCTGCTAGATTTGATTTGAGCCAACAAGAGGAAAATGTTTACTTGACCTCTTAACAAATTGATCTGTTGCAAATACACCCATCCAACACTGTAACAATATGCAAGTTGAAATGCTCCTCACTTGCCTGGACGAATGCAGTACCAATAACACTCAAGAAGCTTGACACCATCCGTGCTGAACTCTCCGCTAGTTCAGATCATACCTGGCAGAAAGGAAGATGGTTATCTTTGTTGGAGATTAATCGCCTTTGTTCTGGGACATCACTGCAGGAATTTCTCAGGGTGATGTCCGAGGCCTACCCATCTTCGTTAATCTTTACTATCTCCTAAAGTCAGAAGTGGGAATATCCATGATGATTGCATAATGTTCAGCACCATCCTTGTTTCCTCAGGTGCTGAACCTGTCAGTGTCAATATGCATCAAGACCTAGACAATATCTAGGTTTGGGCTGACAGGTGACAAGTAACATTCGTACCACACAAATGTCAGACAATGACCATCTGATACAAATTACCATAACCATCACAGCATCCCTCACTGTCAATCTCCTGAGAGTTATCATTAAGTAGAAACTCATCTGGCCTGGCCATAAAAATAAATTATATAATGTGTAACTCAACTCCTGTTTCTTAAAAGCTAGTCCATAATTAGCAAGGCAAAAGCCAGGAGCATGATAGGATACACCCCACTTGCCTGGATGAGTGCAGGTCCAACACACTCAAGAAGCTTAATACCATTCAGGACAAAGCTGCTCACTTGTTTGTGACCACATTCAGATGCACAGTGACAGCAGTGTGTTTGTCTGCAGAATGTGCTGCTGCAACACACCGAGGTTTGTTCAACAGTATCTTCTAAACCTGTGACCCCTGCTATCTAGAAAGACAAAGGCAGCAGATACATGGAAACACCACCACCTGCAAATTTCCCTCAAAAGCACACCATTATACATTGCTGTCCCTTCACTGTTGTTGGGTCAAACTTTCTTTCCAACATTGCTGTGGATGCCCTCCCATAGTCTCCGAGGATTTCAGCCATTCAAGAAGGCAGGTCACCATCACTTTCTCCAAGGCAATAAGGGATGCTGCCCTGGCCAGTGACACGCACGTCCAATGGATGAATAAAAGCCATGGAATACCCTTCTTAACAGCACTGGGGTGTACCTATAGAATGTGGACTGCAATAAATTCAAGAAGGAAGGCTACTCTCACCTTCTCAAGGCCAATTATGGACGTATGATGAGCACTGATGTTACCTCTGATGCTCCCAACTCATGGTGAATAAAAAGGTTTATCTCAACAGCCTCTAGATGTCACTGGTACATCAATTCAGAAGAAGGCCAGCTACGCCTGTTACAGCACATTTCATCCTTCAATTTCAAACTTTTCTCCTAGTTTCTCTCAGGAATTTTTGTTTCTACAAACTTCAAAAGGTTGAATTTCATGTGAGTTCTGCTGGCAGTCTATGGAATCCTCAGAAAAAAATGAGAGAAAAATAGTATCTTTCATTTATATAGTTCCTGTGATCCAGTGAAACAGCCCAAGGCACTGTGTGTGTTATAAGTCAAAACTTGAGATGGACTCACACAAGGACAAATGATCAAAATCTTGGCCAACAACAGAAATTTTAAAGGGAATCTTCAACAAGGTTAAAGATTAGGGCAGGTTTAAGAAATGAATTCTGAAGCTCAGGACCCAGTCACTAATGCTGGAGTAATTAAAATGAGGGATGATAAAGTGATCAATATCTTGATGGAGATCATGTGGGGATGTAGATGTTGAATAAAAGGTTAACTAGAGAATATGTATATAGGAAACCATCACTGGTGATGTCAGGTCATTTGCTGATGATGAGACTTTGAAGGAGGAGTAATAAATTAGACATTGTGTTGAGTTTGAATCAACATATTGGCATGGTGTAATTAAACAATTGATATGAAAAATTGAACAGCTTAGCCATATTGCCAGAAGAGCATAAGAAATAAAAGAGTAGACCATTCTGCCCCTCAAACTTGCCCTGCCATTCAACATAGATTGTGGCTGATCTGCCCCATGCTTCAATATCTTTTTGCTGCCAGTTCATCATAGCCCTCAACTCCCCAACTTGTTAAAAATGTATCTCCACTGTGGATACTTCCAGTGGTCAAACCTCTGCAATTCTCTGGGAAGAGAATTCCAGATATTCACTACCCTCTGAGAGATGAAGTTCCTTTGTATCTCAGTTTTAAGTGAGTGTCCCCTTGCTCTGTAACTTTGTTCCCCTAGTTTGAGATTCCTCCACTAGTGGAAACATCTTCTCAACATTTACTGTCAAGTCTCTCAGAATCTTGTATACTTAAATAAAATCACTCCTCATTCTTCTAAACACAAATGAATAAAGGTTCACCCTTCTTTCTGAGTCCAAACACAGCAGATAACTTAAGAAGTTTAATTGTAACAAATGATGGAACAGCATGGTAGCAAACTGGTTAGCATTGCTGCCTCACAGCGTCAGGGATCTGGGTTTAATTCCAATCTCAAGTGTCTGTGTGGGCTTGCTCCAATTTCTTCCCACTGCCTAAAGATGTGCAGGTTACGTGGATTGGCTTGTGATAAATTGTCCCATAGTGTCCAGGGATGTGCATGCTAGGTGGATTAGCCATGGGAAATGCAGGGTGATAGGGTAGGGCGTAGGTCTGGGTGGATGCTCTTCGGAGGGCCAGTGTGAACTCAATGGGCTGAATGGGCTACTTCCACACTGTAGGGATTTTATAATTCTAGGGCATACCTGCAGTAAGATTTGTCTGGTCAATATGCAGACTGAAATTCTGTATGACAACTGTGCCATTTTCACATGCTCCATCATTTCCCGACTTATAATTTGTTATACAGTTTGGAACTGTTCAGTGCTAATAGAAAACTCCCATTTGTGAATTCTTTCCTTTGCTGTTCCTTATTTCCACCCAAACTGATTCCACATCATGATCTATTCCACCCTTCTCACTACACACCATTGTATTAATACTTTCCTTTAGTAACACAGCCAACTCATCTCCTTTTCACCTATTCTGGAACATTGAATACTCTTCAATATAGTGTTCCCATTCCTGGTCACCCTGCAACCAACCAATGAACAAGATGACAAGACTTTGCAAATGTTTTACTTGAATATGGAGTCACGAGATTTTTGGATGAGAGAGACTGGGCATTCTGGAGGGAAATGCTGAAAGAGATACATCATCTCGATTTATCTGCAGATTTAAAAGTGACCGTGGATGTGATAATTCTTAGTTTGTTCCCCTGGTTACCAAATTATCAAACAATCCATTACTTATTACACTCCTACATACCATTGTTAAATATCTAAAAGATTACTTGTCACCTTGGCTTTTTCTGTTGCAAAAGAAAAAGCCCAATTTTTTTAAGTTTCTCATAATCATAACTTTTATTCTTGATATTACAGTAGATCATCAGCAGAACGTTTTTCATGGATTTAGTGGAATGTTCAGAACTGGAATCAATGCACTGACTGTGGCCAAACCAATGCCATCATCAGGAATGTACCTCATCACCATAAGTTTGCTTCTTTAAAAGGGTGTTTCTAATACAGGAACAACAATTTGGATTTTCATCCTTGAGGCAATCAGCAAGAGTACATAAGGAAACTTGGCTGAGAGTCCAACATTCATTACTCTGTTGAAACACCAGAGTTCCTGAATATTCGGTAGTTCCAATTCATAATGTTCATTAACATAAGCTTAAAATGGTTTAAACTGCATGTGGTTTTAGTACTTGACCCTTTAAAGGGTCAGAATGATTGACTTTTACTGAGCTGTAGTACAAGAGTTTTTTTTAAGAAAAGTATAAAGTAGTAAATGAATGATCTTTTTTGAAATTTTCTTTACACATTTGGTGCTATACAGTTTATAGTCAGTGAATGGACATGGGGAGTGCACTATGGGTGCACTATACAGCTTGGTATAGTGACATCAAGGGCCATTAGGGTTGTTTGGAGGACACAGACTTGCATGGGGGTTAATATGAGGAGAATCTTTTGAACTTACTTTTCAAAAAATGCCCTAGTTTGCTACACCCCGTGTGCCTTGAAGCACGATGCATGAAAGAGTGGTCTGACTCTTGAAAATTGTGGATGGCGAGGGCATGTGAAGGAGCCGGCAGGCCAGTTGGACTGATTAAGCCTGTACTCTCATAAGGCTCTCTGTAAAATTGAAAAACCCAGGGAATGGGTCAGTATTCCCATAATAGAGACACACCCACCATTTTAAAGGGCTCCCAAGTCATCCTGACTGGACCAAAAGCCAGGCCAATGTCCATTATCCCACCTGTTCATTGATAACTTTACTTGAGATCCTGCTTAATAACAATTTTACTGGGACTGCACAGAAAAAAAAGTTGAAGGACACTTTAATCTTTCTTCATTAATTATAAAGTTGCAATATGATTTGCTTTTGGAACATGTTTAAGTCAAACTCAAAGTTAACTTATTTCTTCAAACCTTCGTTACAGTTTGTAAGAAAGAAATTAAATAGCATGGCTACTGAGTCTATTATCTTTGAACAGAGAACCAAGAATATTGTCCAGCTCCATGGCATTAACATTACATATCAATCTTTTCAGTTAACAGATAAGGAGGAAGACAGCAAAATAAATTAGTTGACTGCTAATGTTCCAATTAATAAGGAGAGAAAATCTTAATAAGCAGGGATGCCCTTTTAAATTCCCTTTGATTTTCTAGCTGAACATTTGCAAACGTCTCTGAGTGGGAAAGCTGACATTACAGAATTGAAAACAAATTATTGACCTGGTTAGAAAATAGGATGAATAGCTGGAGACAGAGAATGACAAATAATTGGCAGCCCCTTATCAAGGATTTGTTATCTCATCATGTGACAAGGAATGCCCTGCAAAGCTGTGGTGGGCCCTCAACTGCATTTACTATATTTATTGAGTCAGACGATGGGATAGAAAACCATCTATTCAATTTGCTTTTGGACGTATGCTTGAGTGACTTGTAATGTTACAGATGAGATGAACAAATGATCCATGTATTCACAAGGTGTTTATTTGCACTGCGCAAAGGTGTAGCTCAGAAATACTTCCAGTTTTTGAACAGGTCAAAAGACAAGAGCTCTATTTAAAAGTTCAACAATTAAAAGGTCACAGGATTAAAAGTTGTGACAGCACAGGTTCAAAATTGGTTAACAGGTAGAATGCAGACAGCAGTGGTCAATTATTTATCACACAGGTAATATAATGTGGTGACCACACAACCCCAGGGGTTATGCTATTTTTTAGTACAAATGTTAATGTCCAGTCTTGGGTACAAAGAGAATTTAAAGATTTGCAAATGATACGAAGCTCAGAACTGCAGGAAATAGTAACAGATTTAGGAGGATATAGACCAGGCTTGTCCATGGACCACCACGTGGCCTGTGGAGCCCATGTTCAAAATCCAGAAGTGAAAGGTGCTGCTCCTCCAATCAAAGGCAATTTCTCTTCTGTATTTGCAGCAAATGTGGGACAAGACCAGTCTGTGATTGGACGAGCAGTGCAATGTGAGTGTTTTCACTGAGCCCAAGACCTGGAACTAGAGCGGAGAGCCTGTGGAATGAGGACTGGGAGACAGTGGCCTGGGGAGGACACGAGAGAAAGAAACGTACACTGTGCTCAAGGGATGATGCTGCTAGCAAATTTATTAGTCAGCCCAATGTTGCGTGTACTAAAGTTATACGTATTAATACACAACGGAGAAAAAGAACATGAAAACTCACTGTACTTGTTTCAACTCAATTAAACACGATTGCCATTTTGCTGCTTCATTTCTCTGGACAATGCTTTGACTAGAATTAACCTGTATGGTTTAATATTCAAATAAAGCCTGGCAGTTGATTGGCAATTATTGATTGGTATATTCTGCATGGCATTGGCTCTAGCCGAGTTCACTGACCAATGAATCAGCACTCTCTTTTCAGGTTGCATAAAAATTGGTTTTCCTCTTGAATTGCTATTCTTGCAAAATTTCCTGATAAATGCAAGAAGTAAAGCTTTGTAAACATGTGCGTTTCTTGAGCAATACGCAAGTTCTGAATGACCAAATCCTTTGCTTGACCTTGGTCTCATCCCCTTCCCTGGTGATCAAGACCAGTGCCTTTCTCTCTCTAACTCTGCTTCTAAACCAAAAAGGCAAAAAAGAACCTTTATTATTTTATTGTTAGATTTTTAAAAAAAAATTCCTGATTTATGAAACTCCAATGTCGCCATCTGCTGTGGTGGGATTCAAACCCATGCCTCCAGAACATTACTCTGGGGTGCTGGCTTACAAGACGAGTGACATTACAACAACAGAATCACCTCACATCTGCTTTGCTACATGGCATTTTTATTTTTTAAAATTAATTATTCATTTAAATTATCAATCTATTGCTTTGGAATTGTTTCATTTCTTGAAATTTATGTTTATTGTTGTGGAAAACTGAAATTTTCTTAGTAGCCCCATCAGTGAGACAAAAATTGATGTATCGGTTACAGAAATTTTGGGCAAACCTGATAGACATATTGGTGAAATGAGTACGCATATAGCATATAAAACATTACGTAGAGAAGTTCAAAGTGATATATTTCAGTAAGAAGAATAAGGGAAGGCTAAGGGAAGGCAGTATAACTTGAAAGGAGCTGCAATAACAGGAACACTAATGGGAGTGTTTAATTACAAATATTTAAATTGCAGCAGGCCAAGTTGAGAAGTTTGTTACCCTTGCGTTTATTAATAGAGGAATAGAATACAAAACAAAGGACTCTTGCGGTACAGTGAAAGTGTCATTACCTCTGGATAAGGACGTACAGGTTCAAGCCCCACTTGCTTGAGGGGTGTGTAGTAACATCGTTGAACAGGTTGATTAGAAATTATCTAGAGTACAAAAGCAAATTATGCTAATATATGGATTGAAAGAAACACTGGCTAGGCTCCAGCTGGAGCGCCAGATGTTCAGTCTAGGTTCTATACATTAGAGTGGATATTAAGGTCTTGAAGAGGATGCAGATGTTTAGGTATAATGATAGCAGGTTCAAAGAAATTCATTGTCTGGACACACAGGAGAAGCTAAGGTTGTTTTCCTGACAGTAGAAGAAGAGGCGATTAGAGAGTTTCAACAAAAAGCTATCACAGACATTCAGTCCCACTTGTGTGATATCATCCTATGATTCAAACTCATGTTTTTAATAATTGCACAAGATCACTCAAAAGGAGAAAGGACATAATATATGTTTTGCCAATAAGGATAGAAAAAAGAGTGAAAGATAATTATCGAAGAGCATCATGTTTGTACTTCAGAATTTATTTCAGTATCTAATGTTGCTGGTTAATACAAAAGCCATAAATAAATTATTACAGTTTCAAAACTGAACATGCATTGTTGTGCACAAAACTAAAGTTTTGCTGAATAGTAAATTCATTCAGGCCATGAGAGGTTCTGAGAAAATATGAGTAACGAAGTCATGACCACAGACTTGATCCACATTCTTGAAATACACTGGCATCAAATTCCAAAAAGACATTTCTCTTCCCTCAAATCCTGCACTTGAGCATCTTGAAAGATTTAAACATACATTAAGGCGAAAATAAAATCATATTACTTATGTGAGATACCTGAAATGTATAAGGATTTAACAAAATGTCACAATATGGATGGCATCTTTCTTTATACATACTTGCCTGGAGGTAGAAATTTAGAGTGTTAAGAATCAACACTTGAGTTTAGAAGGAGACAATATCTTGTTCCCTCTATTGCATTTATCCCTAACGTTTTGCATATGCTATATTTGTCATACCTAATTTTCAGGTCAGTTAAGATTTTGTGTCAGATTCAGGCATTTCTAAATTGACGATACAAATAACTTTTAACTTAAAATCAATACACGTAAATTACATGTTGCCTCCTTGAATGTTTGACTGATAATGTTTGTCTCACCTTATGTTATTTCAACGCTGCAGAAAAATGAGTATTTCAGAAGTCACACAATTTTGGAAATTAAAACAACTTGATAAATGTCAGAATCAAAAATAATAACTTGTAAATTTTGCCTGCTATTTTGAGAAAACGATAAGTTTTTTAGTCACTATATTAGCAATACATTGTTATGTAATCACATGTTTGACTTAATAGCATAAATGAACATCTTCTAGTACTGCATGCTAATTACAATAAACTCAGGTTTAATTTCGGTGGTAGAATGTCTCATTTGACTTAAGTATTTCAATATTTAATTATACATACAAGATAGGATCCAAGTATTTTCAGATATGCTAATCCGCAATTTGGCAAATAATGTAAGCAGATGCTTAAATTTATTCTGGACTACAGAAGCAGTGTATTGACTTAAAGAAATATTTCCAATACAAAATAAAATAACAGTGCTATTTTAAATAGAAGTCCATTATACCAAATGCAACATGTGTAGTCAAGCATCAAAGATAAAAATGATGCATAATTATGCAGCAAACTTAGTATTGCTTAGAATGATGAATGTAATTAAGTACATAATTTGTCAGATCTGTCCAATAATCCATTCCATCAGAACGTAATTGAAAAAAATTCAAAGTGTCCATCAACCGAGCAACTCATAATCAACAGATAATTCAATTATCATCACACCTGGATAATTTTGTGAACACATTAAGCTTTAGGACAGCAAACCAAAAATAATTCTCATAAAAGTTTCATTTTAAAATTGTGTCACTCCCCATAACAAATTATGTGCTAACCAATTATTGTTTGGAAGTTAAAACCAACATGGTGAATCTGATCATTTTCTGCATAGAAACTTTAAATGACGTATCAGTCTCAATTCCAAGAATAACAACTGACACTGACAAGTACATTAAAAATATTACTCAATTAATTGGGGGAAAACAAGAATCCATGCGACATTATCTGACATTAAAATAAAACTAAATACCAAGTATCATCAGTAATGATAGTATAAAGGATTATATTGTAGGCCTTATTATAGTAATAAAGATTACAGAATTTTAAGAAAAACTGGCAATGTAATCCAGTTCCTCCAAATTTCATTAAGTTGCTGCATTGCGAACCAGGCTAACCTTTGAAGAAAGGTAGCAGACTAAGTTAATTATCTTTGGTTACAGCTCATAGGATTCTACACTGAAAATTCAAAGAGACTGACGTATGTCATACAATTGTCTCTTTTGAGTTCCTTTTCATTGGATGCAGACCAAGAAGTAATTGTTGAGAAGGTGATGCATCTGCTGACTTTGGCATAAGCAGTATAATTCGTTGATTGGTTCGACGCCACTCATTGTACAATCGACAGTGATAACGGAATGAAACCTAGAGGGGTTAAAGTAAATTTAGCGCAAAAAAATTCTCTCGTATGCTACAATAAGCCAAACTTGAAACAGTACACAACTCAGAAAGCTTTAGGGAATAAGAAAAGTTTACTCCTTCA
Organism: Ginglymostoma cirratum; assembly: GCA_024137785.1. Lineage (NCBI taxonomy): Eukaryota > Metazoa > Chordata > Chondrichthyes > Orectolobiformes > Ginglymostomatidae > Ginglymostoma > Ginglymostoma cirratum. The sequence continues at coordinate 63,442,198 of JAHRHZ010000012.1, forward strand.
TCTAGTTAAGGAATGATTTTCGATCAAGCCACAACTTGCATTTATCAAATACCTTTGAAGTAGAAAAGCATCCCGAAGTGCTTCGACGTACCATAACGAGACGGAAAATGACAAAAATACAAAAAGAAATATTGGGATAGGTCCTAAAAGATTGATTAAAAAGGCAAACTACAAAGCAACAATTTTAAATTTTAAAAGGTGGAGAAGATGGAGAAGTTTCAGAGGGTGGTGATGATGATGTTGAGCATGAGGATAGGAATTTCCAAACCAAGGACTGGCAAATTAGTGCATTATAAGAGAGAACGGAGGATAATGTACTTCAAGGAATTAATTTTTTTTTTAAACAATAAAACATTTCAATTTATGAAGCAGAGATAGCAGCAAACCCACTGATTTCTGTCGCATAGTTTGCAGACAAAGACCAGGACAATTGCCAAGCAGAGTCACAACATTATATATACACACAGTACATGGAGTCCTTAAAGATGAACTCTCTTTTTGAAACTTAAAGTTTCTTCTTTCAGAGGGTTGGGAATCTTTGGAATTCTTTACCATAGAGAGCTGTTAAGGCAGGGTTACTAAATATACTCAAGGCTGAGATGGACAGATTTTTCATCAGTAAGAAAACCAAGGGTTATTGAGAAAAGGAGGGAAAGTGGCGTTGAGGTTCACTAGATCAGGCATGATCTCGGCGTATGGTGGAGCAGACTTCATTGGCTAGATGGCCTGTTTCTGTTCCCATGTTTTATGGTCTTACTAAATCAAATCTCTCAAAACTAAAAGTTATATTGAAACATGGCATCGAGAAGGGTGCTGTGTTTCTCATAATATGAGTAGACTGCATAGAGGCTGAGGCACAGCTAGAATATAGAAAAATATAAACTATGTTGTGCTCTGTCTAAAACTCAGGGACTAATAACATAATTAGTGATTAGGAAGAACATGAGGATTATAGTTGTGAGTTGAGAAGAGTGATGTTAGGGTCATGATTTTAAAAAAATTATGAAACATAAAAGGGTTCCTTGTAAACAGTCACTGCAAATTAATTAAGGAAGAGATGGGAGCATATATTGAGTCAAGGAAATTCTTCCACAAAATAAAGCACATTAATTGAGATAGCGGCAGTCTCATGACTCTTGGCTTCAGTATGTTTAGTGATGGGTATAACATACTAAGGCCATTATGTTCCAACCATGATGAAATGATTGATGTAAATCATGTTTACAAGAAAAAGTAATTTGTACTTACTAAAGTCCAAAATAGATAAATAGTGAAGAGTGCAGTAGTTAATGCAATGAGTCCAACTGCTTCTAGTCGGCTGCTGAAGTGTAGATGGTCCACTGCACCTCGTAAACACAGCCAGCCAGAAATTGTGGCTAGTGGGGTTATAAACAGGAAGCACACAATATCTCCAAACAAAGTCCGCTTCTCATGTTGTGGGCCTGGGTTTCTTAGCCACTGAATTGGGGCGAAAAAGGGGAGACAGAAAAAAAAGTCAAAATTTTAATTTTAATTGATTTCAGCAAATTTGTTGTTTGCTTCCTCTGTTCAGCCCTTTGACACTCACCATACAAACTAAAGAAAGCAACGATGTGTTTGAAATTTAAATGTAAGATACTCCTGTACTATGCGAGGCAATACAGCTCCTTCCATGCATCCTAAACTACCAGAAACGTTAAAAGGATATTAATTCATATTAGTTCAAGTTTTCTTTCATGAAGTCCTTCATTTTTACTTGTGGATCTGCAATCTTAAACCATTCTAAATAAGGCTTCAGCTCAATTCCATACTAGCAGACTTGCTGCATTGAATTTGGCTCCTTCACGTATAGATGTCAAATAAATCTGAAGTTCTGTGGGTGCTGGAAATCTGAAACAAACAGAAATCTGGAGTAACTCAGCAAGTCTGGCAGCATCTGTGGACAGATTAAGAGAGTTAACATTTCAAGTTCGATATGAATCTTCTTCAGAACTTCTTCAAAACTCTTGTTCAGACAGTCGAGGAATACCATCTCACAACAAGGGGCAGGCACTCAGGCTTGAGACGAGAAGGATTTCTTCAGAGGATGCTGAAAGTCTTCTGCCCCAGAAGTCTGTGGAGGCTCAAATCTTTGAGTATGTTCAAGACTGAGATCAATAAATTTCTATACATTAAAATATCAGGAATAGTGCAGAAAAATGATCAAATAAAAGCTCAACTATGATCCCTTGAATGGTGGAGCAGACAACAAGGACTGAATAGCTCCTATTTCTTACATTCTGCCAACAGCAATGACAACTGTATCGGAACGGTGCTGCCAGTGTGCAGAACTGCAAGCCTCCAATTGATCGACAATTCAAGGAAACAGGGCAGCCTCCTGGAGATGAACTGAAGGCACGCTACATGCTAATTAAAGGAAGATTGCAGAAACATTTATGTCAGGTGCATTGCCTAAACTGAGTTGGGCTCACCTTGGAAATTTAAAACCACCCGTGTTAGTTTCGAACTTCAGGTGAATAAAGTTACGTATTTACGAATTGCGGTTCCAGAAATATCAACAAGCCTTTTCTACTTTTACAAAACTGTCAAAAATTGAACTATTTATTATGCGTCAAGAGCAATTATTACTTATGGGACGTTGATCAACTATTGAGCTAAAACCAGACATTTTGGAAGTGGTAACACTTTGTTTCTTTACAATAGTCATAACCACACGTTGCCTCTTGTTTCATAACATCTTTTAATCTCTCCCTCTCCCAAACGTTTCCTCTTTGTTCGATCTGATCCTCCGCTTCTCACAACGGCATCACATTTCTACATTTTCAGTCCCAAACAGTAACGTTGCACTCAAAACTGTGTTTCTCTCTACAGATGCTGCCAGTCCTGCTAAGTCTTTTCATGGCACACAATTCTTATCTCTATTCCTAGTCTGGAATTTTTCTCTCCATGGACGGGGCAAGATGAGGTGATGAGAACTGAAAAGAACTGGCCACTGAACGTTCCTGCCCTCACATTTTTATTACGCTTCAAGTTAATTTCCACTACTTTTTCACGCCACTCTCCATCTCTGTTTTTCTCTCATGGTTTTATTTTAATGAAAATCTACTGTTTTTCATCTTCACCCTTTATACTTATATCTGCTTCTCAACAGACTTCCTTATCTATGCTCTTTCCCTCTGATATACTTTTGGTTTCTTCGCTCTGTCCCAGAATTTTTTTTTTTCATTCTGTCCAGAGCTTACTATTTTGCCTTTCTGAATCAGACTTTCTCAGTCTTTCCACGTATACCTGTGGTTTGGACTGCCATTCGAAAAGCTATCCATATGCTACAAACTGACATCCCTCTTGGCTCATCAAAATATTAACGAGTGATGCAAAATCCTCTGGTAACAAGAATTTCATGTTTTGCCTGGAGCAACCGTTTCGCCTTAATTATTCTTCCAAAATTCAATCAAATTTGAATTTATCTATTAAATCTCCTCCCTTCCTCCCAAAAAGAAAATTTCTATCATTCACGCCTAAGTGTCAGGCAATAACTAACTTCAACAAAACAGATGTAGCCATCTCATCTTGGCATTCAATGGCATTGCTGTCACTGAATACCCCATGAACAACCTGTGAGTTACCATTCACCAGGAAATGATCTGGACCAAGAGGATTCCACTGATGTCATTCATTCTGTGGGTGGAGTCAACAAGTTCTACTGTAGCTTTCAGAAAGCAGATGCATCTGTACTAGCTCCCAAAAAGTCATGGTAGTTATGTTTGACCAACTGTAGTTGTACTCTCTGCTATTCTGAAATAAATCTTATTGTTATTTAAGAACACTGCTTCTTGCAAAAAAAAAGTGTGGCGTTGTAGCCTATCTAGATAGATCCAAGACAAAGCAAACACAAAAGGGAATTGGTGGCAAAAAGCTACCTTAATCAAGCCTCACTTAATACCTCAAACTAGTAAAGGTGGTAGAGAGAACAAGGTGCTATGATTGGTCAATCTGGAAAAATGGTTGCAGTAGTGCAGTTCAGGCTAGAAGACCCAGAAGAAAAGAAAAACATTCAAGCATTGTGCTTACCACTTTACCAGAATTATTGCTCTAAGAAGACACAGACTTTTAGTCAATCAGCAGCCGATACATGATTACCAACAGAGTGACAACGACAGCCCATGAATGGTGACAAAACATCCATTTTACCTGGCAAGGAGGAGGAAAACGCTACGATTTCCAAGTGGAATGAAAAGCATTTTTGTTCTACACTATTTATTAGGTAACAGCATGGTTTTCTGGTATGTGTGTATCTGTTCAAATATATAATGTACACGCAACAGAACATTTTACACTTCAGTGAAGAAATGTAGGAATTAGAAACAACATTGAAATCAACAAGAAGCCATTAAGAGGGGTGACTAAAGGTTTGACCAAAGAGTTGAATATTGAGATGGGTCATAAAGGAGAAAAAAAGTGATACAGAGGCAGAAAGATTCAGGGACCGGAGTTTGTTACAGCAATGCAAATTTCTCCGTGGTTGGACTGGTGATGGTTACAAAAACAAAGAGTAGGTCATGAGGGTTTAAGCAAGAAGATGAGAGCCGCAAAACATTCCTGTTGGAAAACCAGGAATCAGTTAGGTCAGGGAGCATGGAGTGATGGTTGAATGGGATTTGGTGAAGGATATGATGTACACAACAGAGTTTTGCAGGGATTGAAAAGAATGAAGGTGCCAAAGATGACATTGGAATTGTAATTTATAGCTGCCATTAGACACGGGTAAAGGTTTGACAGAAAATACAGGACAACTTGGCAACGTCCATCATTTAAGTGTTGGGAACTCCTTGACTATGTACTAGTTAGATTGGAGAAAAAGGCTGATGTCAAATTAACTCATGCTATGCAAAAGATTTACTCTTAGATAGACCACCATCTGATCCACACCGAGTTGAGCCTATAGATTCAGCCAAAACATCAAAAAGTTACTCATAAGGCAGAGCCTGAGGCAGATGTTAGATTCATCAGAAACCCTGTTACTGGCTTTGACCTTGCTACTGTTGATGGCACAGGCTCAAAGTTGTAGAAAAATTCTCATCCCGCAACATAGTGCACTCCAGGATGCCACTAATGATTCAGAAAGCTCCACTACCGCCGACTCCATGGTCACGTCTGAAAACAGAATGATATTGGGCTAAAATCAAACTCTACCAAGCCTTTTTGACACTAGGAACAGAATCCTGGGTGAGCTACAGGTACCTGGTTCTTCTTTTCTGTATCTATTCGTCAAATATGGATGTGACTGGCAAGACCAGCATTTGTTGCCCTTTCTCAATCACTCTTGAACTGAGTAGCTTACTGGGCCTTTTCTGAAAACAACTGAAAGTCAATTGCGATGGGTCTTCAGTCACATATAGGCCTGGTAAGGATGACATATTTCCTTCTCTAAAAGGACATTTGTGAACCAGATGGGTTTTTAAGATGATTGTTTCATGACCCCCACTACTGCAATGAGCTTTTAATTCCACATTTATTGATTCATTGAATTTTAATTATTGCTTGGTAGTACAGAATTTAAACATTGCTAAAAGGAGACAGAGAACTTGAAGCTTTTAATTTTGCATTCATTGTTCAAGTCTTACATCCTGGTTCCAAAGGGACACCATTTTGTACAGCATGAGAAGAAGAGACTGATTGGTTGGGCTTTTTTTGGTAAGGAGATGCAATAAGGACAGGTAACTATTTATATTTATTCTCAGACCAGGCAGCAGACCCTGCTTGGTCACAGGTTTCCATAGGGTTGCAGCAGCGACTGGCTTTAAATATGACACTTTTTGTTTCTTTCTGCCTACATGAACAGTCCTGCGTATTTATATGGGTAGCACAAATGCATCACATTGTGAGCATGACTGATGATTTTTAGTTTGATTTCTAGCGTAAATCTTAGCACCACTCAGATTATTTAATCAGTGATTTCCAGTAGCAGAATCCCATCTAATTATGGATATATATTTCTTAGGCTTGCAAGCTGGCTAAGCAGGATCAATCTACTGCTTGGTGAGAATGATCAATGGGTCATGTTGTTTGATACATGATTGTTAGGATGTACAGTCTATACACTCAGTATCACATTGGTACTGAAACTCATTTTACTCATTTGTGCGGTTAGCAAAACATCTCTTTGGCTTAATGACAGCATCCTGTTTGTAGAAAAAGCCACTTGTGTACTTATTAAGGTTAAATCTCACCAGCTCCTGTGGGATTTGAATCCATGTTCCTAGAGCATTAACCTTACTCTCTGGATTGCTAGTCTAGTGGAATTTCCATGGTGCTGCCATTTCCCCACGAAAGCAAAGCCCTTGAAAATTTACAGCAAAGAAACGCGTGATCCATGCTGAGAATTCAATGTGTTTTTTTTTTGTTCTCTCAGACAACAGTGTCCTTCATTGCACTAGTCTCAAAAGCATGGTAACCACCCATTAGAAAATTCACCTCAGATGGACAGGCCATGATTCCCAGATAGACGACTTCAGAATTCCCAGGCAGATCTACCGCAAAACAAACATTATCAGGGCGGTCAGCACAAATTGTTAGAAAGACATCCTCACTGAAATGTCTAACAAACTCTGGATTGCAGGTCACCTTTCTTAGTGAAACACTGCAGCTGACGGTCCATGTGAATATATATATTGAAACTTGGTTCAGTGCATTTAAAAGACCAGCTACATCAAATTCTCAACATCCGACATGCCCAGAGGAAACCAGGGTAGCATAATTGCAGAAGTTTCCTAGATTTCCAACAAAACAACATGACCAACCAACTGTGTACATGAGAATGCTGATCTCACTGTGGACTCTTCAGTTATACACAGAAGTATAGAAGACAATGGAGTCAGTTATGGCTTAAAAATATTTAAACAATGAGGAGTTTACCACAAATATGACCTTGGACAGGCAATATTACAAGGTTGAAGAAGATTGCATTTCTGGCAAAGACAAAACAAATTCAATTCAAGATCAAATATGTTACAAAAGTCATGTGAACTGAAGACAGAAACTGGAATGGGGAATGGAATTGGTGTCAGGTTGTGATTGTTGCTGGCACCGATAATGCCTTTGGCCTCTTCAAGTTAAATTGGAGGAACTTGCAGTTAATTCAGGACAAGGTGGCAGACAAACAGACTGATGAAATAAAGGAACCAATCCAAGCTGAATGTTGTTGACATATATAGGAACCTGATTCATGACATTAGTTGATGTGACCAAAGGGTAGCAAGTAGATTTAAAAAAAAGGGAGCGGGGAATGATCCTTGGCAACTGGCATTAATAATGATAGAATAAGAAAAGAAATTAATTTAGGGGATGCTGTTGCTAAAAGAAGAGTCAAGTGAGACAGTAAAACTAAGCTAGGCAGAGGAAAGGTTCTGGAGGACGATGCTGTTTCTGGATGTCAGTCTGCAGACAGGTTGTGATGGATGAGGTGGGACAATCACTGAATGTGTTTTTGTGACTTTGATCAGGGCCATTTCAGTGCTATGGCAGGGCTGGTGAAGAGGTATGCAAGACTGAATATGGAACTGGTAAATCACAGTAGGTTCAAGGACCTGGGCAGGCAAAGGTTGGAGATGCAGTTCAGAAAGTCAGAGGGATACAGTATGTTTTGTTTTTGAGTAGGGAGTGATGATTATGGAGTTAGAAGAGGGTGGTGGGTGAAACAGTGATTATTTTAATGTCGGCTATTATGGGAGCTAGGAACAGTATTTAAATGGTCAGAAGTCTAATGAGAATGAAGTCCAAAGAAAAGGAGATAGATTGCATAAATAAGATACAAGTGAAACTGTAAAAATAATTTTGAGGCTGGTGCAAGAGAGTGGGGGATGTGGTAAAGTCAGCTGAACATGAGGCCTCAATACCAGTGAAGAAGAAATAAATGGGCTCTTCATACATGCTGAGGGTACAGATGGGAGGAGGAGAAAGAAGCTTTAAGAAGATGGCTTGCATTGCAGTAAAGAAACCCAGGCAATTATTCTTGATGTTCAGGATGATAAATGGGTAGTGAGCAGTTTTGATATGAAAACAAGGTCTGGTGAGGTATGATGTGGTCCAAAGAACATAAATGACACATTTCCCTCTCTTTTTACATACAGATGTTTTCTAATTAACCTGTTCAGAGATGTTATTATTCACCTCTGGTACAAGTGGAACTTGAACCCGGGCCTCTTGGCCCAAAGGTAGGGACACTACCACTGGACCACAACAGCCCTCTCCTTCATGTGTAATCTGTATCGGATAAACATTTTCAAATCTCTTTTCTGATTGGCAATAAGTTCAGAAATCTTTGGATAATTCTTTCAGTGGAAACATTGACCAATATAAGACCTACATTCTGTTATTTTCTCCGTTTTAAAGATGAGCAAAATTTAAAAAACATATATATAAAGGAGCACTTTTCTAAAGAGAGCAGATAATGCTGAGAATAAAAATCACGATTTTGGAAGATGTTATAACTAAACAATGCAAACTTTTATTGAATGCTCACTATTATATAGGGGCATTCTTAGGAGTCAGAAAAACAAAACTTGGCAAAGTACAAAACCCACAGTTTCAAACACTAATGTTGTAGAATGCTTTAGTGGTATACTTTCTATGTGTGAATATTGGAACAAAATTTAAGTCTGAAGGCATCCTAATAGGCTGCGAGAGGTCATGAAAGAAACTTGAATGGAGAGCTTTATTTTAGAGAATGAGAATTCACAGGGAAACTGGTTGTTCCTGATTGTACTGGTTAGACAATAGAAATAATTTTCGAAAAACTCTGAAATGTGTGCTCATTAAAGTGATGGATATTCACACCGAGAAGAAAACACTGTTCCTTTCAGGCCCTCAATGTAATTATCAGGGTTTAGCTCATGTTAAACAAGGAATTAAGCTTCCCTATTTTACTGCAACAGGTACTTTGACCAAACTGAAGAACTCATCCTTGAAGACAATTCTGTGCCTGACTGACTCGAACAGAAGTTTATCTGCCACCTCAGATTTACACAATCATACTTTTTTTGATAAGTTACGCAAATTAATTGCTGCATGTCTGGAGCTATTTTTGGTATCCCAGTTTCTGCAGACAGGAATGACATACTGACCTCTATTAATGGTCTAGGTTTACGCTCCACTGAAAACTTGAAGTGGCAGAGTTCACAGTAACTGGTGTTTGAAGAAGAAAGCCAGTGCTCTAGGCAGCTTCTATGAATAGTTCCTAGAGTTCCTGTACATTCGCAGGGGGAGAGCAGATCTTCCTGGTTGCTGCCTTCATGGCAAATCCGGCACATAGGTCGGTCATGGTGGGTGCTGCAAACATTAAAAGGTTCATCAATGCCAGCTTCAAAACAATCTAGAGGAGAGTCAAAATGACAGGCTTTTATTAATATCATAACTGTTTCAAAAATAACTCCCCAGTTTTGAAAGAATACATAGCAGTATAAAATCTAAACTGTAACGCAATTAATTGGATTCTAGTCTGCAGCACTGAACAAATTTGTCCAAAATAATTGAAGACAATGGACATTTAAAAGAATGAGAGGGTATTTCAGGTATTTCTTCTTATTTGGTTAGAGCAAAACATAGTTCCTGGAAACTGAATTTGAGGACTAAAATGCTGTTTTCATACCAAGCAACAGGATGATAATGCTGCACAGTCTCTCGTTTAGAAATTAACTACTGCGAGAGACATCATTACGACGTGTTTAGTTTAAACAGTTTCCATTACAAATGCAGTCATAGAAATTTAAAATAAAAAGGTGTTGGCAGAAAGAGTACTTAGAAACAAGGTTTTTAAAATATGAATAAGGACTCATATTCATTAATCTCTAGAATATGGATTTAAATCCATCGCAGACTTTTTTTTGCTAATTTGTTTATGGGATCCAAACGTCAGTGATCAGGTCGACATTTATTTACACTTTTAAGAGGTGGTGGGGTACTCTCTTCCTGAACTACTGCAGTTTATCTGTGTATGGTAAACCCACAGGGCTATTGTGAAATGAGCTCCAGGACGACTGTGTGATTTAGCAAGTGTGAAGAGATGGTAATATAGTTATAATTTCATGTCAGGTTCGTGCAGAGTTTGCAAGTAAACTTGCAGGTGGTAGCGTTCCAATCCATTGTTGTGCATCATTCTAGGTGGTAGAGGTGAAGGGTTGGGAAGGTGCTGTTGAGGAGTTGTGCAGCACATCTCGTAGATGTTAAACGCCATACGTCAGTGGTGGACAGAGTGAACTTTGAAGATGGTGCATGGTCTGCTGATAAAATGAGTTGTTTTGGATGTTTCTTGAGTGTTGTTACTGGGGCACTCATCCAGGTATATGGCGTGTTTTGTTTTATTCATTCATGGGATGTAGGCCTTTCTGCCTAGGCTAGCATTTATTGCCCCTCCCTAATTGCCTAGAGGGCAGTTAAGAGTCAACCATGTTGCTGTGGGTCTGGAGTCACACGTAGGCCAGACAAGGTAAGGATGGCAGTTTTCTTCCCTAAAGGCCAATAGTGAACCAGATGGGTTTGTGCACCAATTGACAATGGATTCATGGTTATCATTAGCCTCTTAATTCCACCATCTGCCATGGTGGGATTGAAACCCAGGTCCCCAGAACATTACCTACATCTCTGGATTAACAATTCAACAATAATATCACTAGGCTGTCACCTCCCTAATGTATTCCATCACACTCCCACAGATGTTTTAAAACAGATGTTTTACAGGCTTTGAGGTGAATGAGTCAGTTCGCAGAATTCCCAACCTCTGACCTGTTCTTGTGACCACACAATTGTTATGGCTGTATTAGAAATAAGTTTCTAGTTTGTGGTAACCCCAAGCACGATAATATAGTGGGGGATTCAGCAATGATGATGCTACCGAAAACTAAAAGGGGAGATGGCCATTGACTGGCGCTTGTGTACTGTGAATATTATTTGCCACTCATCAGACCCAGACTGAACGTGATCCAGCTCTCTCTGCATGCATGCACTTACTATTTTCAGATCTGAAGGCTTGCAAGTTATACCGAATACTGTAATTATCTCCACCTCTGGTTTAATGACGGAGGAAAGATATTGGATAAAGCAGCTGAAGTTGGTTGGGCCTAAGACACTACCCTAAGAAAGCCCACAGAGATGTCTGGGGCTGTGGTGACAGTCCTCCAAAAGGGCAATCTATTTTTGTACCAGGCATGATGCCAACCATGGTGGCGTTCTCCCGTCACCACCAACTCCGACTCCCCTTGACTTCAGTTTTACTCAAGTTCCTTGATCCTACATGCAATTGATGTCAACTACAGTCACTTTCACCTCACTTCTCAAAATTTAGCAATTTTGGTCTACGTTTGCACAAAGGCTAAAATGACAATGGGCGGAACACAGACTTAACAGTAAAAAGAAGTTTATTACTGAGAAACCAGACAGACCGCAGCACATCAAGAATGCAGCTCAGCAACAGCTTCTCAAGGGTGATTAGGGATAAGCAGTAAATACAGGCTTTGCCAATGATGCCCCCATCCAGTGAAAGATTTTTTTTAAAGTGGTGTTTTGTAACACAGCTGATGACTTCTTCCCTCACTTTGCCGATGGAGAATTGGGAGAATTCTAATTCTCTAAAATAAAGCTCCCAATTCAAACTAAGGGGTGACCTTATAGAAGTTTATAAAATCATGAGCGGCATGGATAGGATAAATAAGCAAGGTCTTTTCCCTGGGGAGTTCAAAACTAGAGGGCATAGGTTTAAGGTGAGAGAGGAAAGATTTGAAAGGGACCTAAGGGGCAAGTTTTTCATGCAGAGCGTGGTGCTTGTATGCAATGAGCTACCAGAGGAAGTGGTCCAGGCTGGTACAGTTACAACATTTAAAAGCCATCAAGTAAAGAGAATGATATTTCATCTGATTTGATTTATCCTGTATTTTCTTAGCAGGGCATTCAATAATGCCTCACTTAATGAAATGGTGCATTCCTGAAAATCATGATTTTAAATTCTATGGCAACCCAAGAGTCACCTGATGTTAAACGTGGAATTTGGTTCCTTCAAACATTTCTGATTTGGATTGAAAAGTGCACTGTTTGAAACATGACCAGATTTGTGCAGTATTATGTATTCCTAGATGAAAAGAACTTTCAAAACAAAATAAATCTCTAAATATAAAAGAATGACTGTACAGTTAGGTACTTTAGAACCTTTCCTCAGCAGAAACAAAGCGAAGTTAAACAGGTGTACATTTCTAAATGCATGCATTCATAAATAAAAGAAATTGCTGGAGAAACTCAACATGTCTGGCAAGCATCTGTGGGCAGAAAGCAGAGTCACTTTTTCAGGGCCAGTGACCTTTCTTCGGATTATCTTTGATGCCATTTCCTAACAAGAATATATTTACTTCTACCTTAAAAATATTCAAAGACAATGTATCCATCCAATCTGATGTAGAAAGTTTCAAAGTTGCACAAACCTCAGAAAAATTCTCCTCACCTCTTGTCCTAAAAGGTCAAACTCTAATTTTGAAATATTGTGCCCTAATTCTGAATTCATCTGCATGAGGAATCGTCCTTTGCACATCCACTTTATCAAGATTATTCGGGATTTTATAAACTTCGATCAAGTCACCCCACATAGAGTCATAGAGATATACAGCACAGAAACAGACCCTAGTCCAACTCGTCCATGCCGATCAGATATCCTATATATATCTAGTCCTATTTGCCAGTATTTGGCCTATGTACCTCTAAACCCTTCCTATTCATATACCCAGCCAGATGCCTTTGAAATGCTGCAGTTGTATAAGCCTCCACCACTTCCTCTGGCAGCTCATTCCATACATGCACCACCCTCTGCGTGAAAAAGTTTCCCCTTAGGTCTCTTTAAAATCTTTCCCCTCTCACCTTAAAACTATGCCCTCTAGTTTTGAGCTCACCCATCCCGTGGTAAAGACCTTGCCTACTTACCCTATCCATGTCGCTCACGATTTTATAAACTTCTATAAGGTCACCCCTTAGCCTCCAATGCTCCAGGGATAATAGCCCCAGCCTATTCAGCTCAAACCCTCCAACACCTGCAACATCCTCGTAAATCTTTTCTGAACCCTTTCTAGTTTCACAACATCCTTCCCATAGCAGAGAGACCAGAATTGAATGCAATACTCCAAAAATGATCTCTCCAATGTCCTGTACGACTGCAACATGACCTCCCAACTCCTATACTCAATGCACTGACCAATAAAGGCAAGCGTACCAAACGCCTTCTTCACTACCCTGTCTACGTGGGACTCTGCTTTTAAGGAAATATGAGCCTGCACTCAGAGTTCTCTTTGTTCAGCAACACTCTCCAGGACCTCACCAGTAAGAGTATAAGTCCTGCCCTAATTTGCCTTTCCAAAATGAATCACCTTACATTTATCTAAACTAAACTCCATCTGCCACTCCTCGGCCCATTAGCCCATCTGATCAAGGTCCCATTGCACTCCGAGGTAACCTTTTTCATTATCCACCACACCTCCAATTTTAGTGTCATCTGCAAACTTACTGACCACACCTCATATGATGACATCCATGTGTATGGAGGAATGGCAAATTTCCTCTTCCGAAAACCGGATGGGTTTTCTGACAATTGACAATGGTTTCATGATTATCAGTAGACTCTTAACACAAGATTTTTGTGTTCATTGCATTCAAATTCTACCATCTTCTGTGGTGGGATTAGACCCCAGGTCTCCAGAAAACTACAGGGGTTTCCATGACTCAGGTATTAAAAACACCTAATTCTCTGTGCACCTCAAAATTTTGCAATTGTTCTCCATTCAAACTTTTAAGTCAAACTTAACAAAGTGAACAACTTCACATTTTCCACACTGTATGACACGTGCCAGATTTTTGCCCACTCATAATCTACATCCATATCCATCTGCAAAGCACTTGAGTCCTCTACATGCTTTTCTGTCTCTCGGCACCATCTACAAATTTAGCTAACATGCGTTTGCTCCCCTTATCAAAGCTATTGATGTAAATTGTAAAAAGCTGAGGTCCCAGAACAGAGTCCTGCAATACTCCACTTGTTACATCCTGCCAATTATAAAAAGGACTTGTACATACTGTCTAGTTGCTGGCAGCTGGCCAGATGATCTTCTACCCTCATTAATATGTTACCATGAGCTCCCATTTTGTGCAATAACTTTTCCATGGCACCTTGTCAACTGCCTTACGGGAACTCAAGAACAGTTCAGCTACAAGCTGCCCTTTATCCACAGCATGCGACTTTCCAAGCAGCTCGAATAAAATTATTTCCCTTTCACAAAACAGTGCTGACTGTTTCCAATTAACCTGAGATTTTTTTTCTTTAAAATGTGACCTGCTATAACTTCCTTGATTCTAACACCTTTCCCATGACACAGGGACTGACTGGAGGAATTCCAAGGGGACTTCAGGGTGAGTCTGAAGGCAGAAGCACGGGGAATAGGTCATGAGAACGAGAGACCACAGAACAGGAAGTATGTGACAAATAACAATAGACTGAAACTCACATGTAAAACAAACATATTGTCACTTCCTTTAATGGCATTTAAGCAAAATATTAACAGAGTTAACGATAAGCGGGGATTTACCATGCCTTGGCAATTTTCCACATTGTCAAGTTGATGACAGTGTAGCAGCTGGACCAGTGTAGCTTGGTTAGGGGTGTGGCTAATTCCAGAACACATCAAACTGAGGCATTCAAGGCGGGACTGGATGATTATTTGGATAGAAATGTTCCGCAGGGATATGGAGAAAAGGCAGGAGATTGGTACTGGGTAACAGAACCTGTGCATGCATAACGGGCCAAATTCCCTCATGAGTCTGATGTCTTCAGTACTACTGCTGAAATGTTATCTGAGGCCGTAGCATTTACGGTGGCTGGTGCCTTCATCCATTTCCCGACATCACATGAAGTGAATTGAATTGGCTAAAGACTGGCACTAAAGATGCTGGTGACCTCTGCAGCCATGATGGATCATCCACTTAGCACTTCTGGCTGACGGTAGATGCAAATGTTTCAACCTCATTTTTGCACTGACTGCGATGTGGGATTCCCCATCATTAAAGAGGAGATTGCACAGCTCTGAACTGATCATTGGTTGCGGGGTCACTTAACTTCATCAATTGTAAAATGCTTATCCTGGTTAACATGCAAGTCGTCTCAAGTTATAACTTTGCCAAGTCAGGCAATTTTCACTTTTTCGGGCTATTCTCAGTCATCAGCAAAATGAAGGCATGTGTCATCAGTACTGCAATTCCTGGATCACAGTCCTAGACTTCTTAGTGAGCCAGAACTGGTCCCTGGCCTGGTTGAAATTATGAAGTGAGTGATATATTAGGCTACGAGATTACAGATAGTGGTTGAATACTGTTCCGGTGTTGATAGCCCACAGTGTCTCAATAGCCAGTTTCAAGCCACTAGTTCGGTTTTGAATCTATCCAAATTTAGCACAGTGATAGTGACAGCAACTCACAGCAAGTGTCCTCTGTGCAAGGTTAGGACTTAGACTCAAAAAGGACAGTCATGGTCACTCCGAACAATACCATCTTGGACAGATGCATCTGCGACAAGTAGGCTGATGATAATCAGGTCACGAGTTTATTTTTCCCTCTTGTTGGTTTTCCCATCATCTGCTGCAAGCCTGGTCAGACCAGCATCTACCAAACCATTTAGCAATGATGGTAATGGCATTGAAGTCACTCACCAAGAGAATATTTTGTATTCTTGCTACCTTCAGTACTTCTTCAAAGTGGTGTTCAACATGGAGGAGTACTCACTCACCTGCTCAAGGAGGGTGAAAGCTGATAATCAACAGGAAGGTTCCTTGGCCATATCTGATCTGACAACAAAAGATTTCATGGGGTCTGGGGTTCATGCTGAGAACTCACAAGGTCAACCCCTCCTGAACGGACATTGCTATGCCACCACTTCTAGTCTGTGTGTCAGAACAGGACATATTCAGGGACAGTAATGGAGGCCTTTGGCACAATAGCTGTAAGTTATGATTTAGTGAATATGACTACGTCATACTGTTGTTCGACTTGTCTGTGGGGCAGTTCACCTCAATATTCGTTGGGTTGACCGGGCAGTGTGTTGCCGAGTAGTTCATTCGGTTTTATTAGTTTCCAGATTCTCTCTAACTTTCTAAAAGCAGGTGTGGGAGCAGAAGTACCTCATCAGAACATCAAGTTTGGTCCACCATTCAGTGAGATCATGGTTGATCTGATAACCCACAACTCCACATTCCTCCTTTCCCCCCAAAACCCTTGACTCTCTTATTGATTAAAAATCTATCTCAGCCTTAAATCTACTTAATGACCCAGCCTCAACAGCCCTCTGTGGTCAGAATTCCACAGATTCACTACCATGTGAGAAGAAATTCCTCCTAAATTCTTTTTAAATGTGTGACCCCTTATTCTAAGGTCATGCCCTTGGATCCTAGATTCTACCACAAAGAGGAGTAACCTTTCCACATCTATCTCGTCAAGTACTCTAAGAATCGTGCAGGTTTCAATAAGGTTGCCTCTCACTCTTTTAAAATCCAGTAAGTCCAGGTACAATCTTCTCAATGTCTCCTCATTAGATGATTCCTCTACACATGGTATCAGCCTGGTGAATCTTCCTTGCACTGCCTCCAATTCCATTATATCTTTTCTTAGATAAGTATTCCAAATATGGTCTGACTAGGAATTTGTCCCTACTTTTATACTCCATTCCCTTCGAAATAAAGGTCAACATTTTTTGATACAATTGAGTGACTTGCTCGGCCATTTCTGAGGATTGTTAAGAGTCATCCATTTTGACATAGGTTTGGAGTTACATGTAATCCAGACAAGTAAGTATTATTGATTTCCTTCCCTGAAGAATATTGATCCAGATGAAATTTAAATTTTTAATAATAATCCAATAACTTCCTGATTTTCATTCCTGACATTAGATTATCCCATCTATTCACATCAATCATTCCAAGTGAAATGAAGTTTAATTAAAATCCTACAATCCACTCCGAGGGGATTATCTCACTAAGTTATAGTCAGTTATCTGATTAGAAAAACAGAAAATCGTTTAAAGATGCATTATAGCATGATTTTCTGAGATTGGCAAAAGAGAGGAAGTCTCATGGCAAGAGTAAGGGTTCATTTTTCTACAATTAAATAGCTACAGAATGTGTCCATGGCTGTCAATTTTGCCTTCATTGATGAACTGCCCTCCAGATATTCCCAAACTTTCAAATTTAAAAATCAATTTCCTCCAACATAAAAGGACACAGCAAGGGCCAGTACTTTCCACTGAAAGAAGTAAGTGCTGCCAGTAAAGAGACTCTGTTCTTTTAGGCACTGCCCCTATTTCGCTGCTTTTCCTTTGATAAATTTTTCATTTCACGCTTTTGTGTTCAATGTGATAAATGGTTTTAACTGTGCTTAAAGAAATTTGTTGTCAATCTAACTCAAGTTTTATTTTTCTCTTTTACTGAAGGCAGTGATCTCCTCCTTACATGGTGGTCAGCCCTGACAATTTATGGAAAATCAGGAGTGCCATTAATCAATGGGACTGACCAATCCTTCCAATTCTCAGATGTGTGCTCCTGTAGCGCAAGTCCAAGATTCATCTCGGGGTCAGAGCCTTATAAGGTCAGTTCGTTCTTCTCATATTAATGTATAAAGCTTGAGTTTACCATTTATTGCTGTTAACTAAACATTTATTCTGTGTATTTATCATTGCTGCCAATTAACTGCCACTCCCCACTTTCCTATCGATACAGATCCAGTGTTTGGATCCAAATTGTTTCTGAACTGAATGACAGAATAGTAAGCAGAGTTTTCTCGGCCTACCATATCTGTCATTCAGTCACACTGTACAGAAGAAAGTCTTCGGCCTATAGAGTCAGCACCAACAAAAACAAAATCCATTACCTATCTACACTAATCCCACTTGGCCCATCGTCTTGAATGTTATGGCATTTCAACTGGTTATCCATGTAGTTTTTAAAGATAGTGAGGTTTCCCACCTCAACTATCCTCCGAGGCAGTACATTCCAGACCCCTACCACCCTCTTGGTCTAAAATTCTTTCCTTAAGTTCCCTTTGAACCTTTTGCCTTTCACCTTAAAATTATGCTCCCTTGTAATCGACCCTTCAGCTAAGGAGAACAGCTGTTTTCTATCCACTCTGTCCATGCCCCCACCCCCCTCAATAATTTTATACACCTCTAACAGGTTCCCTCTCAGCCTTCTCTGCTGTAAAGAAAACAACCTGAACCTTTCCAGCCTCTTGTCATAATCAAAATGCTCCATCCCAGACAACATCCTGGCGAAGAGATAGGAGGAACTGCAGATGCTGGAGAATCTGAGATAACAAGGTGTAGAGCTGGATGAACATAGCAGGCCAAGCAGCATCGGAGGAGCAGGAAAGCTGACGTTTCGGGCCTAGACCCTCCTTCAGAAAAATGATTTTTCTGAGAAAGGGTCTAGGCCCGAAACGTCAGCTTTCCTGCTCCTCCGATGCTGCTTGGCCTGCTATGTTCATCCAGCTCTACACCTTGTTATCTAACATCCTGGTGAATCTCCTTTACACCTTTCCAGTGCAATCACATCCTTCCTATAGAGTGGTGGTCAGAACTACAGCACTCCTGCTGTGGCCTAACCAAAGTCTTGTATAGCTTCAACCTAAACTCTGTGCACTTAGATTTGCCATGACTGATAAAGACAACCATCCTGCATGCCTTCTTAATTACCCTATTAATCGGTCTTACCACCCTCAGGGATCTGTGGACAAGCATCCCAAGATCCCTCTGTTTCTCTGAGCTTCCTGGTATTCCTGCCATTTGAGTACTCCCTTTTCTTGTTACTTCTTCCAAACTGCAGCACATCCGCATTTTTCAGGGCTAAATTCCACCTGCCACTGATCAGCCCTTCTAATCGACTTGTCTATACCTGCTCCAGATCTCTGAGGAGCAATCCAGTTAGTCCCACACTCCTACAATTTCTTCAAACCTCTGCTATGCTTTTTCCCCTTCAAATACTTATTCAGTTCCTTTTTGAAGGCTACAGTTAAATCTTTATCCAGTATACCCTGGACATGATATTCTAAATGCCAACTTGTTGTGTAGAAATATTTTTTTCTCAAGTTGCCTCTGGCTTTTTAGCCAAATCACTTGTGTCCTCTAGTTATTGTGCCTTCAGACATTAGAAACTGCTTTGCTTCATTCACGTTATTTAATCTGTTCAAGATCCTAATTTGGAGCAAAAGACTCCTTTGAGGATGGTCTTGTTCCAGGTAGGTTTGCTATGTTATGGTGTTTCAGACTTACGCAGCATCAAAACTATTGTACCATGCGTTCAGAGAATCTAATACACCAAAGACCCCAAAAATGTACCTGATCTTAACATCGGTATCTGTGGAGCAGAAAGTTCCTCATTGCTCCACACACTTCATACAGATTATTAACTACAAGATGGCAATTTATCCAGGTGTCTGCAAAGCTCTCTCCCAATCAGGAGATTAACAGTTAAGGCAGAAAATAAGGTCTCAAGCAGACAGGACTGCAGTGTCATACCCTAACTACTGTAATGTAAATGTAGCCTAAATTAAGTCCTTAAATTACAAATTTGCTCGCAATGTTCAGGAACGCACCACAAAAATTGGATTGTCTCTTGCCACATTTTTTGTTTACATTTGCCATTGAAATTGGTCTGCATGTAGCAGCATTTCAGGGTTAAATGGCTTTGAGTGGAACAATAAAAAGGAAGATTTCATTCTTAGGTATCTGGTCAGTGTCTAAGGTAAACACAGCCTTGTTGCGCAGCAGAAACTATGCTAGCTGTCTGGGGAAAAAAAAATCAATGTTTGTTTTCAAAGTACAAGGTCAGTAAGTGGACTAAACAACATAATTTATGTTAGGAATCAAAGTTCAGACACAAAAATCAGATTGCACCAATAACAATAAAAGGATCTGAAGGATCTATTATTTACATCAGATTCCAAAAGACATTTTCTTTTCCTTTGCATTGCTGAAAATTGTCACATTAAATTTCTTGTACCTGTGCGTGTTCAGCGTCCTAACAACTGTTGATAGCAGCTGCCCGTCTTTAGCTGAAACTTGCATCACATATTGTGGCTGCGCATTCACGACATCAGCAGAATCTTCCACTGCTTTTACTAAAGGAACTAAGCTAGTGCAGTCTGGAAGGACCTCAGTCAAGTGACTGCAATGGCTGGCTGTCATGGCAACAGACAAATTACTCCGTCAGTTAGCGTGAACCACATTCATGCTTCCATCTAAAGGAGAGTGGAAAAATGAGATTCAAACAATTAAAATCTGTTGTAAGAAAATAATCCAAACACTGGATTATTTACATGAATTAACAAAACAGTTAATACTTTTAATTCTTCTCAATTTTTCTTTGGCAGGGTGACTGGATGGGGGTAGGATGGACTTGATAGGTGGAAAGAAATGACAATTTTGAGCTGATCGCGATATGGGCTTTCCCCTTCATCATACCCAGTGTCAGCAACAAGCTCTAACAAGTCTTTTATAAATAAATGCAGCATAAATCCTCAACAAAATACTTTAGTGCTAACCTCAGAAGAAGGCTATCCACTACTACCTGCACACTGTATTAGAACAACAGCTATCGTTTCTCACAGCAGCCATCTTGTGTTGACAGTACTTAGTGCCACGTGGTATTCTTTTGGGTTTTCAACTTGGACCTCCTAAAAAGCTATATTGAGGTATATCAGGAGCAAAGAGGTAATGGTAACTGGTTACAAACCAATAATTAAGCTGAATATTCACGGAGAACGTTATGATCAGTCACATTGACTTCACCTTTTACCTTAGGAAAGATGTTAAAGCACAGAGTGGACTGAATAGACCGATGACAAGAAGCAGAGGTATAAAGTGAGAGCAGAGAAACGAGTGTAATATGAATTTTTAAAAAATATTTAAGAAGAAATCTGATAGTGGTGTTCACAATTACAAAAGGTTTTTTTGAATTAGAGAAATGAAAGCTAGTTCCAACATAACAATATAATTACTGGACCAGTTTGGAAAACTGGCCAGATACATCCTGTGCATAAAAGTCTGGACGATTCTAACCCAGCCAATTACGACCCCTATCAATCTACTCTCAATCATCGGCAAACCAATGAAAGGCATCATGAACAGATCAATTAGGGATGCATAATAAACAGTGGCCTAGCCAGTGCTACCTACATTCCATAAATTAAAGATCACCATACCATAAATATAGAGGACATGGTGATATAATTTCACATCTCCACAGATTCTGCCAGACTGGCTGAGTTTCTCAAGCTTTTTCTCTTTCTCTGTGTGATATATATAGGTCATTGTATGTGGTTCAGCTGCAGCTTACATGAAGTGGATGAATAAAATCGAAAATACTGTGAAACGGCAGAGCAAATTTTATATAGCTGTAAGGTGAAACTGTGATTATAGGGGAGGAATATATAGAAAGAGTGAAGAAGGGTGAGCAAAATCACAATTTTTTAAAAACTGTCCTGCTTTTGCAGTATGTGTATTTATAAACCAAGGCAGCAACTTTTTTTACTCCATTATTCATTGACAAATCTCTATTTTTGCATAATAAAGTAATGATACAGTAATTTCCAGCAATTACATCTGTGTGATGCTGCATGTACAGAAACAGACAGGTCAGACTAACAGGATAACACTAGTGCAGCAGTTAGCACTGTTGCCTCACAGCGCCGGGGAGCTGAGTTTGATTCCAGCCTTGGGCGACTATGTGGAGTTTACACATTCTTCTTGTGTCTCCCACCATCCAAAGTTGTGCAGGTTACGGTTAAAATCCCATTTGGAGTTGATGGGGATGGGTTCTAGGTGGGATGCTCTTCGGAGGGTTCATGCAAACTTGATGGGCCAAATGGCCTCCTTCTGCACTGTAGAGATTCTATGATAAACAGGGCCAGAATATTTTAGTATTTAGAACAAATCTTGTTTATTGAAAGCAATTCAACGTACATAAACTATAGCAATAACCAACAAGAACAAATCACTTTTTGTTTGCTCATGGGTTCTGGGTGTTGCTGGCTAGGCCAGCATTTGTTACTCATTTCCAATCACCGTTGAGAAAGTGGTTGTGATCTACCTTCTGGAGCCACTGCAGTCCATGCGGTGTAAGGATGCACAGTGCTGTTAGGAAGGGATTCCAAGATTTTCATCCCAATCAGGATGGAACGTGGCTTGGCGGGAACTAGAAGAGGGTGTTTCTGGCAAGTGTGGAATATTCTGTCAAATGCCTTGCTTGTGCTTTGTAGATGTTTGACAGGCTTTGTGGAGCCAGGAGCAGAGTAATTCATTCCAAACTTCCCAATTTCTCATTTGCCGTTGTAGCCACAGAATTTCTATAGCTAAGAACAATGTATAATTTTAAATTGAATTTATATTGTGTGTGTTAAGATGAGAGATTGTGCACTAAATGAGTCATTGATGAAGCCAGGTGGGCAGAACTCTGAAATAATAGATGGCTGATTGGCAGGAGAGGGATAGAACAGCAAATATGTAAGCAAATTTCTGAGTGCAAGAACAATAGGGCAATAATATTTATTAACTTCAACTACCTTAGTATTAACAATGTGAAAGACACAGACGGCCAAAATCATTGAACAGCGTTCGAACAAAGCTGCTTAGCCAGCACATAACAATCCCAAGGGTACGACTCTAGATTTCGTCTGAGTGAATTAAGCTGAGCAAGTGGATGAAGTCACAGTGGGTAGCCATTTTGGAGATAGTGACACCCATAATATAGTTAGATTTAGCATGATTATAGAAATGGACAAAGATAGAACAGGAGTAAAAGTTCTGAACTGGGGGAAGGCAGACTTTACAAAGCTGAGAGATGATCTGGCGAAGTGGTCTGGATACAGCTACTTGCAGGAAAACAGTGACAACTCAGTGGGAAGCATTCAACTGTGAGACTCTGCAGGCAGTGTAGACACGTCCCAACAAAGGAAAAAAACTGATACTGTCAAATCTAGAGCTCCCTGGTCATTTATTAGCATACGTGGTGAAATAAATCCAAAAACAGCTTATGATAGTCCTAAATGAACTTAATACTGTAGCAAGCCTAGGAGTATAAAAAGTATGGGATGAATGAAAAAGAAAATTAGGAAAGCAAAGAGAAAATATTTTAAAAAATGGGTTTTTCTTGATTTTACGTACTAAAGATGCTTTAATCAGTACATTAACAGCAAGAGAAGAACTGAGGAATGGTAACTTGTTCATGTATAAGTATGTTATCTCTGTCTTCACAAAGAAATGATGCAATCTTTCCAGTTAAAGAGGAGTTTGAAATATTCGATACAATAATCATTGCGAAAAGAAGAGAGGAACTGACCTCTTTGAAGGTGGATAAATCACCAAGGTTGGACAGATTGTGTTGTAGTCTGTTAAAAGAAGCCAGCAGAGGAAACAACAGATGTTCTGAGGATAATTTTCCAAATGTCATTCGAAAGCGGTGACGTAATGAAGGATTGGAGATCTGCAAATGTTGTGCCATTGTTTAAAAAGGGAGCGAAGGATCAGCCAATTAATCCTTAGAAAAATTAATTACTCTCTGATTTTTGCAGTGAGAAAATTGTCAGAATCAATTCTGAGACAGGTTTCACTGTCACTTACAAAGGCATGGGCTTGTTAAGGTAAGATCAAGCCTGACTAATTTAGTGCAGTGGATGTTGTCTGCATGGATTTTAGTAAGGCATTTCCTCATGGCAGATTGGGTAGAAAAATTAAAATCCATGGGATACAGGGAAATGTGGCGATTTGGATGCAAAATAAGCTCTGTGACAGGGAACAAACAGTAATGGTTGACAGATGGTTTAACAAATAGAAAGTGGTGGTCCTACTCCTATTTTCTTTCTTTCTGTGTTATTGTTAAATTACTCAGCATTTAGACTTGAAAGAAGAGAAACCTAAAGTGGTTGCATCACAGCTAGGAGCAGCAAATATTTTAGGTGAAATAAAAAAGTCTGGTTAAAAGAAAGAAAGAGAAATTTTAAAAAAGAGGAGGGAGGAAGACAAACAGAAAAAGAAGAAAAAAGACCAAAACAAAAAGGGAGACCGAACAAAAAGGTCTGAATTAGCAAGAAAGGAGAATGATAAAGGGAAATGGAATTGTGAAAGCTTGAATGAATGACAGAAAGGTCAGGCAACATGGCTTTGCTAGAGCAAAGAAAGAAAGACAAGGTAGTTATTCAGAGGATGATTCAGATTCCACTGAGGGATCTGATTAAACAAAACAAAAATCTTCATTCTGTGTCTAAATTTAGAGATGATAGAATTGAATGGTATTTCATCTTATTCATCTTACGACTGCTATGAAGTTTAAAGAAGCCTAAGCTTTAATGTTACAGAATGTCCTGATAGTTTGTCAAAAGAAAGAGCAGTCTGCAGACAATGAAGTGGTTAAACGAGCAATATTCAAGGCTTGAGCTTTTTGGAGTCATAAAGATGTACGGCACAGATCAGGACTCTTCGGTCCAACTCATCCATGCTGACCAGATATCCTAACCGGATCTAGTCCCATTTGCCAGCATTTGGCCCATATCCCTCCAAACTTTTCCTATTCATATGCCCATTCAGATGCCTTTTAAATATAATTGTACCAGCTTCCACCACCTCCTCTGGCAGCTTATTCCACACTTGCACTACTGTTGGGGTGGAGAAATTGCCCCTTAGGTCCCTTTTAAATCATTCCTTTTCACCTTAAACCTATGCCCTCTAGTTTTGCACTTCCCTACCCTGGGAAAAAGATCTTGGCTAGTCACCCTATCCATGCCCCTCATGATTATTTAAACATCTACAAGGTTACCCTTCAGCCTCTGATGCTCCAGCAAGAATAGCCCTAGCATATTCAGCCTTTCCCTGTAGCTCAAACCCTCCAGTCCCAGCAACGTGGTTATAAATCTTTCCTGAATCATTCCAAGTTTAACAACATTATTTCTATTACAGGGAGACCAAGAAATGTACTTTTTTAGTAATAATTCTCCTTTCTCCCACTACCTCAAGCATTTTCCTCAGGGCTGCTGCCATCTCCCGCCAGGCAAGATACTAATGGAAACACAACCAGCTCATTTCAATTATTCAGATGCAGCCCAGAGTCCAATTTCTACTGAAAGGCCTTGACTAATTCCTACCTCAATGAGTTTCCATCAAAATTCTAATAGCTCCTCCATCAAACACTCTGAGCTGTGCACTGTATTTGAGAGTTATGGAAAATATGCCTCACAGTCATTGAAAGTTTGGATGACTTTTTTTTTAAGAAGTAGTCTGAACATCAAAGAAGTTTAGTTTTTGAATAATTGTAAATAAAGCTTGGGACTATAAGAAGAAATCTTAATCAACCATTTGTAGAAGTTGCAAGAAAAAAAGTACTTTAGGATCAGTGGCTTCAATCACTGAAGTTAGAGAAAAATGCTGAGCATGTGAGGGAAATCATCATTACTGACGAATCCCAAAACAGTATTCTGGAAATGATCAAGACTTATTTATATGCGTGTCAAGTATCAAAGATCGCAGAAAAGGCAGTTCTCTGGACACTGGTGATATCTCATGCATACAGTTACATGCAGGCAAATGGTTAAAGGGATAAACAAGGAAATTGGACATACCTGAAGTTCTGCAGAAGAATTATACTGAACTCAAAGCATTAACTTTGTTTCTGTCACCATCGCACTTGCTAAGTTTCCCTAGCAGTTTCTGTTCCATCATATGCAGTATTTTGCTTTTATTAAGAAATGGGAAGAATAATAAATCTGGCAATAGAAAAGGGTTTAGGCTTTAGAACAAAACGAGGATGCTAATACTATTAAGGAGAAAGACTAGAAGCAAAATGAGTAAGAAAAATAATATGCTTCTGCTGGAATAAACTGGTCATATTACAATGGCTGGATATGAAACAGGTGAACGATTGGAGCTGTGGGAATGACTAAATAACATTCAGAAAAGTTGTATCAGGAAAGGGAATGAGTATTAAAACCAGAGCAGTGGTTTACGTGAGGTGTGCTTCAACCACACCTACCAGGGAGGGGTAGATGGCTCAGTTTAAGCAAGAGAATTTGTCTTTGATTATAGTGAAAGAGAGTCAGACTATTGGAGGCCCAGGATATCTCATGTCAAAAGGAGAAGTGATCCCTTACTTCTCAACAAAATAAGTAAACCAATTATGGAAATGTTTAAATATTTTGTACATAAAGGAGAGATATTCTCTTACTCTTCTTATCAAAGAGGCAAACCAATAGAGATATTGAGATACACAAGTCAGTCACTAATGTTGTCTCAACATACAATTTGTCTATCAGAGGAGATCATAAAGCAGGAAAAAAATGAAAGTATACACAGAGTTTACAAAGTTGTTCTATTATATTGCACTGGATTAAGGAGTAGCTTGCCAAGCGGAGAATTTACAGTTAGAGTTGTACAGCAAATCCCTGGAGAAGGAATTGACTTTATCCTGGGGAATGACCCAGCTGGTTCAAAAATATTAGGTTTAAGGAGTGTGCTGGAACAACCTGTGAAAGCAAAAAGAAATTGGGATACTGTAGGAGGCACATCCTGCATTGTCTCCTGACTGCCTTGTGACTAGATCTCAGGCTCAAAATTAGACCAGAACAGGAAGGTTCCATAGAAAATGGAGAGGATGTAGAAATGCGGTTATCCAATACTATTTTTGAAAACCTGAGTTAAAAGCATATAAATAAAGAGAATGACAAATTTAGTAGATATTCTTTAATAGAAATTCAAAAGACATCCTGAGTTGACAGAGCTGTGAGAAAAAATGAAAGTGAACCAGAACCAATAAGTGAGTGTATTATTTAAAAGGCAAAGTGCTGAAGAGGAAATGGAGGCTTCCCTTGGTATCTGCCAATTGGAATAAGTAGCTCACCAAGTGGTAGTTCATTTTGGATATTGTAATGGAATTTTATGAGTGGCTGTTGCAATTCCAATGGCAGGTCACTCAGGTCCTAGGAAATCACAAGCTGAATCATCTTTATTGGCTAGGGTTGCATAAACACAGTTAAATTTTGTCAGACATGATATATGTGCTGGGTAGTGGGGAAAACCCAACCATCAATGAAACCTGCACCCTTAATTCTGATACCAGCATTTGAAGAACTATTTAAGGTGGGAATCTTTTGAAGAATTATGTACGTTTGAACAAGATTTCCTAAGGCCTTTGGTGAAAGTGTCAGCAAGAAATATAATGGAAATGTTAAAAGAATGTTGATTTATTTGTTTTTAGATTCAGGATATGGATTACCCTGGAAAATGAAATGTCAACTGGAATCTGATTGTACATAAGAAATATTCAAAGGAATAGTGAATAGTTTGGGAATCAAACAATTTGTGCCTTTGGCTGGTTATCAGTAATCACAAGGAGCAACATAAAGATGCCATTAAACTTTAAAGGCCATGATTAAAGCTAACGGTTGGGAATATTCTATGGATTGGGTTTCATTACTGTTTTCCACAGAGGCTGGAGCTCACCTATTGTAATTGTATTGAAACCAGATGCATCATAGTAATTGTGTATAGATTACTGAAAAGTCAATGCAGCAACAAAGATGGAATCATATCCAAACCACAACTAGATGACTGTGTCTACAGGATTGAATAAGCAAGGTTTGTGACAAAGATTGACTTCTTAAAGGGATATTGGCAAATTCCATTGACCGTTGCAGCCAAAGAAGCATCAGCTTTCATAACTCTGGATGAATTTTATCAAGGTAAGTTCATGTTGTTCAGAATGAAAAATGCAGCAGCAACTTTTCAAAGATTGACAAACAAGGTCATCAAAAGATTATGCAACCATGTATACATTGCTGATTAATTATTGTGCTCAGCCAAACCCAGAGAGAATATTTACAACATTTCTATCAAATTTATGACTATTTGTTTAACCTGAATTTGCCAAAGTAAATGTAACTTACTCAGGCATACTGTCAGACAAGGAAAAAGTAGTCCCCAGAAGAGTAAAGTAAGGATTGCGATAGATTTTCCAGTGCCAAAGATAAAGGAGGGATTTAGTGGCATATAGAAATTCTGCAGTCACCCAACCCATGGATTCAACCAGAGTGCATCTCAAGGCTCCTTGCTTGTTGTCTTCATGCTTACTTATTTTGGACCTGCCTCGATGTTCACTGCAGCTCTCCTTGCCTTGTCTTTTTGCACTTTGCCCTCTCGGCCAGGCCTTAAAGGTTTACAGTTGTTCTGTGTTTAGCACAGGCACAAAACTAGGCAGATTGCCATAGCTGTCAACAGTCAGCAGTCACATGGGTGGATATGTTGCTGCACTGTGCTATGCCAATCTCATTCTCACCAGCACGTGCCAGTAACGTAAGTAATACACACTGCCACATTGCACATGCATCATCCAAATGGCCATGTCTCAAAGTCTAAGGGGAGTAGTCTTCAGGTCAGGCTGAGGGAGACAGCCTTCAAATCAGGCGGTTCCAACACAATAAGTCCTGGGAATCATCTGTTAACTGTCCAGAAGCTTGCACACGGTCAACTGAACACTTGGCGTGTCTAGTGCCAAGGGTGCCCTATCATTTCAGCGCAGGAGCAGACCATGGTGAAGCTTACAGGTCCAGTGCAGCCAGTCTAGACATTCATGTTAAGTCAGTTAGGGAGCTGTATAGAGTCAGGGGTCTGGTCAGTTGGTTGGGGGCTGTCTGTCCAAGTCAGACAAAAGGATGGGCTACAGCCAGTCCTGGGATTCAAGTCAATCAAAGTCAAAGGGGATGGATGCAACATGACCTCCCAACTACTACACTCAATACACTGACTAATAAAGGCAAACATACCAAATGCCTCCTTCACTACCCTGTCCACTTGTGACTCCACTTTCATCCCATATTTACAAAATGGTTGGGATCAAATAAGCCAGGTTTGGACTCAGATATGACTTGACCACTATTAACATTACCTTGGATCATAACACTTGCTGACCCACTTCAGATCCTGGACCATATTTTACGATTTTTACCTTGAAAGACTTCACAAGGAACATGAGCATTTTTGGAGATTGAGAGAGATCTCACCCTAAAATTGACCTTCGCAGGCAGCTTGCAACTTGTTCATAGAGTTATCAATGCAAGAAAGCCATGGATCAATGCAAAAGCAAAATATTGCAGACGCTGAAAATTTGAATTAGAAACAAAAATGATGGAAATGCTTAGGTCAGACAGAATTTACGGACAGAAATAGTTATTATTTCCAGCACCTAACCTTTCATCAGAATAGTAACCTGGCTAAGAGTTTCCAATGCTTACAATAGGCTTTGCCTTAGCATCAGCCTGAAATTTCACATCAAAAGTATCTTTGGATCCTGAAAGTAGCATTTTAATAGTGTGTACACTGTCCTCAGATAATAGAAATACTGAAGCTAAAGTGAATTGGTAATAAGTTACTTCATGTGGCATACCCAAAAGATTGCTACTTTTCATCCACGCACAGCATGATTCAGAGTAATATAACAGCCAAAGGCAATGATGTGTTTGATTTGAGGAAATCAAATTTACACATTACTCTGTTTTGTAAAAGCATTTGTTTAGACCCGATTTCATGACTTCCAACATCTGCAGAAATACACAATAACGGAATCAACCTGACAAATGAAATTAGCCTTCAGTTTAAGGATTTCAGCAGTATAGTTTGAACTGTCAAACCAAATCATGTGAGCTTTTTATACAGTAGATAGAATTTAGGAACACAGGAACAGAAGCAGGCCATTCAGCCTCTCATGGTTACCCCACCGTTCAATGTAATCATGTTTGATCAAATACTTTAACGCCTTTTACTCATTCTAGTCCTGCACACCACTGCTAATCAGAAATATATCAAGCTGTAGCTTAAACATTCTCAAAAATTGAGCCCCTGCAGCCCCTTGTGGTATAGAATTCCAAAGGTCACAACTTTTGGAATAAAAATTCTGCTAATCTCAGATCTAAGTGGCTTCCCCGTTACTTTTAAATTGCGCTCCCTGGTTCTAGATTCCCGAACCAAGAGAAGCATTTTACCTGCATCTGCTCTGTCTAACCCTTTAAATATTTTGTAAGCTTTCATGTGAACACTTCTTGTTCACTGAAACAGAATTTCACCTGGACCATCTCTGACACCTCCCTCCCTTTCCTGGACTTCTCCGTCTCCATCTATGGTAACCGCCTCAACACTGACATCTATTTCAAGCCCACCAACTCCCACAGCTACCTGGACTACACCTCCTCTCATCTACCCTCCCGCAAAAATTCGATCCTTTACCCCCAATTCCTCCGCCTCCACCGCATCTGCTCCCAAGATGGGGTATTCCACTCCTGAACATCCCAGAAGTCCTCCTATTTCAAGGACCGCAACTAACCCCCTCCAGTGATCAAAAATGCCCTCAATCGCATCTCTTGCATTTCCTGCACTTCTGCCCTCACATCCCCTCCCGCCCAACAAAAATAAAGACAGAATCCCCCTTGTCCTCTCATATCACCCCACCAACCTCCGTATCCAGTGTATCATTCGCCGCCACTTCCACCACCTACAATCTGATCCCACAACCAGATATTTCCCTCCCCGTCCATATCTGCCTTTCGTAGGGAGTGCTCATTCTGCGAACTCCCTCGTCCGCCCCACATTCCCCACTAACCCTACCACAGCCAGCATCTGTCCCTGCAACCGCAGGAAGTGCTACACCTGCCCCTACACATCCCCGCTCACCCCCATCCAAGGCCCCATATCTGACAGGGGTTCACTTGTACATCCTACAACTTGGTCTACTGTATCTGTTGCTCCTGATGTGGCCTACCCTATATTGATGAGACCAAGCACAGACTCAGGGACCATTTTGTAGAGCATCTGCGCTCTGTACACGACAAATAAAACCTTTCGGTCGCCAACCATTTTAACACCCCTCCCACTCCCTGGGTGACATGTCCATCATGGGTCTCCTCCAGTGTCACAATGACACCACCCACACACTGGAGCAGCAGCACCTTATATTCCACCTTGGGAGCCTACAGCCCAATGGCCTTAACAGAGAAATCACGTTTTAAAATCTCCCCACCCCTGGCTTCATCCCATGTCCAACCCTGTCTCTCATCCCCACTTCCTTGACCCGACACAACCAGTCCATCTTCTTCCCAACCTATCCGCCCCACCCTTCCTGCTGACCAATCCCCAGTAACCCCACCAGCATTCATCTACCTTTCCCCAGCCTCACCCATCCTCCCTCCCGCCTCTTTGACCCCACACAACCTGTCCATCTTCTCTCCCACTTCTCCACCTCGCCCTTCCCACTGACCAATCCCCACCACTCCCTACTTGCATTCACCTATCACCATCCCACCTACCTTCCCCAACCCCACCCCTCTTCTATTTAGTTCCCAGCTCCCTTCCCCCTCCCCATTTCTGGAGAAGGTTCCTGAGCTGAAACGTCAATTTTCCTGCTCCTCTGATGCAGCCTGGCCTGCTGTGTTCCACTAGCTCCACACTATGTTGTCAGAATACAGGTCCAGTTTGCCCAATCTCTCTCCATAGGATGGTCCTGCCACCCCAGAACATGTATGGTGAGCCTTCATTTCATTTCCTCCACGGCAATGATAGCTTCCCTGAGTTAAGAAGATCAAAACTGCACAGTATTCTAGGTGCAGTCTAACCAAGCTCCTATCGAATTGAAGCAAGACATCACTTACTCCTGTACTCAAATCCTCTTTCAATAAAGGATAATATTCTATTAGCTTTTCTTTTAGTTTGCTGTACCTGCATGTTAGCTTTCAGTGACCTATCGACAAAGGCTTTTTTTTGTACATTTCCATTTTCCAACCGCTTATTATTCAAGAAGTTGTCTGCAAATTGTTTTTTTTTCCGACCTATGCGGATAATATCACATTACATTCCATCTGTCACGTTCTTGCCTATTCACGGCCAAATCTTTCTTTACATCTTTCTCAAAATACTGTTTCCACTTAGCTTTGCAAGATCTGCAAATTTGGAAATGTTACACTTGGTTCTGATCTCCAAATCAGTGGCACGTATTATGAACAGCCGGGGCACAAGTACTGGTCCTGTAGTACCCAACTACTCACAGCCTGCCAATGAATGACCCATTTGTCCCTACCTTCTGTTTTCTCTCTGTTAGCCAGTCAGTAATCTTGCACCAGTAAATTGCCCACTTCAATGACACCATTCATTTCAGATTAGTGTTTAATTATTGATCCTGGTATTCCCAGTTGTGTCAATGAAGTTAGTTTGAAATCTTGGTTTCATTTATACGTTCAACTGACTTCCAGGGGTTTTCCAGCATGAACGCCACATGCTGTTACACTATAGATACTTCTGTAGAACAAACCCTCCAGTTGGTTCACAGCACTAAGCATATGCACTCATTTCTCAATGATTATGTCAAATGTCAGCATTCTTGCAGTAATTTCACCAAGTGCTCTGAGGCAGATTTGGAAGCGAGCCAATTTAAACAAAGATACATTGACCAATTTGCCTACATGTTCCTGCTTCCAGCTGCTGTTCCCAGGGATGGACGGGGTTCATTGTCATCGACCTACCCTGGTAGTGGCAGGAGACCACTCAAAATACGCAATTAGGCAAAAAACTGCATCTTTCCACCAACACCACCAGTGTAGCAAGGGTCTCAAGATAGCAGTGTTATCACTGCTGGAAACAGAGACACAAGAGACACAGGCCAATGGCTGTGTGAAAGGGGCTCCAAAATCCCACCTCAGCATATGTCCACACTGACAGCACCTCAACAAATGACAGGAGACAGATACACAGCTGGACAACAGAGTACCAAGAGATTTAAAAGCTTTTTAACATTTAACAACTCAAACATGCTGAGGCTCATGTCTGCTGCAAGAGGGACTGCCCACTGCCAGTGTAGCTTCAGAGGTCTGATGGGTAGGATTTTCCAACTTCTCTTTAAAGTATGGCACAGGAAACCTACCACCAGCAAGACAGCCCGTTAGATTAGATTAGGCATCATTGTCATTGGTAAAGTTGCCATAGTTTTATCAGACATCAGGGCTGGTCTTTCATCAGGGAGAGACAACTGGTGGCGGTTTAACCTGAGGGTCACCACACCTCAGGTGAGTGGAGAGGTTGACATGGACAGTCCTTCATGGTGACCTCAGCCAGCAACTAAGTGATCAATCAGCAGGCTTTTCACCACATCACTCCCTGGGACAACGACAGCCAAACAGCTTAAGGATGGACAGAGGCCCGTGTCACCTCAGCGGCTACATTCTCTCATTTTCCTGATGCAGTGTGAACCTGAGGTTCAGGTGCAGCAACAATGTCTGGAACCAGAAGTCAATGTGTCCACAAGCCAATGCTGAAACTGCTGGCTACACAGCAATGCTGAGTCCCTGAAGTCACAGGCAGGGAAATCAAGGAAGGTGGGAGTTAAGGAGAAGTGGGATTCAGGGAGGTTGAAAGTAATAGCAGGAGTGATCTTTCAGCAGTCAACCAAACCAAACCCAGCTTTTCGATTTCACCAGTAGGGAAGGGTGACACTGCTCTTTTTGTTAAATCAATGTTCAGACATGTTATCACGCACCTGTGGAGTAGGTGGGACTTGAACCCAGTCCTCCAGGCCCAGAGACAGTAACATTACCACCATGCCACTAAAGCTCGTAAGCATCAAATCAGCAATGTTGGCCAGTGTGGGGATTGAACCAGCAATGTTGGTGTGATTAGCAACACCCTCTAACCATCTGGGATGACCAGCCACCATCTACCTCTCTTCTTGCCTGTTGGGGCCAAAGTTAATCACAGCGGCAGTGTGAAGAGTTAAGTAGTTGTTAATTGATCACTTAATTGGCAGCAATTTGGGAAGGTTGACCATGAGCCTTCTTGCCCAGCAGAACTGAGTTGTTGAGGCGGCAGGAATAGGGTGGATACTTCTCCAGTGACAACCCATCGGAATATGTGCCCTTCCCAATACTTACTCCACCACTTCCATAAAGGGGAAAGTCCTGCCTGACAACTGATAGTTATGGGCTTATTGCTACGGAACTGATCCCGTCAGATTGATTGCGCTTCCAATGTGCCTGTCCATTGTATTTCTCCTCAGCAGCACTCCCACTGCAGGCACAGGGAAAAGCTGCTAGCAGCTCTTGCAATGGAGCTGCCTGATCAATAATGCTTTCTATTTGGCTGCTTGCTGTCCCAAATCATTGGGTGATCCAAAGAGGTGGGTCTTTAACTATTTGCTGCCTGAGAAATTGAACTGGAAGATGCGCTTCTGCTGTTAAGAATGCGATCAGGACCCAAAAGTGCTCCTCACAACTAAAGATTTTCAATAGCCACAAAAGACTGACTGTAGGTGAATTAAAGCAGCAGGATTTGGTACATCCTATGTTAGATTTGCCTAGAATAAAATATTTGAATTAATAAAGTTCATCAAGTCTCAAATGTCATCATTATATAATTATTTTGAAGTGGTCTTGTTGTACAGTGGTAGTATGGCTCCAGATTTTTCCCTGGGTTGTCATACCAGCATCAGCTGTAGATCATTGTCCCCCAACTCCCTGGCTGTAACTAATTTGAAGAGTCTGAGAGTTAACATTTTGGGTCCAGGGACCCTCAGAACCCAGAATGAAGAGTCTTTCAGTTTTTACTTGAATAAGTCTTCATTTCCTTAAGAATGCCACAATGCTCTTGTCTCAATAAATTCAACAGGATTTTCCAACACCTCACTCTCAACTACTTGATTTTATCTTGAATTTAGGAAAAAAAAATTAGGCACCCATTTTATAAAATCCATCACTCGTAACAGCTATGAAATAAATGACCAATTAAATAAGTTTGATTGCAGCAGATTTGTTAGCCAGGGCACTTCAAGACCACAACATTCTTCCAGAATGCCACTGGATGCCAAATCCTACTCTAAAGACTTGAGCAAGTAATGTTTTAATGCAGCGTGGAGGGAATACTATATTGTCACAGTTGCTGTCTTTTGAGCGAGAAGTTCAACAGAATTCCTTCTCTACATTCTCAAGTGTAGATAAAAATGTCACTATTCAAAGAGGAGGTAAGTATTCTTTGTGTTCTGATCAATCTTTATCCTTCGCTAGCATCATTGGAAAAAAGATTGTGATATCTTACTACAGTTTATGGAATCTTGCTGTGCAACAATTAGCTGCCACATTTCTCTAAACTGCAACAATGGTGACACTTCAAAAACACTAAATCAGCTGTAAAGTGTTTGCCACATCCTAAGGTCATGGGAGAATCTACATAAAGACAAATTCTTCGTTCCTTAAACTATGTCATGTGATCATCAGTAGTCATATGACCACCCAGCAGACCATAGAACTACAGCACTTTAGAAAAGTTACAACACAGAAAGAGGCTATTCAGCCATCATGTATGTGCCAGGTAAATAAACATGTTCATTCTAATCCTACGTAGCTGGTGCATAGCCTTGCAGGTTATAGAGCTTCAGGCACATCAAGGTTCCCTTTAAATGAGTTGAGGATTTCCAACTCAACTACGAAACTGGGCAGCAAATTCCAGATACCCACTACCTTGTGG
The DNA here is from genome assembly GCA_024137785.1 of Ginglymostoma cirratum. Classification (NCBI taxonomy): domain Eukaryota; kingdom Metazoa; phylum Chordata; class Chondrichthyes; order Orectolobiformes; family Ginglymostomatidae; genus Ginglymostoma; species Ginglymostoma cirratum. The sequence continues at coordinate 63,477,770 of JAHRHZ010000012.1, forward strand.
GGTGAAACATTCTTTCCTTATATCCCTATGTAAGCTTTCTACCAATCACCTTAAATCTGCCTTCCGGTAATTGACCTCTCCACTAGGAGAAACAGGTCTTCCCTGTCTACTTTATTCAAGCCCCTCATTATCCTGTACGCCTTAAGTCACTCTTCAGCCTTCTCTGTTCTAAGGAAAACAATCCCAGTCTATTTAATCTTTCATCATAGCTGGTATTTTCAAGCCTTCGCTTTATTCTTGTAAAGCCCCTCTGTACCTTCTCAACACTGATGATGAACTTCCTGCAATGTGACCAGAACTACACACAAAACTCCAGCTCTGGCCGAACCAGCGTCTTGTACACTTTCAGCTTTACATCATTGTGCTTTGAATCTATACCTCATCCAGTGAAAGAAAGCATACCACCTGCCTTCTGTATGCCCAGTCCATCTTCCCTGCCAACCTCTAGGATCTGTGGATATGTATTCTAAGGTTTCTCACTTCCATCCTGCTGTGATTAGAACCAGGTGGATCATACTGACAATGAGATCCTTGATGGGAGTTGCTAACCTGGGCCAATCAGGGAGTCCTGGCTGACCAATATAAACAGGGGATTCAGAATCCCCTCATGGGGGACAGCACAGTGGCTCAGTGGTTAGCACTGCTGCCTCATAGCACCAGGGACCCTGGTTCAATTCCAGGATTGGGCAACTGTCTGTATGAAGTTTGCACATTCTCCCCATGTCTGCACGGGTTTCCTCCAAGTACTCCAGTTTCCTCCCACAGTCCAAAGGTGTGCAGACTAGGTGGATCGGCCATACTAAATTGCCTACAGTGTCAATGCACTGGGACATGCAGGGATAGGGTATGGGGTGCGTCGCTCTTCAGAGATTTGGTGTGGATTCGATGGACCGAATGGCCTGCTTCCACACAGTAGGGATTCTAGGACTTCAGGGACTGACTCTGAGCTGGCTGGTTGCAGCCAGTGTACTATGCACATGTAAATAAAGGGTGACTTGGTGACAGGATATTGACCTCTGTGCAGTTATTTCACATCCCATTCAATTTGTGTTCCCTCAATTTTGTTTGCCTCCCTAAATATGTAATCTTGTCCTTCTCTAGATTGAATTTCATTTGCCACTTATCCTGTCACTCAACCAAACTACTGATATCTTCCTTCAGTCAACAGCCATCATCTTCACAATTAACTACGCAACCAATTTTTGATTTGCCTGTAAATTTCCAAATTATGCCTCCCACATTTAAGTCTAAATCATTAATATAAACAAACTGCAAGGGACACAACGTCAAACCCTGTGGAATGTCACTGAAAACTGCTCTGCATTTGCAAAACAAAAAAACAAAATCTGTCAACCATTACTTCTGTTTCCTGTTGCTGAGCCAATTTTAGACCTAAGTCGCCACTTGTGTATCACATGGCCTTTACCATTTCTGATCAGTCTGCCATTTAGGCCCTTGTCAAATGCCATACAAAAATTCACATGGACAACATTCACTGCACTACCGTCAACAATCCTCCTTGTTACTTGCTCGAAAAATTAAATTAAGTTAGTGAGACATGACCTTTCCTGAATAATTCATGGCCGACTCACCCCAAATCCCATTTATCTTTCACCCCTGTGCTCACTGACCTGGTTAAGCAATATGTTATATGTTGCCAGACCTGCCGAGTGCTTCTAGCATGCTCTGGTTTATGTATTTTTTGTAATTTGATCATGGAATGTGAGCATGGCTGGCCAATGTTGCGGAGAAGGCAGTGGTGACTGTTTTTTTGAACCACTGCAGCAGTCCTTGAAGTGTAAGGACACCCAGAGTACTGTCAAGAAGGTGGTTCCAAGATGTTGACTGTGACAAGGAATAGTGACACAGTTCTAAGTCAAGACTGTGGGTGACTTGGAGGGAAATCAGCACCTACATGTGGTGTTCCCATGCAAGTGCTGCCCATGTCCGAGGTGGCAGAGTCATGGGTTTGAAAGGGGTTTGGTTTTCATCGAATAGGATTAATGAATCCCTACAGTGCAGAAAGAAGACATTTGTCCAATCAAGACCCTCTGAAGAGCATCTCACCCAGACCCATCCCAAGCCCATAACCCCAAATTTACAGTGGCTAATCCACCTAACCTATCACATTCCTGGACACTACGGGATAATTTAGCATCGCCAATCCATCTACCCTGCACATCTCTGGTCTGTGGGAGGAAACTGGAGCACCTTGCAGAGGGAGGGTGTGTAAACTTCACACAGACAGTCACCTGGGGCTGTATTCCCTTGTTTTTGTTTGCCCTCCCTAAATGTATAACTTTGTCCTTCTCTAGATTGAATTTCATTTGCCACTTATCCTCTCACTCAACCAAACTATTGACATCTTCCTTCAGTCAACAGCCATCACACTGCCGATACCCTAACCATAACATTTCATAACTCCCTGGAGTCAGAAGTTGTCCCTCTGGATTGGAAAATTGCTCATGTCACTCTGGTCTTTAAGAAGGTTTTCAGAGGAAAAATCACGAAATTATAAGCTGGTTAACCTGACATCTGTGGTGGGGAAATTGTTGGAGTCTATAATCAAGGGTAGAATAACTGACCGCCTCAGAAAATATCAGTTAATCAGGAGAATCAGCATAGATTCATAATGGTTAGGACTTGCATGAAAAACCTCACAGCTTTTTGAAGAGATGACAAAGGTGGTGGACAGAGGTAAGTTTTTGGATGTTATTCACATGGACTTCCACAAGGCTTTTGACAAAGACCCACACAAGAGATTGTTAGCTAAAGAGGAAGCCCATGGAATTGAGGGAAAAGTACTGACTTTGAATGGCAGGAAACTGCGAGCTGGAATAATGGACGCACTCAATTTGACAGGATGTGACGATGTCGCAGTGTCCTGCAGAGATCTGTGTTGGGTCCTCAATTATTCAATTTTCAATAATGACTTAGATAACGGCATTAAAAAGTGAAATACCCAAATCTGACGATGACACAGAATTGGATAGCCCTGCAGACGGTGCTGATGGTAGCATCAAATTACAACAGGGCATCGATAGTTTAGTGAATGGGCAAAGCTGTGGCAGATGGATTTTAACACAAGCAAGTGCGGTTATCCATTTCGGACTGAAAAAAAGGATAGATGAAGATTTTGTTCAGGAGGTCAAAGTTAAATACAGTGGATAGCCAATGCGATTTGAGGTTCAGGTGCATAGCTCTTTAAAATGTCACAAGTGTGTAGAAAATAGTCAAGAAGTCTAATGGAATGCTGGTTTTCATATTTAAATGGCTGGAGTATAGGGATGCAGACTGCATGCTGCAGTTAATCAAAACCCTAGTTAGATGCCAGTTAGTGTGCTGTGAGCAGATCTAGGCATCACACCTTAGGAAGGATGTTTTGGCCCTGGAGGGATTTCAATACAGACTTAAAATTGATACTTGGATTTCAGGAGTTAAGTAATAAACAGAGATCAGACAAATTAGGCCTTTATTCTCCCCAATTTAGAAGGTCAAGGGATGATCTAATCAAGGACTTTGGGGTATCACAGGGAAAAACAGGGTAGATAAAGACAAACCATTTCCAATGGTTGAAGAAATTTCTGGAATTGGGGGCTTGGTCTAAGAATTAGAGCCAGGCCATTCAGAAGAGATGTTAGAAAGCACTTCTATGCAAAAGTGCATTAGAGCTCTCTTCTTCAGATGGCAGTCATTAAATTTAAATTTATGATGGACTTTTATTTATTAAGCGAGGGTACTAAAGAATATGGGTCTAAGGTAGGCGTATGGAGTCAGGCCACAGATTAGCCATGATCTACTGAAAGACAGAGCAGGCCTGAGGGCCTGAATGGCCTACTCCTGTTTCAATGTACCTATATGCATATTATACATTCCACTCAGCTGACCTCACTTGCCATGATTTAGACTTGAGCTTTGTCTTACAAACTCCTTACAACCAACAAACCACATAAAAAGACCTTACAAACTGTAAAACACGCAAAAAAGCATAAAGCACCCCTTCCCCACTACACCCAATTTCCCAGAAATTGACTGTGCCTGACTCAGGATGTGCTCTCTCCCGCCAGCTCTGGCTAAAGCATGTACAACATCCGCTTGAAATGAAATTTTATGCTGGAGAATAAAATTAGATTAAACAATTTGTACTGCGTTGGAATCTAGAGAGTAGTTTCCTAAAGTGAGTTTTTTAAAAATATTTCCCATTAGTGTCATATGAAATGGGATTTTCCCATTCAAATTTTTTTCTTTTAATCCTCTACGTTTTGAAACCAAGCAGGCAAACTACTTGCACGCAACATCTAGAGAAAATGAGGTCAAACTGCTGGAGGGTAAAATGGAAAGCGCACCGCTTCAATTCCTTCATCAGGCACAACTCCGGTTGCGGCAGAGGAAGCACAGTTGCTCTCTTTCTGCTACTTCTTACATCTTGTTAAAAATCTACAGGGCATGCTAAACAAAATTGTAAAGAATTGAATGAGTAATTTTTACTGCTGATGTGATAATGGTAAAACAAGATATAATCAACTGACAGAAATATTTCTGTGAAGTTTAACACTTGGATTAAAAAAAAACATTTTGTTATTCATTCATGGCATATGGTTAACACCCTGGGCCTGCATTTATTGCTCATCCTTAATTCCTCAGAGGGCAGTTAATAATCAACCACATTTCCGTGCATCTGGAGTTACATGTTACCAGAAAAGGTAAAGGTGATAGACTTCTTTCCCTAAAAGGGCCTTAGTGAACTAGATGGGTTTTTATGACAATCAACAGTTGTTTCACGGTCATCATTAGGCTAGCCTTTTGTTCCAGATTTATACTGAATTCAAATTTCACCATCTGCCATGTTGGTATTTGAACCCATGACCCCAAAACAATGGTTGGTTTCCAGGTTGCTCATCCAGTGACGTTTACCAGTAAGCCAGTGGTTTTCAATCAAGTGTGCTGTGAGAACTGTGCAAGAGTGCCATGAAATTTTGTACAGAAGTAATGAAAATCAATGTAAAAAACGCTTTGATTCATCTTTAACAATGTGCTATCTAACCAAAATAACAACTCATAAAGCTTGTGAAAATTTATCAAATTAGATGCCAGGTATTGGTCTTTTGATTCTAAAATGTGAACATTCTAAAAGCAGGTGGCCAAAGGGCAAAATTGAGGTGACGTGATAGTTTTTACGAGGTATCATAGAAACCAGTCAAAAGGTAGTTGTGTGATTTTTTCATTGATAGCAAAACGACATAAAACAAGCAAAATTGGCATAGATACCTAAATGGACAGTATCCTTGTTACTTTGCAAAATCTGTTTTATTTCCCTGGATTAAGAAGAAATGGCTATGTTTATTGTCAAAAGAGGTAATTCCTCCAGTAATTCAATGATGGACGAAATATCTGAACCCAAAGTAAAGAAACAGCGAGAACCATTCAGAGACAGTACAATAAGAGCTATTTAGTCTTTGGATTTTCACGGACAGGAAATGCCACTTACCCCTAACCTGAATGTTTCAACTGCAGAGAGAAGTTGGCAAATGTTGCAATGGTACCAAGTAAGTTAACACACTATTTGCTGCCAAAATGTCTATCTCTTATGAACAAAGGCATTCAGTACTTCATGAGCTTGAAAGAACAAAACATGAAGCAGACCCAATGTCTGATGGAGTGTGTGCAGATATCAGATAAAAGCTCAAGAGGCTAGTTACCTGGTGGCTGAGCTTGTAGCAAATCAATGAAGCGCCATACCACTGCCGAAACCTTAATCATGGTTGCATATATTAAAAAATATCATAGGTGTGGTATTAGGAGGTGATAATGCAAAAGAGGTCGACAAATTCCGCTCTCTGACAATACTATTAAATGGTGAATTGATGACATGTCAGCTAGTACAGGAGATGCTGCAAGGGAAGCTAGCTGCTAGTGGGAACACGCTGTATTTTTTCCAGTGAATTTTAAACATTAATGCATTTGATCCTTCATGCTTGTTGTTTGCATTATGTTGCAAGTGTAGTAAGACCGTAACAATAAACATGACGACTATGAGCAACAAACCCAGCTGAGAAAAAGTGTTTAGTACCATGGGTTTGTTTGTCTCATTGAAGTATGCCAGGTTACAGAAAAGGTTGGAAACCACTGCACTATGCCAACACCTCCCCAATTCTTTTTCTTACATAGACGGTTCAATGAGAAGATGAAATTTTTGACAATGCTTTCTTAAAACTACTTTCAAGGAAAATGAAACAACTGATACACATAAACAGAAAAAGATCTTACTGTCATACGTCAAAGGATATGTTTACTTGTGTACAATAAATCAAATACTATTATTATTTTGGCTTTAAAGATATTACATGCAGGCTAGAACTTCTCTAGTTTTAGTTGAACATGTTGTGGACTTTAGACCATACATAGCTTAATCAGTGATGCACATTCCAAATCTGCATGCAAAAACATGATGTATTCTGCTCCATTTTTTTTCCTCCTTCCTCTCTTAACAATTCATCATTAACTAAAGAGACAAAATAAATGCACAAACCGTGTCACTGTGCTTTTTAGAACTTTCGGAGAACATAATGCCCTGGTCCTTAATGTTTAATTGCAAGTGTATTACTGAAGTTTCTACAAAAGAAGCAAATATTCTTTTTCAGATGGTCTAACATTACTAATCCATAATTCTCAACCTTTTCATGGCTCAATGGCTTCTTTACGAGTGGTTAGTAATCATGGATCCATTCATATACATTGTAATGCTATATAATCGTTACAATATCAAGGTATTGTACATAAGGAGCAGTTTAATTTGTTTTAAGACATCATCTGTATATACTCCGAGGAGGAGGGGGTAGGTAGGAGTATAATTATGATGTTGTTGGACTAGTCATCCAGGCGCCTAGGCTAATTTTAAGGGGAGATGGGTATTAATCCAAACATGGCAGATGGTTGAATTTGAATTTAATAATATCTGGAATAAAAGGCTAGTCGAACGAAGACTGTTTACACATCGTCAATTGTCAACTCACAAATGTTCTTGACAGAAGGAAACCTGCTATCCTTAACAGGTCTTGATTAAATGTGACTCCAAACGAAGAGCAATATGGTCAATTTTTACTGCCCTCTGAAACTGCCCAGCAAGCTACTCTGTTCAAGGCAATTAGGGATGGACAAATGTTAACCTTGCCAGTGGGGCCCACGCCCATGCAAAATTAAAAACAAAACTTACAGATCCCAGTGAGAGGTGTCTGCCTTTTTCTCACTGCACCACCCTTGGTGTGATGTTTAAAAATGATTTTTTTTAAAAAAAACATTCTTTTTAAAAGCTATCATTTCTTGTTATTCAGGAAGACATCAATGGAATTGAACAAAGTGCTGCACAAACTACCATTAAAAAAATCACAGAGACACTAAGAACTGCTGACGCTGGAGTCAGAGATAACAAAGTGTGGAGCTGGACGAACACAGCAGGCCAGGCAGCATCAGTGGAGCAGGAAAGTTGAAGTTTTGAGTTGGGACCCTTCTTCAGAAATGGGGGAGGGGGAGGGAGCTCTGAAATAAATAGACAGGAGGGGTGGGACTGGGGAAGGTAAGTGCAATGGGGATAGGTGAGTGCGGGTAGGCAGTGGTGGGGATTGGTCAGTGAGGTGGGAGGGAAGATGGACAGGCTGAGTCAGGTTGTGTCAAATCAAGGAGGCAGGGATGAGAGGGACGGTTGGTCTTAGGATGAGGTTGGGGCTGGGGAGATTTTGAAGCTAGTAAAGTCTACATTGAGACCATTGGGTTGTAGGCTTCCAAGGTGGAATATGAGGTGTTGCTCCTCCAGTTTCTGGGTGACGTCATTGTGACACTGGAGGAGGCCCAGGATGGACATGTCGCCCAGGGAAACCAATAAAGAGTGGTTGGAGGTTAATTTAACACCTTTCTGCATTTTCTTGAGTAACAATATACCAAAGTCTCAAATTCAGACAGCTTTTTCTACGTCACTCTGTATGAGAATTTAACCGAATGTTTGTCTTTTTAAGCAGTGTAAGCCAGTCCTGAGTGGCCTTTTGAAAGCAGGATCAGATCCATGGCACCCCGATTAGTTGCCCACATTGCTCATCCAGGTGGGAAGATATAACTGGACACAGAGAACAAAAACTGTTCTGTTCTTTACACTGTCAATAAGGTATAATGCAGCATAACCTAGTGAAATTGGAAGTACTACTTCAGTTAGAAACAATTATCAGAAAAAAATGCTTGTTCATATGAATATACACTTGGTGACAGCAGAGTTTTGTAAATATATTAGCTTTCAAAATGAGAGACTGCTGGAGAAGCTCAGCAGGTCTGGCAGCCGCTGTGCAAGGAAATCATTTCTCCCAATAGATGCTGCCAGAACTGCTGAGCTTTTCCAGCATCCGCAGTTCTTTCAGTTTTTATTTAGCTTTCAGGATGACTGAATTGTTATTCCTCAATGAAAAGTTATATGTCAGTTTTACACTTAACTAACATTTCAAATGAACTAGAAGTTAATTCAGAATTAATGTTAATTCTCTTCTATATACAAAGGGCCAGAACTTCCAAACAGTGGCAATCTCACAGATTGGACAGTAGGTGTTAGGTCCGGGCAGTGTGGGGTTGGGGTGTCTAAGTGGTTTGGTGTGTGAAGTAAGTATGGAGTTAATGTGACTCCCGAATGACTATTAAACAAAGGATTTAAATGTGTAAGATTTCCTGAGTAACTATTTTACAAAGTTTCATTTGAACCCGCTGATGTCTCTAATTTTAATGGAGACATTCAAAGGATTCCAGGCAGAGATTCAACAGAATCTTTAATCTCCCTGATAATTCCTTCGGACTGTACTATGATGGTGATTCCACAGGGTGTCGATGCACAACTCCCATCTACGCTGAAATAAAGACTGTCTGGCTAATGGAAAATCCAGGCTAAAAGTTCTCAAAGTTGAATGTTACAGCTTTAACAAAAACCTGACTTGCCACAAAACCTCCCACGCTAAGCAAAAAATGTAAAGTTGGGGTGATATTTATAGCTGGAGGATAACACAATCAATCCTCTGATCAAACCACAACTAATATTCAAACTGAAATTGAATTGAGCAATGTGTCTGACATAATATTTAATAACAGTTAACAGTTAATCCAACACACAGCGTACACACAGAAGACAAACGTGCAACTGATGTACGGTATTGTTTGCATTGTCTTGCAAACTGAAATACATTAAAAATAAAAAACTGAAAGAACTGGGGATGCTGTAAATCAGGAACAAAAACAAAGTTGCTGAAATGCTCAGCAGGCATGGCAGCATCTGTGAAGGGAAAAAACAGAGTTAACGTTTCAGGTCCGATGACCCTTCCTCAGAACACAGGAGGAAGGGTCCCCGGACCCGAAACATCAACCCTGTTTTTTCCTTCACAGATGCTGTCAGGCCTGCTAAGCTTTTCCAGCAACTTTGTTTTTGTACATTAAAAATCAATTTGGAGACAGTTTTTCATGAGAGTGAGAAATTGGGAGAATCATAGTCAGCTGGTGCTATGGTCTCATCGGGGAGAAAGCGGGAGAATAGGGTTGAGGAGTTTATCTGCCATGATTGAATGGTGGAGCACACTCGATGGGCCGAATGGCCTAATATCTGCTCCAATGTCATATGGTCTTATGGCTTTTGAGCTTCCAGTTAACAGGAACTAACTTCCCTTTATCCTCTTGAATTGGAAATCCATAACACAGTGTAGTGATTGTTATGAGGTCAGCCAGGTGGACCTGATAGGATAACAGTTCCCTTTTTGGGGCTTTTAACCTGGTCCAAGCAGGGAGCCCTGGCTGACAGATAAGAACAGGAGTGTCAGGGGTTCTGTTCACTCTGAGAGCTGGCTCTGAGGGAGCTGGATCAGTGTCAAGGGCTCCCCAAGTGTAAATAAAGGGTGACCTGGTGATGGGTTGAGGATTGGCTGTCTGACAGAAGGCAGAGAGTTGGGATAAAAGGCGCTTTTTCGGAATGGCAACCGGTGACAAGTGGTGTCCCGCACGGTTCAGTGTTGGGGCCGCAGCTGTTCACCTTATATATTAATGATCTGGATGAAGGCACTGGGGGCATTCTGGCGAAGTTTGCTGATGATACGAAGTTGGGTGGACAGGCAGGTAGTACGGAGGAGGTGGGGAGGCTGCAAAATGATTTAGACAGTTTAGGAGAGTGGTCCAGGAAATGGCTGCTGAAATTCAACGTGAGCAAATGCGAGGTCTTGCACCTTGGAAAAAAGAATACAGGCATGGACTATTTTCTGAACGGTGAGAAACTTCATAAAGCCGAAGTACAAAGGGATCTGGGAGTGCTAGTCCAGGATTCTCTAAAGGTTAACTTGCAGGTTGAGTCTGTGATGAAGAAAGCAAATGGAATGTTGTCATTTATCTCAAGAGGGTTGGAATATAAAAGCAGCGATGTGCTTCTGAGACTTTATAAAGCTCTAGTTAGGCCCCATTTAGAATACTGTGTCCAATTTTGGGCCCCACACCTCAGGAAGGACATACTGGCACTGGAGCGTGTCCAGCGGAGATTCACATGGATGATCCCTGGAATGGTAGGCCTAACATACGATGAACGGCTGAGGATCCTGGGATTGTATTCATTAGAGTTTAGAAGAAGGTTGAGGGGAGATCTAATAGAAACTTACAAGATAATGCATGGCTTAGAAAGGGTGGACGCTGGGAAGTTGTTTCCGTTAGGTGGGGATACTAGGACCCGTGGGCACAGCCTTAGAATTAGAGGGGGTCGATTTAGAACGGAAATGAGGAGACATTTCTTCAGCCAGAGAGTGGTGGGCCTGTGGAATTCATTGCCACGGAGCGCAGTGGAGGCCGGGACGTTGAATGTCTTCAAGGCAGAGATTGATAAATTCTTGATCTCGCAAGGAATCAAGGGCTACGGGGAGAGTGCGGGTAAGTGGAGTTGAAATGCCCATCAGCCATGATTAAATGGCGGAGTGGACTCGATGGGCCGAATGGCCTTACTTCCACTCCTGTGTCTTATGGTCTTATGGGTTAGATTAGGTTAGACTAGACTAGACTAGTCTAGACACTGGTCTCTGTGGAGGTATTTCACACATCACCAGCTGACAACCAGTTTCATAATTTTTCCCAGTTACAGTTTTTTTAAAAAAAAGCTGTTTACCGCAGTTACCAAGTGTGAGTGAATCATGTTCACATAAATTTACAACTTTGCAAAACGAATTCCTCAGATTGATGGCAGCCCTGAGGCACTTTTGGTAAGTATTTGGAATCAATCTGTTCAGACATGGTTTGACAGATCTCTAGAGAAATTCATGTGTAACCACTTTTGTTTTCCAAAACTGTTACACAATGGCTACAATCTTAACTCTTGAGTTACACAAACACAACTGCGAAATACTGCAGATACTGGAAATCTGAAAGCATATCACCCCCCCTCTCCATTTTCTGAAAATATGGACATCAGGTAATGTCTGAGGAAGGAGCTATGTTCCAGGTCGATCACCTTTTTAATCGATAAAAGCTTTTGATTAAAATATCAACATGAGAGTAACAAGCTTGAAGCAAGTTGTTAAGTGGCAACTTCCAAGTCACTTTGTGTGAGCATCAAATCACAACCCTCTATATTTCTTGTCTTGGTGGGGGGGGGAGGGAGCGGTGGTAATGGTGTCCCTCAGGAATGGCCTGGTAAGTTTAAAATTGTGACCTCCAGTTTGGTCCTCCTAGCTTGGGTTCACTCAGTGGTGGAAGGAAACATCGGCTCAAAGTGTCAGGAACCCATTCTTGGGAGACACATTCAGTGGAAACTACCTCCTTAGTGCAATCGCAAACTTACCAGCCACAAAGTGCACCAATTCCAGGTAATATGACACTCTGTACACAAGTTCCTTCCAACTATTTCAAACCCTAACTAGCCTCAGAACTCAGACTCCAACTAATACATTGTGACCCCCTCAAGCTGAATTAATAAAGTGATCATGCACTTACTACAGATACCAAGCAGTGATTTCATAAGCTATGCTGAAAAGTGTCGTAAATGGTACACCTTAATACACAACTTCAAAAATTGTCAATATGTCAGCCTTGACTCAGCAGTCTGCCTCTAGTCTGCCCAAAACCTCGAAGGTAGAGGGATTTGACTAAATAATTTCGGCTAACACTCCACTGCAATACTGAGCGAATGTGGCACAGTTGCCACCTTTTGAAGAGTAGCATTAAAACATGATCCTGGATGCCCTTTGTGGGAGATACACAAGATTCCATAGCAAGATTCTGAAGAAAAGCAAGGACATTTCAACTGGTGACAAGGTCAGTGTTTATCCCTCAACCAACTATCATTAATGATTCAAAGAAAGTCATATTGTGACTGTGAAATTTTACAACGTTCAAACCAATTGTGTGTATTCTACATTATAACTACATTTCTAAAGTGTTTATTGCCTGCAAAACTACTTGGGATTCCCTGAAATCAAAATGGCTGCAATCTCCTGTAAGTCCATTTCCAAGTATTGTCTCTTTTTAAAAGAAGTTTTTTTCCCCCCCTCTGGGAGGCTGCAGGATCTCTCTCTTCCTCAGCACTGTTTGCTGTTCCTAGTGGCATTGGCGAACAGCCAACCTGTTGATTGGGGCAAGACAGCAAAACCGCCAGCAACTGCTAATGAGCTGCCTTCCATAAACACGAGGCAGGGTGGGATCTGCTTGTTGGTAACGTGCATGCTGCTGACAAGCATTTCCTGCCATTGTCAAGACTCAATCTGTTGGAAAATTTCGCCATTCTGTTTAGCTCGACTTACCCGTCACTTTCATTTCTACTTTAATTCACCAACGCCTCAGCATGAAAACATATATCAGACCAAGTGCAGAAGTTTACAATGATTAAAAAAAATTATGCGCACGCAATATTATTAGTTCTAACGACTGGTGCATTCTCAAACAAACACTCATTACAAAACTATTCCTTTGACAGACGGTAACAGAGCTACTCAATACTTCCAGCATTTTATGTTCAAGTTCCATTTTTTCCCAGTATCAGATACCTAACTGGATTATTATTAACAAGAATAACATCAAACCACAGGCATTGCACACTTCTGTCACACAATATCCTGCTTTTTAACTCATAATTTCATTGCAAAATTTGGTCTCAACCTTTTAACTTATACTACCTTTAGAAGTGAAATACATTTATTTTAATGGACTAGATCATGTGGCACTAGGTACAAACATGGGTCGAGAGTAGGCCATTTGGCCCTTACGAGCCTGCTTTAATAAAACCATGACAGATCTGATTTTAACCTCAATGCTACATCACTCTAAATTCTTGCTAATCTCTGATAATCTTTCACCCCCTTGATATTCAAGAATGTATATCTCTTCAATAAAAATATTAAAAGTAAGGATGACGCATTCAGCAATTACAACAATCTTCATCCAGAAGTGCCAAGTGGATGATCCACCTCAGCCTCTCACAGAGGTCCCCAGCATCACAGGTAACAAAGTTCCGCCAATTCAATTCACTCCATGTGATATCAAGAAACGGCTGGAGGCATTGGACACTACAAAGACTATGACCCTGACAACATTCTGCCAATAACGCTGAAGACCCTTACTCCAGAAGGTGTTGCATACTGAACCAAGCTGTTTCAGTCCAGCTACAACACTGGCATCTAATCGACAATCTGGAAAATCGCCAAGGTATGTTCTGTATACAAAAAGCAGGTCAAATTCAAGTTGTCTAATTACTGCCCCATCAGTCTCCTCTCGATCATCAGTAAAGTGATCGAAGGGGTCATCAACAGTGCTATTAAGCAGCACCTGCTCAGCAATAACCTGCTCAGTGATGCCCAGTTTGGGTTCTGCCAGGGCCACTCAACCCCTGTCCTCGTTACAGCCTTGGTTCAAACATGGTCAAAAGAGCTGAATTCCAGAGGTGAGGTGAGAGAGACAGCCCTTGACATCAAGCACACATTTGACTGAGAGTGGCATCAAGGACCCTAAGCAAAACAGCAGTCAATAGGAATCTGTGGAAAGCTCTCCACTGGTTGGAGTTGTACTTGACAGAAAGAACGATGCTTGTGGTTGTTGGAAGTCAGTCATCTCAGCTTCAGGACACCTCTGCAGGAGTTCCTCAGGGTACTGTCCTAGGCCCAACCATCTTCAGCTGCTTCATCAATGACCTTCCCTCCATCAGAAGGTCAGAATTAGGGATGCAAGTCAATGATTGCACAATGTCAGCACCATTTGCGACTCCTCAGATATTTAAGCAGTCCATGCCCAAATGCAACAAAATTTGGAGGTTATACAGGCTTGGGCAGACAGTGGGCATGTGACATTTGCACCACACAAATGCCAAGCCATTTCGAATTGAGAGAGAATCAAAACATCACCCTTGACATTCATTAATGTTACCATCACCGAATCCCGCCACTATCAACATCCTGGGAGGCTCCTGTTGACTGGAAACTGAACAGGACTAACCATATAAAATCATGGCTACAAGGGCAGATCAGTGGCTAGGAATCCTGCAGTGGGTACCTCATCTCCTGACTCCCCAAACCCTGTCCACCATCTACAAGGCTGGAGTGTGATTGAATATTCCCCCGTCGCCTGGATGAATGCAGCTCTAACAACAATCAAGGAGCCTGTTGCCACCCTGGACAAAGTAGCCTGCTTGATTGGCACCACTTCAGCATTCAGTTCCTCTAACACTGATGCCCAGTTGCACTACAAAATTTCATCAAGGCTCCTTAGACAATCCATGGCCACTACCACCTAGAAGGACAAGGGCAGCAGACACATGGGAATGCTACCACCTGCAAATTCCCTTCCAAGCCACAGACCAATCTGCCCTGGAAATACATCACCATTCTCTTGTTGTCACTGGAGCAATGTCTTGGGTCCTAACACCACTGTGCCCCAAGGAGTTGAACCCTTTTACAGTTCAAGAAGGCAGCTCACTACTACCTTTTCCAGCGAATTTAAAGATGGGCAATATTTATCTACAAGATACCTTGCTTCTTTCACACCACCTTCCAATCTCATGACCTCTGCCACCTTGAAGGACAAGGGCAGGGCAAGCATGGAAAACCCATGTGCCAGAAACTAACTAAATTACATACCATCCTGACTATGAACTTCACTAGTGCTGGGTGAAAATCCTAGAACACCCTTCTTAGCTGCACTGTGAGTGTCCCAACACCCCAAGGACTGGAACGATCAAAGAAGACAGTTCATCACCATTTTCTCCGAAAGTAATTAGGAACGAGGAACAAATGTTGGCCTTGCTAGTGGTACTCACATCCCACAAATGGATTAAGAAGTAAATATACAGAATCTTAACACATTTTAAATATGCCCTGGTAAAATAAATTCTCTTCAAAATAGTCATGTTTTAAGTAGGTATTCATTTTTCATTTTTTAAAAAGTTAATTACTTCCAAAAATGACTTCTTACAGGGGTCAATGTAAACAAATGTTGCAACTTACTAAGTATAATCACACGGTTTAAAAGTAGCATTACAGGACAAACCCAAAATGGTGTAAAAGCAGAAGAAGACTTTATTTTTAAAAATGAAACTGCAGACATGACAGCTTTTGACAAATTGCAACAAGGCGAATGAAACATAGGGGAACAGTTGTTAGTGGTAATCCAAGGACAGGAGTTAACGCTCTGGAGACAAATGTCTAAATCCCACATAGCAGATGGTGGAATTTAAGTTCACTTATTAAGTATGAAATAAAAAAAACCACACAGTCTCAGTAAAGATCATGATATTGCTGGATTGCTGTGAACTAAACATCTGCTTCAATAACATCCATTTGAAAAGTTACATCAGCTTTCATAACATGGTCTGTCCAACATTTTACCTCAGACACACAATGTGGTTGAACTTTATTAGTCCATTATAGAGGGTTGTTAAGTCTCAGTTATAACAAACTAACGTTAGAAACTTGCGCCAAAACTGAAGGCGCTGTTCCACTGATTTGTCTAAACAAATTAAAAGTAATTACACCAAATCAAAACTTATAATCGATGCCTTAGGACAGAATCTTGTGTTCTCCCCATGACAGTTTTGTTGACAAGAGGAATGAAATTAGGAGGTGGCGTCATGTTTGTGGTTATCATGTTAATGATAATGGTCTAATAAACAAATCATTCATCAGGGGCTGGATAATTTCATGGGCTAGTTTACTCAAAACAATAAAAACGCATTTTCAGTCATGAAGGAGGCATTAAGGAAAACTAACTGGCGTAGATTTGTGCAGCTTGCAGACGTATAAACCAGTTGCTGGGCAGAGTCACAGCACTGTATGCACAGAGCAAATGGAGCCCTTAAAGGCAAATACACATACAACAATCCTCCTTTCCAAAGGTGTAACTATTTACAGTGACAGGTAAGCCTAAGAATCTCCACAACATACAGGTTGCTATTTGTAGATACGTCCAGATCACCTGATGTTGAGTTGGTCTGCAGGTGCCATTGACTGACCACAGTCATCAATGATATTGCCCGTTGATCCTGTTCGGTACATGGCACAAAATGCCACAGGATTGCAGGACAGTTGGGAAACTGGAACAGAACTGATTTGGTCCTTGGTGTCATCACCATTTCACTGTTGTGTATGGACTTCATACGATTTTAGTTCGGAGCACACTCTCATCACCTCAACTGGTTACCATGTACATTCTCTGGGATCAGGAATGTAAACTTATTGTTATACTTGTAATATTGACAACTGAACCTGCATTTTTTAATCATACACGTTGGACATCTTATCTTGCAGTTTTACAAGCTACTCTTGGTTTCAAAGGGGTATTTTGGGTACGAGTTGGTAAATTGGTGTGCACTGGTCAGCTAAACATTATCACAGCTGGTGACGTAATAAACGTTTGCAGAGATGTTGCTCTCAGATATAACAATACATAATCACTTACATGGAAGTGAAAATGGTTGGATGTAATCTCGGACTAATGATAGGCAAGAACTTCAATAGGTATCAATGATTCTTTGGTACATGCTCTTGGCATGCCTCACAGTTCTTAGCAAGGATTTCAATATCACTGCTAATACCTGGGTAACGTATTGACTCTCGTGAGTCTTATTGTCTGATCCATGCCCATGTTAGTGACAAAGTTGCTGAAGAAAATAAGGTTGCAAAGATTCTAGTGTGATGACCTACCCGCCTTCCTTTAAAAATAAACTTTTCTGACACACCTAGCTAGTATTGAGAAGGCCAATACGGTCTTGACAATGCTGAATTGAATCAGGTTATTCTTCAATGTTTTTCCACAGTTTCTGTAAAGTGAAATCTTTTGCCATATTTTCTATTGGCTGCTGCCATTTGCACTGTTTGAAATGTAACAGGTCACTTTGGAGAACGTCTTCAAGTTTGATGTAAATTAGATAAACTTGTAGAGCCTAGAATATATCTTCTGTTTTCACCAGGTTGTGTAGTTTGCTAAGTGTAAACCACATGACCATTTTACAGCTATAACCTTGCATATTTGCCAAGAGAGACTGCAATCTTTGTAGAGCAATGGTCAATTGTTTTGTGTTAAACCATCTGTAGTGATTTGCGGTTTGTCTCCACTAAAAATCCTTTTTTGCCAAATAGGTAGATAGAAAAATACATAACCCTGAAAATTCTCCATCTTGATTTGGCATTTATAACTTCTACTTTACTCACAGCTCCAGTGGAATGAATAATATTGAGAAAGTTGCTCTTTAACACGCTGATGTGATATTTCAGACTGTTGAACAGCAGTCATTCATTGTGTGCTGCTTGCATCACTAAATGCAGACTGTGGTCTACTACTCGCTTTGTTTTTCCTACCACAGCAATGTCATCAATGAGCCAGATGTATCCTGTAACAAGATGTGTAACGTAGTCCATGTAGGCTTGAAACAAATCCCAGCGGACACATAACCCAAAGGGAAGTACTTGAAAACAGTATTATCTGAATGGGGTACAGAATGTAGTACGTTTTTGAGACTTGTCAAGATGCATTGACCAGTAACTGTGTGTGTGATCAATCTTAGAGAAGAGTTTCACACCTGCAAATCTTTTCTGATTCTTCTAAAGTGAGTCTTTCTTTTAAGGGCACCATTTCAAAGATGCAATCAGGCATCATGGATCAAGACATCTTCTCAAAAGATTCACCCTTCTTTACGTTGCACATTTTTTTTTGTTGATGTACTCCTTCGCTCTTTTAACTTTGCATAGTTTGATCCTCAATTTGTCTTCCAAGGAGATGTTGAACATAGTCAATGTTCTCCTTCAACTGCAGCGATGCAGCTCCCTTGAAATTGTCAATTTTTTCAAAGCATTCTGGATATTTCGGTGTTAGGTCATGACTTAAAGTAATGGGCGAAGTTTGTGAGCTTCACTCTAGCGATTGTGACCAGTGCTAGGTCACAGCATGCTCTGCAGTCGTGGACCTAGCTGTGTCTATGATGTGAGACATCTGTGATGTTCAGGCAAATTGGTTATACCTGCACTCAAGCACTATTGATGTGAAATTGGTGAACCGCTGTATGAGAGAGGTTTTACATTATTTGGCTCCATCACGGCTTTCCATGTCTGTTGGTACGTGCTGTAGAATTTGCAGAGGGTTTACATTAGCACTTGGCCACGTCAATCTTAGAAATAACATCACCTTTTCTTTGGAGAACACATAATTTGCATTTTGCAAACACTTTGGATGGTGTGATAACATTGATGTTTTCCCCGAGACTAACAGAGTGAAACATGTGTTACTGCTTTCTGATTTGTTTACATCATCAGCTTCTAGTTTGCCAATCACTTCATGTAAATGCATCAGATGGTCTTCATCGTAGCTTGAAGATACTCCTTGCACACACTCTGTTCGGGTCAGTATGCAGCACTTTGTAGCTGTATTAGCCTTTGCTCTAGTGCACTGCATCTGCCAAAGATTTTTTCTGTTACATGCCTTGCAAAATTGATTAAAAGCTAGGCATTTCCTTGCGTATGCAGAAGGTGACACCTCCCACATGTCTTGCTATATTTGTCAAGTTTGTACTTTGGTCATGTAGCTTCATCAACCTCAAAGAATTGTTGCTTATTTATATCCACCCTTTAGCAGCTCCTTTATGCTACAAAGTCTTCGATTTGTCTTTCAAATCTTTCTGGAATGCTAAAATACAGGTGTATTTACTTCAGTATGACTCAAGATTCTCGAGTATTGTGTTCTACCTATTCACCAACTTGCTTGCCGATTGTCCAATATGCCTCATCTACATAATGTTTTCCCAATGCAGTTCAACTTGTCATGATAATGACAATGGTCTAATAATCAAATCGCTCATCAAGTATTGATTAACTCCATGGGCTTGTTTAATAATAAAGCACATTATGAGTTACAAAGCAGAGAATACAGCAAATCCACTGTTGACTATGCGTCTAGATTGCAGACTGTTAGTGGACTAATAACCAGGCAGGACTGCAATACTGCATACCCTCAGCACATGGAGTTCCTAAAAGTGAGATCTCTTCAAGTCAAGGTACACATAGAACAGATGACAGCTTCCCATGCCAAACCTCATCAAATTCACTGTTGGAAGACCCAGAGTTGACCTTTCTGCCTATCTGCCAATTGAAGTCCTTAAGTAAAGCTTCCACTTATAGGCTGTCAGGGATGGGATATAAATTCTGGTCTTGTTAGTCATGCTCAAGTCCTCTGAACATTAAGTGTTCAAAAAACCGCAAGGAAATGAAAGAGAATAGAAAAGAAGAAAATACTGAATTTCATGGCCACATACTTGTACATGTTTGAATGATTATTGGTATTACGTAAACAACTGCAAGCTGAAAGTAATTGGAAAACAATAATGCATTCGTCAAATAACCATACTTAAATTGCACACAGTCACTATCAAAGTTAAATAAAATTATCCGGAATAGATTTTTTAAAAAGTATCCTGGAGGTATTACAAAGAAGTTATCCAATTTCAAATGTATAACACTGAAATTCACTTTTGCAATTTATGGCAGCATGTGATTAGATGACTGTACTGTAATAATGTGTAGATAATCTTCATCCTGTCTCACAGAGGAAAGGGATTTTTAGCTATCAAATCATAAGTTTTAGTTTAATGATTATAGACCATAACTTTAAGATTTGGATTTATTTATAACTTCACTCACAATTTGGTTTGCTTTGAAAATGTAATGCAAATAAGGACACCTCTGTATTGGAGTTTCTCAAACTAATTTGACAGCGTAATTTGGCCATGTTAGTCACATATTTTAAACAAATGCCAATTTTCTCAGCATTTCTTGTTTTATAAAGTGGTTTTGGTTAAATTTCTCTAGTTTGTTGCAGTGTTGTTCACGTGTGTCTGCTCATAAAAAGGATCAGTGTCTTAGCAAATGGTAGATTTTCGTCTTCAAACAATAATATAAACACACTGGTGGCTTCTCAACTGTGGTACAAGACAAACTGAAATAAATAACAACAAAATAAAGGGGGAAAAAGATCTAATAGCTTGAATCCTTTAGTTACAGGCTTCAACTCCGTGCTTTAGTTGAGAATTGAGACAATTGATTTTCCCAAAAAATAACCCAGTTATTGGAGAAATTAAAAAGTATTTGAGTAATGTAACATCTATTTTACAGTTCTCCCAGCCTAAATTATTGCTCTGTTATGTGCCTGTCAAAATCAATTATGATTGTAGTTTTACAGTACATATTTTTAATATCTTGCTACATTGAAACCTTTCACAGATTGGTCAATAATTGGATCACAGCTAATACGAACATTTTGTTGCTTGAATAACAGTACACATTGGCAATTGAAATATTATCGTCTGTCAATATTAAACTTAGTCTGCATCAAATCCAACAAATAAATGTTGGATCTGTACCAAACAGTCTCAGTTGTCTTTTTTCTAGATTAAGCAGCACTATATCCGCCTTTTATGTGAAACCAGTGTTTTTTCATATATTGAGAAATTTTCCATTAGGTGCCTTAATTCATTTTAAAGATGAGCAAAGAAACTGAACAAAATATGGTTGAAACATTATACATTCAATATTTCTGATGTCTTATGATTCCAATAACTTTGGACTAATCGCACGCTTAGGCCCGGACATTTCTTAAGATGGGCTGTGCTTTTAAAAATGGCAGGCAAGACCGACACAGATATTCCATCTCGCATTTTTGATTCGGATAATTTCGACTGGTGCAGAATAAAAAGGTGCTAGTAGGGCTTATACATAGTATTGTAGTTCTTACCATCTCAATTGTGTGGGCCAGCATTTCAAATGCCCCCACAATTTTGATGAGTCAGACACTTTCTGTTAGTAGACATGGTTCCTGGCACCTCCAAGTAGTTGCCGGCCATGGGGGATCCCTGATCCTAAAGTCAGGAACCAAAAAAGAAAGCCACATTCCTTCAAATGTACTGTGCCTTTTACCCTCTCAGAAACCTGTCCATCAATCATAACCAATCACCACACTGGCTGAGGTTACTGTGAAGGACTTGCCTTCTCAACCTCTCCCCTCACCTGAGGTGTGATGACCATCAGGTTGAACCATCACCAATCATCTCCCTCTAAGGACAGAGTAGCCTTATGCTCCAGTAGGACTATGGCGACTTTGCCTTTACTCATAAAGATATTAAATCAATAGGCCATCAGTTACCCAGCACTGAAGGTGAAGATTTTCATCTTGCACTCAAATTTGGTACAGAACCAACATTTGAAACAAAAAGGACACAATTTATACAAAATGAGAAGATGGTGTAGACTGATTGGGCCATTGTTGGCAATGGACGGGCAGGAGGAAGAACAGTTATCTGGCAAATAAAAGCAAAACACTGCAGAAGATCTGAAATAATAACAGAAAGTGCTGGAGAAATTCAGTAAGTCTGGCAGCATCTAATAGTGCACAGAACTGCAGGAATCCTAACCAATGATATGCTAACCAATGAATAAGGTATTTGGTAGGTGGTAGTAGAGAACCCATTGGCAGATTTACATTGGAGAAACAGTGCTCATTTGAGTTACCATTGAAATGGAGCTATTCAAGCTGAGGATGGAGTTTATTAATGTGTAAAGAAATTCTTTGAAGCAGATCTAAATATCATAAACATGTCAATTTTTGCATCATGGAAGTATGGAAGGGATAGGAGGTTAGGGATCATTCCATCAAAGACTTGCTTCTCATGGTAAACAACAAAGATGTCAGCAAGAGCTAGGTGGGGGGCATGCCCCATGTCAGAGCCACCCGTTTGGATGCACAGTGTGTCACTGACACTGAACTCAAGCCAATAAATTACTAAATTCATGAGTTTGAAGAACACAGATTCATATCTAGTGGCACATCTAGATTGCCATATCGTAACAGTGCAAATGTTAAATGCTTCTTTGAGTGGTGTGTTAATCAATAAGCTAACAATGTTGAAAGAGCACATGGGCAGGCTGTGGCTCTCTTTTGCAAAACTGAAGTAACTTTCACAATGTATGTTGCAAACTCATTTAAAGCTACAACAGCTCATACAACCATTACTGAGTTGAGCTCTGCCTTTATTATTGCTCCTTAGTATCACTCCCAAGCTGTCTTGCACCATGTCTGGGCCTATGCAATTAGCAAATTAGTATTCATCTTGCAGAAAATAACCTCCAGACCATGAAAGAAGAAGAGCAACAAGGGTTCAAATTACGGGATCATGCAGCACAAAAAAACCCTATAACTATCAGGATTTGGTCTTACAGTGGCTACACAAAAGATGTTTTGCGTACACTGAACCATTAACAATGTCCCACCAGTAATTGTAATCAATTTGAACAATAGCAGTTACTGGCCATACAGAGCGAGTAAAAGTTACACCTAGTACCAATGAGATTGCATCAATAATTCTAATTCTGTAAAGGGATAGAGTAACACAGTGGTTGTGTGACTGGATTAGCAATGCAGAGCACCAAATCAAATCAAATTCCACAATGGTGACTGTGAAAACTAAATTCAGTTAAGTAAATTAATTTTGAACTTTTACAAAAAGACCATCACTACAAAATTTCTGAGAAAATCACGCGTTTTACAAATTTACTACAATAAAGGAAATCTGTTGTTTTTACCAAATCTGGTTTTGTGTATGACTCTAGACCCAAGGCATACGGCTAACTCCTAACTGCCCTCTGAAATAGCCTAGCAAACCACTCAATTGTATAGAGATAGGCAACTGCTTTGTCAGTAATACATGAATGGATTAGAGTTTTGTTTAACTCTGCATACAACAGACATAACTGCGGCATATTACTCTCTAGCATTAAATTCTGCAACCTGGAGAAGTGGTTTTGTGAAGTTTTGTCATTGGTATTTAGCAAATGCACTAACCACATTTGTTCCTGGCAACAAAAAAAATCAGTAATTTATGCTGACTTACTGGTAATTTTGCAATAAACTGACAGAACAGGTCTCACTTTGGTGAACAGGTATGGTGTGAATTAGATTTTCTAAATTCCTTGAACAGAAGTGGATTATACCTGTAGGAAACTTAGCATATGCATTTCATGTACTCACATACGCCCTCAGTACAAGATTCGGTATATTCATGGATATTTAATAACAAAGCATAAAATGGCAGTCCTCTAAATGGTAATTTAATTCCCATTAGGATGGCTTCTAACAATTGTGTTAGAATACCACCCCCACCCTCAGCAATTTGCCTACAATGGAATATCGAGCCAAATGGCCTGCAACTTCCCCATAATCTTCTGTTTATAGGTCAGCATTATGTTTTCTTTTCTCAATTCCTCAAGCATGGTCCCCACTTCCTAGGTTTTCCCATCAACTTATCATTGGACATATCCAATTTTATTCATTACTTCCTTTTCTTTTAGAAAAATCAAAAGGAGGGTTCATTCTGGATCCATCAAATCATGTTCAGTGACACCCTTTTTCCATACACACCATCTCACTTATTAAAGTTGAAAGACTGTTTATCATAGAAACGATGTGGGGGTGCTCATGTTGGACTGGGGTGGACAAAGTCAGAAGTCACACGACACCAGTTACAGTCCAACAGGTTTATTTGAAATCACTTCACCTGGTGAAGGAGCAGTGCTCTGAATGCTTGTGGTTTCAAGTAAACCTTTGGATGAAAACCTGGCGTCGTGTGACTTCTAACTTTATCACAGATGCAAATAACTCACTTAAAATATTTGCTATTCCTTTAGAAAGTATCAATTGAGAGTCGTATTGGTGCTGCGACAGTTTGTTTGAAAAGTTTTATTTATATAACAAAACATTTTTGTTTGCTGCTCGCAGAAATCCACTTTTCGGCTCTTTTGACTAGCTTCTTAGTTTCTGTCATCTTCTAAACAATGAGAATGTGTATAGCATCTATTTGATGAAGTATATCACTCGTTGTCTAGTTGACTTACTTCTTCCACTATTTATTTCAGTAGGGTAGAGTTGAACACAAGTTTATGTCCATGTTGTGTGCATTTCCTATTTTAGAATAAAAGGAAATTCAGGATGCAGCAAAAGTTACCATCTCAGATTATTTCATGGTACGTTAAAAATATTGGTAGAGCAACAGAATAAGATAGAAATGTGTCATATGCGAACCATGCAAGATGAGGAGACAGCATTAGTGAGAAGCGTGACACAGTGGCGGAATGCATTGCTGCATTACAGAGTAGTAAAATACACAAATGTCACTGAGATCCTCAGCATGCTGCATGGTTGTTCAGCTTTTTGCTCCCGGCAGAACGAATGTAATTCTAGTTTCAAGCCATTCTCTCACATCAACCACTTTAAAGGAACATGCAAAGAGAGACCTCTGAAATAACTGAGATCAAGTAAAGGGGAAGCAAGACATAAAAATCTGAACATTTTCAAGAACATGTTCTGCTTGATGTCCTGCACAATAAAATTGTCTACAAACAAGTCTAAAATCTATTTTTATAGAGTACCAGAATCTCAAAATACTTCTGTAGACATACATCTTGTGACTGGGTACATGTTTGATCCCTCAGTAGAATCAAATCCCTTCACCACAACATATCATTTATAATTCTGCTGAACAGTGTGGAGCAATAGGGTAGGAATTACAACTCATCGGACATATACTAATCCCAAACCTTCCTTCCGCCTGGCACCAGTCTACCTGATCTTTTAGTGGGGTCACAGATTTAGCAAGGCTGATTTCTGTGAATCAGCAATTTCTCTTAATTGTTTAGGCCTTTATATGGAGTTACCTTTTAAGTTTTCAAACAATGTGAATACTTATTTCTGTGAATACTGAAAATGATATTTTACAAATAACATTCAACTGCTGTGAAATATTCAGTGGGTTGAATGGGGACAGGCTAAGGACAGCAGTTTGGGCACATTTATTGGTCATCTACTATTACGTAGATTAAATATCAATTTAAAAATTAACAAAACTGATGAACAAAGTGTCCTGGGCTCAAAACATTGCTGAATCTTACTGTTTTTGGCTAAGGATTAGTCATATTAAGATTGTTGAAGGGATTGTTGTCATGTGCTCTAGCAAGTTTTCCAATTTAATCTTACCAAATCCATCAAATTAATTGCTGTTCCCACCCCTATGGTAGGTATCACGCCGACTTCCATCCTATTCTACCACTCACTGTTCCCAGAAGCATTTGCCACTCACTGGATATCTGGAATTGACTGGCATCCCTGGTGTACGCACCATCTTTAAAAGCCAACGATGCACCCAGACAAACACCACCAATCCAGAGCCGCTCTGCATTATCCCTGACATTTGTCCTGGACATGGCCGATGGGGGAAATGGGTGCTTCCCTTTACGGGCAAGATCCTGGTGGTCTTGGAGGTTGGCCAGGTGGGACTTCCTTGTTCTGCAGGACCAGCAATGTAGGCCACAATACCAGATCATGTCTGAAGTTGACCCCCAAGTTAAAATGCTCTCAGTCGTCTGGTGTAATGCCTGGGGCTGCAGGAAGTAGGTCAACGTCCTCTCCTCTCTCTCAATGAATGTTACACCATTTCCTTCCTGACACCTCACACTATCTCTGCTACTGTACCCAGCTCCTACCAAGGCTTATGTTCTACCACTTTCATTATTTCCTGCAACATATTCCCTGTGCTCTGTCATCACTAATCCTGCATGCCCTCTGCACTGCCTACATGTTATTTCTGAACACTCCTCACCTGCACAAACTGTTTTTTCTGCACCAACTACTTTCATTTTCTATAATATCTGTCCCTCCTTTATCCCATGAGAAAAAAAAAATCCCACCATAGGACAAAAAGAGCCAAGATGGCTGCTGTGCTGCCCATCATTTGGTTTCTCAACCTTCATGAGGAGACTATCCTTGCTCTGATCATCTTGAGTAAGGCCTGGACTAAGGCTGGAGACTGCCTTTGACTTTTTGCACTAGGACCTCCTGAGCAAAGATATCCCCCTTGACTTGACTGAGGCCTGCTAACAACTATGACAAACTTCCTGGCTTTCTGTCTGCAATAAACAACAGCTGTAACTTGAAGATGGTATCTCTGGCTGATGGGGCATAGCGCAAAAACAAGGCAAGGAGAAGTCATGCAACGTCGAGATGCTGTGAAAATTCAGGTAGGTTCAGAGTGGGTTAGCACTATGACACTGGGCAAATGGTCTGGTGATGCAGCCTTGTCTAGTCCATGATCTGGGTGCATGTCCGTGAGTGCACAGTGTCTTTGCTGTAGCATTACAATAATAGTTGCCAGTGCAGCTCAGACGTAGCCTGAATAACACTGAAGTGCAGAAGTGTCTTTTAAGTGGATTGCAAATGTGTCATGAGGAATCGTACCGGATAGCACACTGAACTCCAATATATGCTGCAACTGATAAAGGCAAGTGTCCCACCTACCTTCTTAACTACCCTATTCACTTGTCCTGCTACCTTCGGAAATCTATGGACAAGCAGCCCAAGATCCCACTGTTCCTCTGAGCTTCTTGGTATCCTGACATTCAGTCAGAACTCAGTCGTCTTGTTACTTCTTCCAGAGTGCATCATCTCACACTTATCAGGGTTAAATGCCACCTGCCACTAATCTACCGATCTCACCAATCCGTCTATATCCTCCTGTGACCTAAGACCTTCCACTTCACTGTCAACCATCCAGTCAATCTTTATGACATCAGTAAACTTACTCATCAGCCTTGTGTATTTTTTTCTATATCGTTTATAAATATAGTGAACGCAGCACTAGTCCCTGTGGTACAGCACTGGATACTGGCCGCCAGTCACACATCCAACTTGCCAATTTATCTTGATTTGCATGTGTTTTTACCTTCTTTAACGGTCTCCCATGTGGGACCTTGTCAAAGACTTTGCTAAAGTCCATATAAAACTGCATCAACTGCATTACCCTCATCTACATACTTGGTCACCTCTTTGAAAAATTTAATCAAATTTGCTAGGCATGACTTCCTTCTGACAAAGCTATGCTGACCATCCCTGATCAAACCTTGCCTCTCCAAGTGGAGGTTAATTCTGTCCTGCAGAATTTTTTCCAAAGGTTTCCCTACGACTGCTGTAAGCTCATTGGTCTGTAATTCCCTGGTTTATCCCAGCGAACCTTCTTGAGAAGTGGAACAACATTAATACTCTTCAGTCCTCTGGCGTGTTCCTCCGGCACCTTCCCTGTGGCCAGAGAGGAAGTAAAAATTTAGTTCCACATGTCCCTCAGCAGCCAGGGATATAAATCATCCAGACCTGTTCTCTCTGTAGGCAGAAGTGAAGTACATGTTACTCATTCTCTGGACCGGTGACTGCCCCAGGTGCCAACAGATGACATCCAAGCTGGTATCTGATGATGCCCTTGGCTTACTGTGCCCGTATGGCTTACTGACGGCAACACCCTTGACTTGACTGAAGACTATTCCCTTTTGACCTTCAGACTCAACCATTTAGTTGATGCCCATGCCATGTGCTTGCCACGCAAGCTCCTGGCAATTGCTGCAAGTGTGACGTTGATGTAGCATGGTGGCATAAAGCAACATGTCTACTCCCATGACTAATCCCTGCTGCAAATGTGACAAGCTGCTTGGCTTTGAGTTTTTGCTAAAACTCAAGGCAAAGCAGAAGTACTGTATGCCTGAGATAGTAGGAACTGCCGATAATGGTGAATCTGAGATAACAAGGCGTAGAGCTGGATGAACACAGCAGGCCAAGCAGCATCAGAGGAGCAGGAAAGCTGACGTTTTGGGTCAAGACCCTTCTTCAGAAATGGGGGAGGGGAAGGGGATTCTGAAATAAATAGGGAGGGCGGGGGAGGCAGATAGAAGATGGATAAAGGAGAAGATAGGTGGAGAGGAGACAAAGAGGTCAAAGAGGCAGGGTTGGAGCCAGTAAAGTTGAATGTAGGTGGTGAGTTAGGGAGGGGATAGGCCGGTCCAGGGAGGACGGACAGGTCAAGGAGCCGGGATGAGGTTAGTGGGTAGGAGATGGGGGTGGGGCTTGAGGTGGGAGGAATGGTTAGGGAGGTGGGGACGAGCTGGGCTGGTTTTGGGATGCGGTCAGGGGAGGGGAGATTTTGAAGCTTGTGAAGTCCACATTGATACCCTTGGGCTGCAGGGTTCCCAAGCGAAATATGAGATGCTGTTCCTGCAGCTTTCGGGTGGCATCATTGTGGCAATGCAGGAGGCCCAGGATGGACATGTCATCCAAGGAGTGGGAGGGGGAGTTGAAATGGTTCGCGACTGGGAGGTGCAGTTGTTTATTGTGAACCGAGCGTAGGTGTTCCGCAAAGCGGTCCCCAAGCCTCCGCTTGGTTTGCCCGATGTAGAGGAGGCCACAATGGGAACAGTGGATACTGTACGCCTGTAAGTTCTGAATGATGTGGCAATGTGCAAAAAGGCAAGGAAATGAGGGGATGCTGTTGAACCTCCAAGTAGATGCAAAGTGAGTGAACGCTAAGAGAGCAAACAAAGTGTCCTACAATGTATCCAGCTCAAATCCATGAGCTGGACACCTATCCCTGTGCACAAAGTGGCCTAGCAGTAGCATTACAACATAAGGGATCAGTTTGGTGCAGCAGTGAAGTGGAGAACTGTACACTACAGGAGTTGAGGATGTGCTGTAATGCTTTGGTAAGGTTGGTGTGTTCTCACTGTCAAAATCCACGAACAGGGGAATGCGGGCAGTTGCTACCAATAGAAGTGGCCAAGATAGAGACCCAGAGGAGCTGCCAAACACCCGTTCTGTCATTCATGCTGGAAACTGTCACTGTTTGGTTTCTGTCTGCCATATGGGAGACTGTACACAAATGAGGTGAGAATAGCTAATTATGAAAAGTAAACGCAAGCAAATAGGCCTCTTGCTGTTCTTGGTGAGATTCTCAGCCCACTGTTCAAACCTGGGACAGAATATCAGATTTTCTTTCCTAGACAATGGAAAAATGTCATGCTCAACCTCGCCATATTTTCCCAACCGACTTGTGCATTGCCCACATAGTTCAGGAAGTGGGAAAATTCAGCCCATAGTATTGGGCGAGTTCTTTGTGCTTTGGATAAATATGATTTTGTTTTAAAATACACATTTCACACATCGCAAATTATTTATTGATTGACAAAACATTTTGCATATGGGGCATTATTCTTATCCACTTACTTGGATTACCATTTCTATTTCCTCCGTTACAATTTCGGTGAGGTGCCACTTCAATCACACTTGGATATCACTTTTAATGTAAAATAATACATGTAAAAAGTTATTTTATTTTAGTTACCTTGCAGTCTCTCAATAATGGGTCACAGCTTCTATTGCTTCAAGCTTGGTGGCAGGGGCTGGGCATTTTTAAGAAAATTTATTTCTTAGATCAGGTACGTATTACAGGTTAAATTACGGGATTTACTTTTATTCAATCTTCCGCCTACTCCAATTACCTTATCAAGTCCTTACTGCCTGCTGTTCTCCCTTCTCTTTCAATCCCTCCAGAACTGTAAAAATACCCATACAGGGGTCTTGGGATGCTTTTTAACCGATCCCTGAAGGTGGCAGGCCAGGTTCATAGGGAAGTTACAGCATACAGGATGCTTGCCTTTATTAGTTGTGGCATAGATTGTAAGAGCAGGGAGGTCATGCCAGAGCTGTACTAAACTTTGGTTAGGTCACTGTTGCAATACTGTGAGCAGTTCTGGCCACCACACAATAGGAAAGACATGATTGTATTAGAGGGGTGCAAAGGAGATTCATCAGGATGTTGCCTGGGATTGAAAATTTCAGCTACGGAGAGAGGCTGGATATCTCAGGTTGTTCTCTTAGAAGAAGAGACGGTTGAGAGGTGACCTGATAGAAGTGTATTAGGTTATGAGGGGTATGAGCAAGTTGAATAGAAAGTATCTTTAAAACAGTATGGAGCTGGAGAAGCGCAGCAGGCCAGGCAGCATCAGTGGAGCAGGAAAATTGACAAAGGAAAGCTGAAGAAGGGTCCTGACCTGAAACGTCAACTTTCCTGCTTCTTTGATGCTCCCTGGCCTGCTGTGCTTCTCCAGCTCCATACTGTGTTGTCTCTGACTCCAGCATCTGCAGTTCTTGCTATATACTTGAATAGAAAGCAGCTGTTCCACTTAGTCGAAGCGTCAACAAGTGGAGGCATAATTTTAAATTGAAAAGCAGGACATTTACAGATGATTTGAGAAAAGATTTTTTTCAACCAGATGGCAGTGGGGGTCAGGAATGCACTGCGTGGGAGGGTAGCTGAGGGAGGAAACCTCACAACTTTAAAAAGTACTTGGATGAACACTTGAAGTGGTATGGGCCTGGTGCGGGCCTACTGCAGGAAACTGGGGCTGATGTAGGCAGAAGCATGTTTTTGGTGGTACAGACTTAATGAGCCAAACGGCCTCTTAAGGCAATTCACCTGACGAAGGAGCAGCGCTATGAAAGCTTGTGATTTCAAATAAACCTGTTGGACTATAACCTGGTGTCATGTAATTGATGATTTTCTCGGCATTTTCTGAAGTGTCAACATCCCCAAAACTCACTTTGCAGATCAAAATTTGGGTATCAGATGTTTTTCCTTGTACTGAAATTGTTTCTCAATCTAGATGTGTTTTTGACGGGTAAAAAAAAAAGATCTCTTTGAACATAGTTCCTACAGGGACTGGTGTCTGGGATAATAGTGATCCAAATTTATCAAAGCTTACCTATATCATCTTTAAACAAATTCAGACAGATCACGGACAGAGCTACCAAGCTGCAAGGCAGATCATAACTCATCAATGTAATAGGTAGAACAGGGAAAGGGAAAAGTAGATGCAGACAAGCAAAGCGAGTAATCACTTTTATGAAATGTTATATATAATTGTAATAGCATTTGAAGCAAACACCAAGTTTCTTTGAGGAACAGTTTTGCTCTTTCAACCTTACTGGTGTTAGAAGATATAGCAAATTACTCTGCTAAGAATCAGTAGCATAAGTAGGTGCTCCACAATCACAAAGTTTTCTTTATTCTCCCGTGGGATGTGGGTGTCACTGACTGGCTAGCATTTATTTCCTATCCCCAATTGTCCTTGAGAAGGGAATGGTGAATTATCTTCTTAAACTGCTGCAGTCCACATGCTGTAAGTAGACCAACAATGCACTTGGAAACAGAATTCCAGGATTTTGACCCAATGACAGTGAAGGAACAGTGATTTATTTCCAAGTCAGGATGGTGAGTGGCTTGGAAGGGAATTTACTAGTGGTGGTGCTCCCAAACACCTGCTGCCCTTGTCCTTCTAAATGTAAATAGTCGTAGGTTTGGAAAGTGCTGTTTAAAGATCTAAAGCAAACCTTTGCAGTGCACCATATAAATAGATCACACTGCTGCTACTGAGTATTGGTGGTAGAGGAAGTGCATGGTTGTGGATTTAGTGCAAATCATACAGGCTGCTGTGTCTGGGATGATGTCAAGCTTCTCGGAGCTGCACTCATCTGAGCAAGTGGGGAGTATTCCATCACACTCCTGACTTATGCTTTGTAGATGGTGGACAGGCTTTGGGGAGTCAGGAGGTGAGTTATTCACTGCAGTATCCTAGTCTCTGACCTGCTGTTGCAGCCACTGTACTTATGTGGCAAGTCCAGAGAAGTGTCTGGTCAATGGGAACCCTAGGATGTTGATAATGAGAGTTTCATTGCTGATAACACCATTGAATGTCAAGGGCTGGTAGATAAATGTTGTCTTATTGGATATGGTCATTGTTGTTTGCCACTTTTCAGCCCAAGCCTGGGTATTGTCCAGGTCTAGCTGCATTTGATCACTGACTGCTTCAGTTTCTGAGGAGTCACGAGTGCTGAAATTTGAGGATATCATGGAGCCTGGATTAAGACCACTCGGATTCATTGCAAAAGGGACATTGAGGGGCTCTTGTGACACAACGGAAGTATATCTACCTCTAGGTCAGGAGGTGGGGTTCAAGTCTGACTTGGTCCAGAGATGTGTAATGACATCTCTGAACAGGTTGATATGGAAAATATCTAAAAAGGACATTGATCTGATTGGCTGGTTAGGCAGCTGTATTAGCTGTTCAAGATCATAACTACCCTACGATAATTTCTGCATTCTAATCATCCCTGCCCAAAGAGTATATTAATGATAAAGTAAACAAAGCTTTCAGATTTCCAGTCCTTCACAAGGAGAATTGAACACCGTTTGCAGTAGATATGAAGAGTCAGCTTCAGCCTTGTGCTATCAACCACAGTATGATGGCTTGGGGCCGGTGGGGCTGTCTTCAGGATAACAGGACAGAGGATAGGAGGATAGAATGGAAACCCTGGTTGCCCTCTAGAGTGTATGCAAGTGATCCCATGACACTAGTTAAAGCACATTCAAGGGATATTCCCAGCCTCATCGTAAACATTTCTGTAAACACTTCAAAATGAAAAAGCAGCTGATCTAGCTATTTGTTTCAATGCTGTTTCTGGAACCTTATTCTTGTGAGCAAATTAGTAGCTGTATTTCCAGCTGTACAACAGTGATTAAACTTCAAAAGTACTTCATTAGCTACACAGAACATTGAAACATACTGTGACCATTAAAGGTACAATATAATCACAAGTATTTTGTCTTTCATCAATGGATGAAAGATACTATCGATGGTCTTAAATCAGTGAAGAAAGAAAATCAAGCCTTCCCTGAAGAAACTAAACTGACACCACTTCTTTTGCAAAGAAGCAGATGCCTATAGGTGGGGGCAATTAAGCCTCGTCATCTTTATTTTCTAGGCAATCTGAACCGTGTGGTTACAAACTATGCAGAACTGTTACCTGAAATTTGCTGTAGTATACAGAATTGCTGAAGTACTGGTTTTACAATTCTGCTTGCGGAACCAATGATTCCAAACTTAGGAACTATTTGAAGAGATTTAAATGGTAATATGCTACACAGTTGCAGTTTTATGAGGTTTCAATGACGAATTATTATAGTTGTTTCAAGTTAATAAAATGAAACATCAAATTGCCTACTTTACCCATATCTAAAAAATCTGAACAAATATGTTTACTATGAAACACAAAGTTAACACATTTAACATAAACACCACACAATATTTCCTGCATACCTTATGTCAAAAACATCTAACACCAAACCACACATTAAAAACTACACTTCCTTCTCACAGAAACCTTGAGGCAAAATAATATTTTGAGGGACAATATATATGTTAATTGTTTGCAACATGCACGAAGTTCGCTTCAAAGAGGAAGCATTCCAACGTCAACACATTTTATTTTTAATGAAAAAAATGGTCCACACGCTCAAAGCTTGTGTTGAAAAGTTAGCTTCTTTATTGAGGAATTGTTTTGTATCAGTCTCAGTAGTTCATCCAAAAGTGGCTGGCTTCCTTTGCTTAATTTTGCACACTTAGCAAGCCAGATAGCAATGATGTAGCAACAGGTAAATTCAATTTCTACAATATTTTATATATAAATACAACATTTTGAACTGAAAAATTAGGAATCAGGGAACTTAAGCAATATGTAATCAACAGGTTTCTTGTAGGCATACTACAGCCACCATTTACAACCTTAGGGTCACACTGTCATACAGCAATATAGCATGGAAACAGGCCCTTCGGCGCAAACTGGTCTATGCTGACCATGGTGCTCACTCAGCTAGTTCCAATTGCCTGCATTTGGTCCATATTCCTCTAAACCCTTCCAATCCATGTACCTATCCAAATGTTTTTAAAATGTTGCCATTGTACCTGCCTCAACCACTTTCTCCAGCAGCCCATTCCATATACGCACCACTCTCTGCATGAACAAGCTGCCCCTCAGATCCTTCTTAATTCTTTCCCCTCTCACCTTAAACCTATGCCCTCTAGTTTTCACCTCCCCTTCCCCAGGAAAAAGACTATATGCATTCATTCTATCTCTGCCCCTCATGATTTTATACACCTCAATAATGTTACACCTCATTCTCCTACGTTCCAAGGAATAAAGTCCTACCCTGGCCAACCTCTACCTATAACTCAGGCCTACTAGTCCTAGCAACATCCTTGTAAATATTCTGCGCCAGTTTCTGTTGAACGAAAACATATTTTTCGTTGTAGGATATCAACACTTCACAAATGTTGAGCTGAAGGGCCTCTTTCCATGCCATAAACGTCGGTGACTCTATGTGAACAATGGACTAATCAAGGTGACAAAATAAAACAAAAAATACTCATGTTATGTTACTCTAAACGTTTGTGGTTTAGGGTCACAGTGACAAGAACTACAGTATAACTGGAGCTAAATCAAAAGTTTCATTTGAAATCCAAAATAATAGCGTAAAGCAACTTTGGGTTTGGGTTGGTTTTAATGGGCTACTGAAATAGAGTGCATAACTGACGGGCCGTTAACTTGCAACAACTGCCAATTCACGTAGGAATTGCGAGCAGTTTTGGGCCCTGTATCTAAGGAAGGATGTGCCAGCCTTTGAGGGGGTCCAGAGGAGGTTTACAAGAATGATCCCAGGGATGAAGGGCTTTCCATATGAGGAGCAACTGAGGACTCTGGATCTGTACTCAATGGATTTTAGAAGGACGAGGGAGGGATCTTATTGAAACTTACAGATTACTGAGATACCTGGATAGAGTACACAGTGTGAAGATGTTTCCACCAGTATGAGAGACTAGGACCCAAGGGCGCAGCCTCACAGCGAAGGCACAACACCTTAGAACTAACATAAGGAGGAGTTTCTTCAGCCTGTGGGCAGTGAATCTATGGAACTCATTTCCGCACGAGTGGACAGCTGAGCTTCACAGACATAGCCAGCAAGAAAGACCTTGACCATGTCAATTTCACTGCCAAGACTTTTGCTGTCCCCGTTTCACCCCCCTCACCCCCACCCACTACCACACTGTGCTCACATTTCACTTCTGCCACATTCTCCTCAATTTCAGCCGCCAGCAAATATCTTCCACTTTCATCACTCTGAAGAAATCATTGCCCCCGTGGCACCTGGATTCACTTGTCAATCTGAAACCTTTGACCTGAAATGTTAACTTTTACTGTCTCAATGGATGTGGCCTGACCCTAAGTATTTCCAGCACTTTGCTTTTAGTTCAGTTTTTCTGAAGTATTGCATTTTTTGACAGTATACACAGATATACAGTACACATACTGGATTACACTGAACTTCATACCTTAAACATGAATGTAAGGGTTAACCGTTGGCACTAAAACAGATGAAAGCAATTCACACAGTCACAAATATATAAACCATAATTTTCCATGGAGGAGTAAATTATTTGATTAGAAATCAAACAAAGTACATATATTTTCAATGATCTCTTAGTTCCCAACCTTTCCACAATCCTCTCATTTTCATTACATACTTATTTAAAATTCAACTTGTAGAAATAGAATAATTAAGTAGGTGAGTAATGAAAGACATAGTCATTTTAAAATAAAGTGGGAGACAGGCAGCAATTGCTTATATTGAGTACAGGCTTTGTACAAAGAACTTACATTTGTAGTACAAGATTCCCCAAACTACTTCACAACCAATTACACTGAACTGTGGTCACCATTATGTTAAAAAAAAGGATACAAAGTCTATATAGAGCAAGGTTCCAAAAACACTAGGGTTGTGATCTTCTTCTCTCTGGAGGCAGGGCGGATGGGTCAGAATGGTAAATAATTGAGTGAGTTGGCCCACGGAAGATCCTCAACCTCTTCCAAGATGGTCCAGTGTCAACTACCAGCCACTTAGGGGACCTCAGCCCTCCATTGGGCCAATTATAGCTTTCCTGTAGGTAGGAAACAATGGCTGCTGTCCTGATGGAGATAGCTGATGACCTGCCTACCAGGTTCTGGGTGGGGTGGGGGAAGGTGGTCGCCATTTCCTCCAATTTGTGTGAAATCAGGAGCAGGGAAATGGCCCTTGACTCCGTATGACCCATGCCCCACAATCTCCCCCGCCACTAAACAAAAAAAAGTCAACTGTGTCATGGCTGTGCAGACTGACACTTCAGAGATGTCGTTCCCCTTCCTGAGGTTGCCAGGCACTGATTGACCAGCAACTTCAGGTGGGGCATGACTTCAGAGCTGAAGCTCCTGACTCAACAAGAAGCTTGCCAGGCAACTCTTAAGGACCAAATTGGCGCTCGACTGGTAAGATTTTCTGTTGGTCGGAGAGGGCAGTCTCTTGGCTTTGAAGGCACCCATCCCCACACAACACAAGGAGGACTAAATTTTGATACAAGTGAACAAATGACCAATTAATCCGTTGGTGGCTTTATTTGCAGGAAGAACTTAATGAGCCAGTGATTCCATGATGAGCTGAATAGCCTTCTCCTGTGCCGTAACATTTCCGTGACTCTGTGAATCTTAACCAGGAATTAAGTTCTTCTTTTGCATTCTAAAAGACTCATAGCATAGAGAGATTTGAAAACACAATTGGAGGCTTTTCTTAGGAAAATAATTATGTTAGTGGTCAACTTAATGGTTTAAAAAAACCCCTTCCTGCAACTCTCCACTAGCGAATGATTTACCAATAAGAGAAAAGATTTAGAAGTTTACAATCTTCAAGTTTCTGGAATGCAACCGGAGACTACTTCCCACAATCATTAAGCCACAGATTTAGTCACGACAGATGGCAACTGTTTTATGAGAAAACATGATGAGACAACACCTAGCTGTTGCTGCTGCCGCCAATTTCTCACTGACTTTAACTTTTAAAATAGCCTCTGTTACAACACAATCTGATGCTTTGTTAATATTTCCAGGAAAATAGAACATAATAATATTTTGACATTAATATTAGCCTTCACTCTAAAAGTATGGTGGAATATTTAGCTTTAACCTCTGGATGAAAAATAACAAATGGAATATGTAGTTGGCCAGTTGTTTTAAATACTTAAGGCTAAATATTCAATTTAGCTAATCGATCAGAAAGGCACCTTTTTTTTTCAAACTCAATTAGTTTTCAACATGTAAACAAATCTACCACCTACATTTACCAGAACTTCAAACAGAGTGCACTAAGGGATATGTTCTCAAGCCATCAACTTGGAAATCACAATAAATTGATTAAAATAAACTACTTTACAGAAAGCAACATAGTTCAAACCAAGCATTATTTTCTTTTTGATAGCTCAGATGAATGGGGGTTATCTGTATTGTTAACACAATAAATAATGTAGAAAAAAAATGTAAATAGTTTTTACTGGTTAACCCAAAGGCAGCTGTCTTTGTACCACAAAAGGAAGCTTTCATTGCACACTGAAATATAAAGAAAACACATGCCATATCTGCACTGACTAGTTGCGCTTTGCTCATATTACCCAAGAAGTATTTCAGCTATGCAAGTGCCTATGATAGTTTTACATCTAATAGCATCTGAAAGTCCCTTGACTAAATACTGGCATTTATGCGGCCCTTTTTAAACAGCTGTATTAAAACAGTTTAGCTGTCACAAATCAGTTGTGCAGTTGCATTTTGAGGAATATTTATTGATTTAAACAAACTACTCTTATCACTGGATTCATTCTGCTCCCTTTCGGTTAAAACACCATATTTCCCCACCCAAACCCTCTGTCCCATTTACCCTCACCCCAAACAGCAAATATGCAGGAGAAAAATAATTCATTGCAACCAAAAACAGTGAGACAAAGGGCAGAGAAGTCAAAAAATACATTTTGAAGTCTCCACTCTCTTAAAGAGCATTCAAAGTCACTTGTAAGTAAACCTCCTCTAGAGTAACACAGTCAAATTATCCGCAAAATTCAGATGTCCACTTGAGTCTCAAAGGAATAAAATGTGACTGCAATTTAGAGAAATTCATTGTTGACAGTCAGTGATGATTAGAACGATTGGATTACTCTCCTTTCAACGGATTTGTGGAAGATCTCTAACCTTACTGAAAAAAAACATATAATCTCAGCTACATGTTAACTTGATCTCTGTGCTCATGTATCTTCTTTCAAATCTTTGACATGAGGTAGCTAACCATTGATTTTATTTTAAATTCTCTGCAGATTTCTTTACACCCAGATTTGCATAGAATGGAGACTCAGTATTTTCAAGTAACTACTTCAACGGGAAACAAACTAAAAACCCAAACGATCAAATAGGCAATTAGCAGGGGAAGAGTGTTAAATAGAAGATGCCTAAGGTACAGATAATATGGCCCCACTAGGAGCATAGGTCGTACGTAAAGGACTAGGGTTAAATACATACTAACAAAGAGAATAAACTGAGGTTTATGAATGATAGACAGTAAGAGTAGAGTTATGACTGGCACGCAATAAGGGTGAAAGCAATATTTGGAAGGCTTACTACGACAGAAGGCCTCAACGAAAGGGCAAGAGTTTTTTTTGTAACTGTAGCGCTAAAGCGCATTAAACATTTCTACATTTACACAAACTTGAAAATTCACTTTCTATTTTCTGTTAACTTTTGCCACTTTAAAATATAAATACGGGAAAGTACTATTATCCTTTCCAAGCAAAGGTTGCTCCTACTTCTACACAATTATGAACTCCAGCAACTCGTCAACACTATTATCTTTTCTCAACAATTTATAGAATTTCTTTTCTGAAATGAAATGTCAATTGACTGAAATTCTTGATGCCCAAAATGAATATTTAATCATATTTTAAAATATTTAAATGGTTACTGTTACTATTTTGCTTCATCTACCTCCTTAGGTAGATGTAAAATATCCCTGGCACTTTTTTGGGCACATGTCCACTGTATTGGCTCAACCATCATCACAAAAACAGACCACCTGGTCTTTTATTGCTGTATGTGAGAGTTTATTGTGTAAAAATTGGTTGCCACACATCTTATTTTACAGCAGCAACTACATCTTAAAAATATGGAAATGGGTAGAAAACACTTTGAAACATCTGGTGGTCATGGGAAGCACTATGTAAATACAGTCAATTTTTTACTTGGCAAACTCAGACGTCAATTTTGCCCAATGAAGTTCTACAAACAACAATGAGATAGATTTTGTGATGTGAGGGAAAAAAATCTTTTCCACAAAATGAGTGGTTCAGGCTTGGAATGCACTTCCTGAAAACATGGTGGAGGTAGGTTCATTCAAATTTTCAAGAAGGCATTGGATGATTACTTGAATAGAAACAGTGTGCAAAGGTATGGGGAAAAGGCAGAGAATGGCATTAACCTGCTTACTTGGAGAGTCAGCACAGACATGATGGACCAAATGGCGTCCTTCTGCACCACAACACTTTTGCGAATCTGTGAAGTGAACAGTTAATCTCCTTTTGGTGGCATTAGTTGAGTACAAATATTGGCTGGGCCACCAACAGAATTCTGTTCTTCCGTGAATGGCACCAATGGTCCTACAGATCAAAAGAATAAGCAAATAACAACCTGACCTAAAATCTCATTCAAAGTATCATAAATCTGACAATATAATATCCTCTTAGCTTGAGCACAGTTATGTGATGCACATTGAGTGTGGCTTGAACATATCATCTTTTGATTCAAATTTGATAATACAAAAAGCTGAGCCAATGACTGAAACACAAAGGACAGGTTTGGATGGCACTAGCAAAGCAACAGTGCAGACTTAATTGGTTGAACAGCTTCTTTTCTGTTCTATTCCATGATTCCATTAAAGTGGGAATCGAAAAAAAACAGAATAAAAAAACTGGCAGAGACGCGCTCAGTACATAATCATTTTTCATGTCTGGCTCCAATACTTGGCTGTGAATCCTCTCACCCAAAATGGTCTTTAAAAGTTCACAAAGATTTCATTCTCGCTATAGTGCCACATACTTTCCTTATTGTGTACCCCAACACAAGTCAAGCATATTTCACTGCAAGCATTTGAAATGGGGGAAAAGTAGCATGTAATTCATGCTGATTCCAAGAGCAAAGGAATGTGAACAGATATGAGTTATTGCACCTTCGTTTTTAAATGAACCTATTCAGTAATCTTGCAACGCGCCTCCGCAACAGGTTAGGGACTTGAAACCAGGTCTCCTGGTTCAGAGGAAGGGATACTACCACTGCATCACAGGACCCATGAGCTGGTGCACATTTTCTAACTCAATTGTCCACACTTGCCTTATAATTGCTCTGTCAATTAGCCTGTGGCTCCATGTCATAAACCCACATTCTTGCTGAATGGACAGCAGGCCTGGGAAATGACACAAAGTGCTTCTCCAGCTATCTTTTCCCAGTTTTTCTGAAACTTGATGTGGCAGCTCATTAACCAAAACAGCAAGTTTGTTAAATGGACTTAAAAACTAATGGAAGCTCTGGTTTCTCACGTTTTCATTTTGTAGATTTATTTACTTGATCTCTCATGAGACAAATAATGTTCAGCAGGAAGAACACTGACAGGAAGTATGAATGGGAAATGGAAATGAGCCTGGGTTTCACAAATTTATCCCACAGACAGTACCTTTATCTGATTCATTTTCAAGAAATGCTGCTGTAATATTTTTATAAACAGAGGACATTTATCCCTGGTTAAAAGTAACTTTCAGGTTCAAACATTAATTTTTGAATGCATCCAAACACATTTGCTTAAATTCTAATTCTCCAACAACATGGTTCAAGTGGCTACAGCACGACAGACTAAAAACACACTGGATTTGTTCTTGAAATGACAGAGTCTCCAAAGTACAATGACGTCGTAACTGGTCAAGCTGCGAAGAATTTTAAAAAAAAAAGTTTATTAACATTTATTTAAGCAAATGCAAAATATTTTGAATGCTGGAAATTTGTCAGGAAAACATGCTGGAGAAACAGAGCAGGTCTGTCAGCATATGTGAAGAGGAAAACAGAGTTAGGATTTTGAGTCCAATGTGATTTCTCTGGAACTGAAGATGTGGAAAAATGATAGGTTCTATACTGGTAGGAAAAGGTGGGGAGAAGCAAATTTAACAGATAGAAAAATCAGGGGAAGGTTTGAAGGTGAGTGAGACAAAAGATCACAGTTGGGAAG
This sequence comes from Ginglymostoma cirratum, assembly GCA_024137785.1. Lineage (NCBI taxonomy): Eukaryota > Metazoa > Chordata > Chondrichthyes > Orectolobiformes > Ginglymostomatidae > Ginglymostoma > Ginglymostoma cirratum. The sequence goes on from JAHRHZ010000012.1 coordinate 63,519,153, forward strand.
AACAAAAGAGATAGTCGGAATGGTAAGAGTTGTAGAGGAAAGAAATAGGTCCAGTCTTTCATTTTATTCATTCCACCATTCCCTGCCATGTGCTTCGTTTTCTGAGTTTTGCTTTCAGCAGAGCTGATACGTATTCTGCTATTAACACGAATTCTGGTCCTCTCTGTCTCTCTCTACAATCGTTACCATTCCCTTTTGCCACTTGTTTTGTCATGATGTGATTTGAGTCTCCCTTACACCCTAAGCTTCCCTTCTGTTCCATGTACGCTTCCAAAACCTTTCCCACAATAAAACAAAGATTACTTTTCCACTGAAGAGTCACATTGGACTCAAATATTAACCCAGTTCTCTCAAAGGAAATGCTGCCAGACCTGTTGAATTCGTCCAGCACTTTCAGCTAATGATTTAAACATACCTGGTATTGAACATTGCAGCACACACTTTTGCATGGAACCCTAATTATTAAGATAAACGCACACAGCAATTTGGATTTCTATCTGTGATTGTCAGTGCACAATTTCTATCAATTCACTTTATCGAAGGAGATGTGACGGGTTCACAACGGTTAACACCAGGCAATGTGATCAGCATCAATATAAAGTGTGTCTGTACTTCAATGACCCCAAACTGTTGTGTTTAAATTAAGAGTTAGTATTCAAATTAATTCTAGAACAAAGTGGATAAAAGTTCTCCTTTGGAATTTGATTCTGCTCACAGTGGTGTTAAGTCTCTGGATTTTGATTACTTTTACATCGTAACTGTAACTTCAATCTAAAGTGAAACTACTACTGTTGTAACCCAAGCACACCCCAATAGTTCCACTGAATTGTTTACTTTAGCAATCTGCATTATAGGTAATTTCCTTATTGTAACAATTCGATGTTTTTACAACAAAACAACACTCGTTCAGAAAATGTCTGATGTAAATTTATGCACAGGTTTTGTTAATCTTACTAAAACACTGAAATTCGAAAGGCAGAATACAGGGCACAACCCATATGCCCAATTCCAAAACTAATATCTCATAATCACACTCCAAGTACTTGTAAAGCTTTCCTTGAAGTTTTCAATGTACTCAGTTTTGCTGGGATCCCTGCACAGTCCCTTCCAAAGATTCATCACAGTCTGTAAAGCACTTAAGTTTAAATTATCCATGGATTTCCCTCTTCTGATTGAGTGCAATGGGTTCAATTATAGGTTCCAGACAGAAAAGCAGCAAAGCGAAGAGACCAGGTAGCATGGGACGGTAGCAAGGAAGTTCAAGCAAACAGCTCTTGCTGATTCCCAAAGTAAAATGGCGGAAGTGACTGCTGAGCCATTCAAAATGGATTTCAATGGCAGTCACCAGGGATTCAGGAGAAAAGTCTCCAGACCAAATCAAGTGCTCCAGGAGGGGCAATCAGAGGTGGTAATTCAGAGCAAGGAAGGTCTTTTTTGAGGTGGGTCTGGAGGTTGTGTACAGTTTTGAAAGCCAAAGAGTAAAACCATTTTTACAACAAAAAAAAAAGAGGCACCTCAGTCTATTCAGATCTTCATTTCTCACATCACTATTTTGCTTTCCTACTTTGCTATGTCTACCCAAGCTTGATCTCTCACTTCTCTCCTCACCTTTATTTAACATCTTCCCTACTTCCCTAGTTACGAGGCTTGCATATAATTCAACAGTACATGATCTCAACTGTACAGATCTTGTTTTCTCCAGGCCTGGTGCCAGTGCCCCAGAAATGGGAACCTACCTCTGACAGACCCTGGGGTATTATTTGAAATCTGAACACAACACATGCATGGAACTTTTCCAAAGTAAATACAGTTAAAAAAAAAACAAGAGACTACTAGTAGCTGTCATAGCAACTGCTCTCCACAAAACAAATCTTGGCAAACAGTCTCATCTTTCTTCCTCTTCCTCACCCTAATATCCAGATTATGAACGTTAAATGCAAAATTTAAGAACCAGTCTTGCAGTCAAGTAGAGTCTGAAATTCAGTGGGCTTTGCACTGTGAGTTCACGTCATCATCTCAACCTAATGTATTGTTACCATGTGGTAAATTACAAACAAATTAAAAAGTGACGTGTCCATTCAAGCACAAATTTTGCAACATCTGAGCAACTTTCTAGTACATACAATTACAGAGAACTGTGAATGCAGCCCAGACCATCATAAAAACCAGTTTACCATGCATTGACGATGAGTCAAACTACAGAAGGGATATACAGGGTTTGGTGAGGTGGCTCAATGAAAACCACCTCTCTCTCAACATCAGCAAAACTAAAGAACTGCTCATTTACTTCAGAAAGAAAGAAGGAGAACACACCCTCATCTACATCAATGGAACTGAGGTTGAGAGAGTGAAGTGCATCTGGTAATGAACTGAGGTTGAGAGAGTGAAGTGCATCAAGTTCCTCAGAGTGATGATAACCGATGGCCCGACTGGATTTCCTACATAAATGCCGCAGTCAAGGTGGCACAACAACGCCTCTTCTTCCTCAGGAGGCTGAGGAAATTTGGCATGTCCATAAAGTCCCTCACCCACTTCTACAGATGCACCATTGAAAGCTTACTGTCTGGGTCCATAACGGCCTGGTATAGCAACTGCTCTGCCTAGGACTGTAAGAAACTACAGAAGTTGGTGTGCACAGCCCTGACCATCACAGAAGCCAGCCTTCCATCCATGGACCCCATTTACATGGCTCACTGCAGCAAAAAGGCAGCCAATATCATCAGAGACCCATTGCACCCTGGTGATGATATCCTACATCCTCTTCCATCAGGCAGAAGATACAGACGCCGGACCACATGCACGAGCAGGTTCAGGTACAGCTTCTTCTTGGTCATTACCAGAATGATGAATAGACTCTCTAACCTCAAATAACGCTGATCTTGCTAATATTGATCTCACCCAGTGCACAACCAGTGCAACGTAATCTGTACGCCTCTGTCTAAGTCTTTATGATTTGTACATCCTTTGCTTATTATAATCTGCCTGTACTGCTCATAAACAAAGCTTTTCACTGTATTTTGATACGTGTGACAATAAATAAATCAATTAACTCTGTCTATACTTCCCACTGCCTTGGGAAAGCAGTCAACATAATCAAAGACCCCTCCCATCCCAGTTATTTTCTCTTCCACCCTCTTCCATCGGGCAGAAGTTAAAAAATTTTGAAAGTACGTACCAACAGATTCAATAATAGCTTCTTCCCTGCTGTTATCAGACTTATGAAGACCTCTCATTTATTCAGATTGACCTTTCTCTGCACCTTCTCTGTAGCTATAACACTATATTCTGCATTCTGTTCTATTACCCTGATGTACTTATGTATGGCAGGATTTGCCTGGATAGCATGCAAAACAATACTTTTCACTGTATTTTAGTACATGTGACAATAATAATTCAAATCAAATCAAAATGACAATGGTCAGTGTCTCTACAAAGCTTTCCTGCTTATTGAGAATGAGGAACAACACTAAGGAAGGTTCTGGGCCCATCTTCTGGATGGACTGCTGTCTCATACAAGTTGGAGGTGGTGATGAATGAAATACAATTCCATTGGAATACCAAATGAAATTTTAAAATGTCCTCAGAGTTTCATTCTACTTATCATTCTCAAAAACAAACCTTAACCAGAAGTGCACTGTAAAAACATTTGAATTTTTATGGTGAAGAGCTAAGATCCATGCAGGCATATATTTTTACATCTACATCCTTGCTGACCTCCCTCCTGGGTGGAAGATTACTAATTGGACGAAAAAAAGTCGTGTAAATGAGGCTGTGCCTGGCTGGAACTTCTGGTCTGAGGCACAGAAAATTTAAGTAGGAAATGGCAAACAGACCTTTCATCCACCATCTGCAAATATTACTTGCTTCCTTACATTAAAAAAATTTAATTACTTTGCAAGGGGTCACATTTACCCATTTTAGAAACAGATGTTGCTGTTCTGGAATAAGAGTGACCTTGACAAAATTACATATTTTCATATAAATGTGGAAGTTTAAGAATATAAAAGATAACAGTATTCAATATCCATTTTTTTTCTTATTCTGCTGGTGCAGGGGTGAGGAGGGAATAACAAAAAGAAACAAAGGCCCCCTCTACTTGCATTAGTTTTATTTTACAACTCCTGCAGAATGCAGTTCTCCGACCGTGCAAGTGAGCAGCCACCTGCTTCCAGGCTCTGCCTGCATTTAACTTGGCCAGCAGGACATATCCTACAGCAATTCAGGTGCATTTTCCCTGTAGATTTTCCTCCTTGGAGTGGAGACTGAACTCTGCAGGAGGAGTTGAGCACAAACCAATATCACGCCAATTACTCTGCAAGAAAAAGTTATTTACTCCGCAAATTAAAAGATTACGTTGAAAACATTCATACTTAAAGTATGTCACGTAAAGACTTGATACGAAGAGCAGGGAGAAACTATTGTGTAAGATATAAAAGGATATATATTTCAGTTATGGTAATGACCTAATAACTCAGTTGTGCCTGTTGCTCTTGCTTTAAGACATTATAAATTACACCCTGGACTCCTCAATAAAAGGAGATCTAGACTTTATATGGCACCTCACTATACCCTCAACGTCAAAGCACTTGACATCAAATGAAATGTTGCCACCTTTGCCATAGGAAAATAAGATCGCACAAACAGTAAATGAAATGAATAACCAGTTAACCAGGTTCTATTAATGATAGTTCAGGAAGGAATGTTGATCACATTTCACTGATCATCGAATAATTTATCCTATATATCCATTTGAACAGACAGGGTTGACATTAAAGTTGTTTACCAAGGACAGCATGTCTGATGAAATAGCATGTGTTCAGTAGTGTGCATGCAAAGTGAGAAAATGTATCATTTCTTGATTTTGTTGTTTGTACAAAGTCTAACTGAAGCAACACGAACAATTATTCCAAAGTTTCCCTTGAAATCTCTGACAAAAACGTCTCCAAAAAGGCGTTCAACAAGGTTCTGCTGGGTAGGCTAGTCAGCAAGGTTGGATGACATGGGAGAGCTTGCCAATTCCGGTCACAGAATTGGCTTGAAGGTAGGGGACAAAGGGTGGTGGTAGGGGGTTATTTTTCAGACTGGAGGTCTGTGACTGGTAGTGCGCCACGAGGATTGGTGCTGGGTCTACTGCTTTTCGTCATTTATATAAATGATTTGGATGTGAATGTAGGAAATATGGTTAGTAAGTTTGCAGATGACACCAAAATTGGTGGTACAGTGGACAGCGAAGGTTACCTCAGAGTACAACAGGACCTTGATGAGATGGGCTAATGGGTCGAGGAGTGGCAGATGGAGTTTAATTTATATAAACTGAAGTGTTGCATTTTGGAAAGGCAAACCAGGGCAGGACTTATACACACAATGGTAGGACCATGGGAAATATTGCCGTACAAAGAGAGCTAGGTGCAGGTGAATAGTTCCTTGAATGTGGAGTCACAGGTGGACAGGATAGTGAAGGTGGTGTTTGGCACAGTTGCCTTCATTGGTCAGTACTGGAATTGGGATGTCACGTTGCAGCTGTACAGGACATTGGTGAGGTCACTTTTAGAATACTACATTCAATTCTGGTCTCCTTACTACAGGAAAGATGTTGTTAACCTTGAAAGGGTTCAGAAAAGATTTACAAGGAAGTTGCCAGGGTTGGAGGATTTGAACTATAGGGAGAGGCTGAATAGGCTTGGGTTATTTTCCCTGGAAAATTCAAAGCTGAGGGGGTGACCTTCTAAAAGTTTATATAATCATGAGGGCACGGAGAGGGTAAATGGCCAAGGTCTTTTCCCCAGGGTAGTGAAGTCCAAAACTAGAGGGCATAGGTTTAAGGTGCGAAGGGCAAGATTTCAAAGGGACCTGAGGGGCAACTTTTTCATGCAGAGGGTGGTGTGTGTACAGAATGAGCTGCCAGAGGAGGTGGTGGAGGCTGGTACAATTACAACATTTGAAAGGCATCTGGATGGGTATATGAATAGGAAGGGTTTACAGGGATATGGGCCAAATGCTGGCAAATGGGACTGGATCAGTTTAGGATATCTGGTTGGCATGGACAAGTTCGACTGAAGGGTGTGTTTCTGTGCTGTACATTTCTATGACTCTATGACAGGCAGTAGAATATTTTAAAATGAAAGTAAATGACTTTTTAAAGAGTCATACATCAGGGCCAAGGCAAAATGTAACATCATCCCAACAAAAGAAACCGATCCAATACCAGACTTCAGGTGAAATTTAACTACACAGAAATCACATTCTTGGATCCAGTGGCAAGATTCACAAACAGGTCTACCAATTGTTTGACCACAATGCTGATAAAGTTTTAGTCTTTAGTCAAAATACAAAGTATGTGTTAATTCAAAGAGCATGGGAGAAATAGAATTTGATTTTTGAGCACTTAAGCAAAACAGCTTATTGACTGTTGTTTTGAAAAACACATTCATTCCTTCAGATTTCTTTAGCTGTATTACAGTTATCTTTGCCAAGATTAACACTTCAAAATCTGGGCAATTGTGGATATTTCAAGTAGAAATATCTGTTAGGCAGAAAGCTACAGAACACAACTACTTTTGCGCCAAACATCCACAAAAAATGATAGCAATTGACTGATAAAGCCAAGTGACTGCACAACCCAAGAATCAGATCTAACCTCTGCAGTCCTGCCATAACTAGCTGTGAATTTTGGTGGATAATTCAACAACTGACTGAAGAAGGAGGCTTCTCAAATAGCCCCATGTTCAATGACAAGGGAGCCCAGCACATCAGTGCAAATGGTAAGGCTGAAGGATTTGCACCAATTTTCAGTTAGTAGAGCTGAGTTGACAATCATCTCATCCTCCGCCAGAGGCTCCCAGAATCACTGATGCCAGTCTTCAACTAATTTGATTCTTTCCATGTAATATTAAGAAACAGTTGGAGGCACTGGATACTGCAAAGGCCCTGACAACATTCTAATATTAGTATTGAAAACTTGCGCTCCAGAACTTGCCGCACTGTCATGACACCATCACTACAAGAGTTCCTCCGCTGGTGTCGCAGACCAAACCATCGTCAGCTGCTTCATCAATGTCTTTCCCTCCATCATAAGGATACTGAAGCAGTCAATGTGCAAATGTAGCATGACCTGGACAATATGCAGGCTTGGGCTGAAAAGTGACAAGCAATATTCACACCACACAAGTGACAAGCAATCATCACTACCCCTTAACATTCAATGGCATTACCGTCACCGAATCCTCACCAGCAACATCCTGGGGGTTACATTTAACCAGAAACTGAACTGGACAAGCCTAATAAATACAGTGGTTACAAGAGCAGGTTACAGGCTAGAAATACTGCAGTGAGTAATTCACCTCCTGACTCCCAAAAGTGTGTCAGCCATTTACAAGGCACAAGTCAGAAATTTAATGGCATACTCCACACTTGCCTGGATGAGTGCAGCTTCAACAACACTCAAGGAGCATGACATCATCCAGAACAAATCAGCCTGCCTGGTGGCACTACATCCACAAACATGCATTCCTTCCACTACCGATGCTCATTAGCAGCCATGAGCACTATCTACAAGAAACATTGCAGAAATTCAACAAGGCTCTTAAGACAGCATCTTCCAAACCCATGACCACTTCCATCTAGAAGGACAGGGCATCAGGTAACAGGAACTCCACTACCTGTAAGTTCCCCTCCAAGCCACTCAACATCCTGACTTGGAAATATATTACCAGGTCTTTCAGTGTTGTTGGGTCAAAATCCTGGTAGTGTGCGTATACCTACAGTATATGGACTGCTACAGTTTAAGAGTGGGGCTCACCATCACTTTCTCAGGAGCAACTCTGAATAAGCAATAAATGCTGGCCCATTGACTGCAATGCCATATCTAAAATAAAGTCTTGGTTACTTCATGAAATATTGTCTGCCTCTCAGGCCCTTTCTGAACTCATCTTGTTAACATGCCCCAAATCGCCATTTTCTTAGTCTTATGCACACTAAACTGTTACTTACCCAACTTCCCATCCTGGTCCCCACATTAGCCAATATTGTAAATGGGTTCTCTCTCTTAAGGGGTGTGTGTCTCTGTCTTTCAATGTCACCAGCCCTTTCCACAAAGAAAAGAACCTGACCATTCTGCCCTTGCAAACTACCACCACATCCCAAAATCATACAAATACTTTGGAGAGTGTATGTGTTGTCACCTGAAATCGGTTTCTGCCTTCTGTGTAACTCCATGTTCGGATCACCCAACCAAACTTCTGTTCTTGCCACAATACCAAAATGCATCTTATCAAAGTCACAGAAGACAACCTACATGACTGGGACAAAGGTAAACTTTGACTCTTTTTGGTTGCAACTTTTAACATGGCTGACCATATAGTCCTCCACGGCTTTTCACTGTTGGGCTTGCCTTCCCCGATTCCATTTAATACTATCTAATCATCAGACAATGACTTGAAATGGCTTCTTTTTCTGCTCCAGTTCTGTAACTTCTGGTGTCCCAGAAGAATTTCTTTTCACACCTACATGCCTTCCCTTAGTGACCATCCAAAGGCACAGCATTAGTTTGCCTGCATACACTGATGCGCCCCCAGCACCACTCCTGGTCTCGACTCCTCCACTAAAGTTAAACTATTAGACTTTTAAAAATTCATTCATACAATATGGCCTTCACTGGCTGGGCCAGCATTTATTGCTCTTCAGAAGCTGGTGGTAACAAGCTGTCTTTTTGAACTGTTGCAGTCCATTTGGTGGAGATGTACCTACAGTGCAGTTAGGGAGGAGGTTCCAGGATTTTGACACAGCAATACTGAATAAATGGTAATATATTTCGAAATAAGGATGGATTTCGAATTGAAATTGAAAGAGAACTTGTTTAGTGGAGCTACTTATCCAGTACTGGCTAAGCACAAATTTTCTTTAATTAAATATTGGGTTGAATGAAACCATTGATTTCAAACTCCCAAGCTCCATTCCTTCCCTGCCTTTCAGCTTCACTTTCTCGCTTGATGACACTCCTTAAAACATGACCAAGCTTTTTGTCAATTAATGTATTATCTCCATTTCTGGTTCATTGTCATACATCATTTTATATTGCTCCCATGACTTGCTTTGAGACATTTTACTCCATTAAAGGCAATGTATAAATAAAAACTTATTTTTGATCTTTCACTTTGCTAAAAAATTGGTGCAGCACTAAGGGAGTACCAGGTGGTTGGAAAATTGTCACTGCCTAATTTGTTCATCTTTTCCATTACTTAAAAGCTCTGCTACTAAATGAAAACCCAAAATTCTGTCTGAAGTGGATGCAAAAGATCCCACACCACCAAAGAGACCCTCTTTATCTCCTTGTCAAAAATGACCAAAACATATTAACTAATGATTTGTTTCTTTGCCATTGGGTCAAAACCCTGGAACTCCTTTCCTAACAGCACTGTGAGTGTACTGTCACCTTATTGAAGGCAATTAAGTATGGGTAATAAATAATACCCCACAGTCATAGACTCATAGAATTGTACAGCTTCGAAACAGACTCTTCAGTCCAACCTGTCCATTGCAGACCATTTATCCTAAATTAATCTAGTCCCATTTGCCAGCCCTCTGGTGTGCTGTTCCCCACACCTTGTGAACAAACAACTGAATTAAAACTGAATGCTGCTGGAGGGACCTTGCTGTGTGCAAATTGACTACTACAGTTCTCTGCATTACAGTGAACACTTTATCAAAGTACCTCATTGATTGTGAAGAGCTTTGGATGCTGTGAGATTGTAGAAGGTACAGTATAAATAAAAGTTATTTTCTTAAGATTTGTTTTCTGAAATATTAATAAATATCCTTCTCCAATGCATACATTTTACAGAATCAGATGTTTGAATTTAATCCTGAAAACCATAAAGATGTTAACCAAAAGTAGCAAAAATAAACAGGGAAATAGAAATCTGCGTTTAACAGAGCTAATCACAGCTAAGTATTCAGCAGTGACACTAATAGCATGACCATCATTTGCTAAGTTTGGAATCAGCCATTGTACCTGGCCCTGATCGCTATCCAAAGGCCCTTGTTAGAAACACGTGTAGATTTCAGATGAACACAAGATCAACTTGGCTGTGATACTATGAACAGTCAAATCGACCGACAGCACCGACAAAGCTTACTAAATGAACGGCATACCCAGGAAGGTTACCAGAAGATGACCTGCATGACGAAACCATTCCTTAGCTAGGAGACAGCACTTTCCAGACAGGTAAAGGAACAGAAAAAGTGTTAAATATAATCCTTTGGGCGGGGGCAGAGGATTGCTGCAAACTTGTAGGTATATCGCAAAATCGGAAGTTTTTTTTAGATAAAGCTGCGTTTATCTCAGTCTAATAGGACACAGAGATTGGCTCAATCACAACAATTTTAATGCAGACTTCGTGTGGTTTTCATATCGCAGTTCAGTTAATGGCGATTTTTCTATACAGTACTGCAACAGGCGTCAGTAAAAACAGATGTGAAATTGCCCATCTCGGGCTAATCACATTTCTCAAAGTGCACTTTCTGATTTGAGATGCGGAAGATCTTTGCTTCCATTAAACATTTCTGCTCTATAATTGACCCAAGCCGATAATAAAATGCTTTTGTTTTTGCGCAGGCGAGGAGACAGTCTCTAACAAATCTTTACCAATCAGGACCAAACGTAACAGTTTTGCTCTTAGCAATCATGAATAATGCATAAATCTGTACAGTACAGCACGAATCTTGATGTATTACACACTGACGGGTTCACTTATTAAATTAATGGGGATATAGAATTTAAAACATTTGGTGCGGCTCAACTCAATGCACACTACAGGCAGGGAAGAGAAAACTGGGGATGTAGGTCTCTTTTCATTGCATGTTTCTGAGCGGGGGCAAGGGGACTGTTCAGTGGAGAGAATCCGCTTCTGTAAAGACACTGCTCGTAAAGTTCACGGTCACAGAGCAGCCGAAGGCAGAGATAGGAAGAAGTTCAGGATTGCAGCTTTTGCAGTGACAGACTGAATTCTGTTATTGAACCATGACAACCACGATTGCAGCCTAAAAACAAATGTCCGGGATCTCCTGCAAACAATTCTTCGTGTGCAATGAACTTTTATGGCTGCAGTCAGTTAAATATGTCAAAACTTCAAAAAAATGAAAACTCACCCAGTCACTTAGGCTTTCTCTTGGGTCTGAGCCTGTCTTTTCTCAACGTTTCAGTTGTGGGGGGGGGGGGTTAGGAAGGAGGAAGGAAGGAAGGAACTCTCGCAATTGTAAGCTTGCATGCAATACTTGGGAAAGATGATTCATAAAGAGGAAAGCAGCTGCTCGCTAGCGAGACCAGAATGCGGTTTCTCCCTGCGCCGTTCCCGGGGCTCAGAACCCAGCCGGGGAGCTTGGTGATTGACAGCGGCCGCAGCCATTCCCCAGAGGGGATTGACGAATCACAGGAGGCGGTTCCGCGGCCTCGCCCAATCAGCAGCAAACCCAGGGACGGGGCTCGAACTCAGCAGCTCAAGACACAAGCAGAATGCGCCTCCTCTCCGGCAGGCAACCTGCATTTCGATAGCGCCTTTCACGACCCCTGGATGTGTCAGAGCGCTGCCAACGACATACGTGCAACTTGGAAGCCGATTTGAGCGCACTGAGCTCCTACCCAACTGCAACATGATAATAACCAAATAATCTCAGTGATAAAAACAAGAAATTGCTGGAAAAGCTTATCAGGTCTGGCAGTATCTGTGTAGAGAAATCAAAATGAACATTTCGGGTGGTTCTGTTAACCTTCCTCAGGGTCACTGGACCCAAAACGTTAACTTTGATTTCTCTTCACAGATACTGCCAGACCTGATGAGTTTTTCCAGCAACTTATGTTTTTGTTTCTGACTTACAGCATCTGCAGTTCTTTCGGTTTTAATCTCAATGCTGTTGGTTGATGGACAAGTATTGGCCAGGATGCTGATTACTTCTCTAAAGTGGCATCATGGGTCCTTCCTCAATTCAATATCTCCTCAAAACACGAAAGAAGCTATTTGAAATGTGTTGTGAAATTGGTATAGTACTTGTGGATTGGAAAGCAGGACATTAGAAGTTGCTTGTAAAAAGTTTAAGGGGAAAAGTATGTGGTCCCTTTAAAAGATGTGTTTTTTGAGGCCTGAAGATTAAAACAAATGTTGGTAGCAGCAGATACATAGAAAGGTTTTTGAAATTGAAACATTGTACAAAAGGCAAGACAACAAGGTTTTACCATGGCAGCAGGTTTTTGAATTTAGCCAATTAATTTAAACCAGGCCCTAGATGCCAAAGCCAAATTAAGTTTAAATTTAAACCTGATGGTTTTGATTACCTTGGACCAATCCTAATGTAAGAAATTGATAGATCATCAAGGGTGTAAAAGAAAAGGCCATTTGAAAATCCGTCTAAGAGTCAACTGTCATCTGCCAAGAGAACAGCTCTCAGCTACAAAAAAAACCCATTGGCTCTCATAGCTCTCAGAAAACTCTAATCCAAACTAAAGATATAGTATCAGTGACACATTCCTGACACAAGAACTCAATGGAGGAAGGCAATTCGTGCCTGGAAGACAGCTGAGAAAGCAAAGAACATTCTGGAAGACGTAACCTGACTGTAATTTTGAGAGATTGAGTTTTAATTTTTTTAAAATTTCGTTTATGTAAGTGGTGCTCGTATCTATTGGAACATCATACCATTTGAATTTTGTTTTATTGGGGAATAATTAGTAGTTAAGGTGGAATTGTTTGGTTTGTTAGTAGTTCTGTTAATCTGTTCACTGTTACAGTTAGATAAATAAATTTTTACTTGTTGATTACAAAGAGAGTATCAAGAGTTTCTTTCAATTAACCACTCCTTTATAACAGATTGAGGTGGGAGAGAGGCAGGTTATATTACTTTTCACAATTCTTTTAACAGATTACAAGGCAAAGCGAGCTTCCATGGGTGTTTCGCTTTTAGTTATCAGAAGGGGGAGCCACCTCTGCTTCGTAACAGATTGGGGGCTCTTCTGGGATCTGGCCAGTTCGTGTACAGGATTTGAATGGATCTGCATGGATTTGGACAGATTTGGGTATGAAGATTTAAACAGTCTTGGCGATTAGTGTCCTAGATCTTTAAATAAAACTTAAGTGAGAAGTGGGAAAAATCTGTTTAATTGTGGGTGCTTGTTGTTGGCTTAATCAAAAGTGGGGAAATGGCTCTTAACATTGCTAAAGAGGTTCTGGGGGTCAAAGATGCTTCCCAAATTTGCCAAGAAAGTTTAGAAAGATAGAGTAAGGATGTACTTCTAGACTTAGCAAACAGGCTAGATTTGGGCCTAACTAGGGAAAAAAGGAAAGCTGAAATTGTGAGGGAGTTAGTCAAGCATTTAGGTATACCAGAAAATCATTCACGTGCAGTGGAGTTAGAAAAAAAATAAATTGAAAATTAGTCAATTGGAGTTGGAAGATGAAGAATAGGAAAGAAGAGCCAGGGCAGAAGAAAGGGAAAGAATGTTCAAGTTGTAAGAGATGAAGATGGAACTCAAAGCAAAAAGATTTTAAGTAACAGAAGTAAAAGTACAAGATAGAAGTGAGCATGAGCAAACTCATCATAGCTAACAGCCTGGTAGGGATATATACACGTATGTCCATGCATTACCAAAATTGGTAACCAGCTGAACTGGCCAGAGACTGTGTGGGTAATATTAATTCAGACCAAGCTGGTAAGCAGGGCTAGTGAGGTGTTTGCAGCACTGTCAGTGGAGGTGTCAAGATAATATGAAGAAGTAAAACAGGCTATATTGAATGCCTACGAATTGGTACCAGAAGCATATAGACAATGGTTCAGGAATATAAAGAAGGAACCAGGTCAGACTCATTTTGAGTTTGAAAGAATTAAATATAGCAACTTCAATAGATGGCTGAGAGCATTAAAGATAGAAAAGACACGTGAGGATCTTAGAAAGATTATTCTGCTGTAGGAGGTTAAAAATTCACTTCCAGAAGTGATAAGAACTCACGTTGAGGAACAGCGATAAAACAGCGAGAAGTGCTGCAGAGATGGCGGATGAATACGCATTAGGGTGTAAATTGAAATCTAGCTTCCAACAGCAATTTCATTCCATGAGGGACAGAAATTGGGGGAAAAAAGGATATCCTTCAATGAAAAACAAAAAGGAGATCATACTAGGAACAGCTTGCCACATGTGAAAATAGAAACCCAAGAGGGAGAAAGAGGTGGAGGGGCTCAGGTGTTTCCACTCATTTTGGGGGGGTGGGGGTGGGGTTGAGTGGTGAATGAGGTCACAGTGCTGATGGTTTAAGAGACGCACTGGGAAACAGCATGTGGTAAAAGAGGCTAAACCAGTGGGACTAGTTGAGATAGTGAAGGAACTCTTAAGAGAAATTGAGGAGCTGCAGGAGACTGCACAGCCTAGTCACGAGCTGCATAGTAAGAGAGTGCCTGATCTCTTCAAAGATTTCACCTCTGTAGGTAAAGTTTACTCAAGAAGAACAAGGGAAAAGGTAAAGATGTTAAAATATTGAGACACATGGGAGCTAGTCAGTCTCTAATAGTAAGAGATGAAAGTATCTTCACTCCTTTTGAAATGTTACCTTAAAGAATGATGATCTGTGGAATAAGTGGAGAGAGATGTAGTGTTCCCCTGACCAAAATAAGGCTGGAAAGCCCAATCAAGACTGGGGACGTGACAGTGGGAGTGATTGAAAGAATGTCTATTCCAGGAATACAGTTTGTTCTTGGAAACGACCTAGCCAGATCAAAGGGGGTGACCATTGTGGTGGAGAAGCTGACAGAAAACCAGGGAACTGATGAGTTAAAAGGAAAATAGCTTGGAATTTTCTGGACTTTGTGGTGACAAGATCCCACAGCCGTAAGCTAAACCAAGAAGGGAAAACAAAAGAGAAAGATGAAGGAGTTGAGATCCAATTAGCTGATACCCTGTTTGATGAAATGGTAAAGGAAAGCCTAAACAGGAAAAGGATCAGACAGAGGTGTTTCGTTCTGAAAGGCTAATGGAGTTACAACAAAAAAATGAGACAATAATAGACTTGTATCATAAAAGTTACTCAGAAAAGGAACCAGAATGTATTCCAGAATGTTATTACCTTAAGGATAAAACCTTAAGGAGGAAATGGAGATCTTGGCAGGTTAGTGTAGATGAGAAATGGATGGAAGTTCGCCAGATTGACATGACTCCTTGCGAGCTCCTGCAGCAGATCTAACTCTAACAGTTCGTACAACCATTCCACACTTTTAAACTTAAATTCTAAATCTGTAAAACTTACTACCCATTACACCCTGGTAATGACCTCCTCCACCCTCTTCCATCAGGCAGAAGATACAGAAGCCTGAACACACACACAAGCAGGTTCAGGAACAGCTTCTTTCTGAGGTTGATGCAGGGAATCCCCTTGTTCTTCTTGAGTAAACTTTACCCACAGAGGTGAAATCTTTGAAGAGATTGGGCACTCTCTTACTATGCAGCTCGTGACAAGGCTGTGTAGTCTCCTGCAGCTCCTCGATTTCTCTTAAGATTTCCTTCACTATCTCAACTAGTCCCACTGGTTTAGACTCTTTTACCACATCCTGTTTCCCAGTGCGTCTCTTAAACCATCAGCACTGTGACCTCGTTCACCGCTGCCCCCCCACCCCCGAAATGACTTGAAACACCTGAGGCCTTCACCAATTGGAATTCACCAATCGTGTTGGTTGCCATACCTGATGGTAGTCAATGATTTTGCATAGATTATCGGAAGGTCAACGCCATGACTAAATCAGAATTATACGCAATTCCAAGGCTGGAGGACTGTGTGGAAAAAGTTAGACAAGCTACTTACATCACAAAGTTGGACTTACTTTGTGGTTATTGGCAAGTACCCTCATCGGAGAGAGTGAAAGAAGTTTCTGCATTAGTAGTCCCAAATTGGCTATATCAAATTAAAGTAATGCCCTTTGGAATGAAGAACACACCAGCCACTTTTCAAAGACTTATGAACAGAGTTGTGGCAGGATTGATTAGTTGTGCCATATATATAGATGAATTAGTGATCTTTAGCCATTCATGGACAGATCACATGGCGCATTTGGCAGAGCTCTTTGAGACACTACAGAAGGCAAAGTTGGTCATAAATTTGGCAAAAACAGAAGCCGCAAAGGTGGAAGTGATATTCTTAGGACACAACATTGGACATGGAAGGATGTCCCTGAGCAACATGAAGACAAAGGCCATGGAGGAATTTCCAAGACCATCCTCGAAGAAAGAGGAGCTCCTTTTTTTGGGACTGAGTGGACTCTACTGGAAGTTTGTACCAAACATTAGTAGCATGGTGGCACCACTGACGGATTTGCTAAAGAAGAACAGAAAATTCCGGTGGACAGAACAATGCCAGAAGGCATTTAAGGACTTAAAACCAGTGTTAACCACTGCACCAGTTTTAGCCATGCCACATCTCTTGAAACACTCTAAAGTTGCTATCGATGCAAGCGATGTCGGGGTTGGAGCTATGCTGTTACAGGAGAATGATTTGGTTTTGAAAGGCCAATCAGGTATTTTTCAAAGAAACTCAATATACACCAGAGAAAATATTCAACCATTGAAAAAGAGTTAACAAGGTGTAGAGCTGGACAAACACAGCAGGCCAAGCAGCATCAGAGGAGCAGGAAGGCTGACGTTTCGGGCCTAGACTCTCCTTCAGAAAAAAAGAGTTACTGAGTTTGGTATCGGCCTTACAATATTTTAATGTTTATTTTGCAAGCAATTTATCAGAGACGGTTGTGTACACTGATCACAACCATTTGATACATTTGGAAAGACTAAAGACAAGAACACCAGACTGTTTCATTGGAGTCTTATGTTACAAGCATTTAGTTTACAGATTGTACAGTTGCGGGTCATGAAAATGTTATTGCAAATGTATAATCGCGGGTTTAAAGGGAAAATGTGCATGTAAGATAGAGATGGTATTGTTTAGTGTTTTATATATATATGTATATAGAATTAGTATGAAATGTGTAACTCTAGATTAATGACCTATGTATGTAGTAATAATGGGGTTAATATTTAGGAAAAAAAGCCATCTTTTCATAATGATGGTTCATTTTTTGTTAATGGGGGAGGTTTTGCAATGTTGGCATAGTACTTGTGAATTGGAAGGCAGGATGTTAGGAGTTGTTTGTAAAATGATAGGGGCAAGAGTGTGTGGTCCCTTTAAAAGATGTTTGTTTTATAGCTTGGAGATTTTAGAAAAAAGTCTGCAGGCAGCAGCAGATGCACAGAGTTCTTAAAATTGAAACATTGTCTTAAAATTCAACATGTTTTTGAATTTAGCCAATTAATTTAAACCAGGCCGTAGATACCAAAACCAAATTAAATTTAAACCTGATGGTTTTGATTATCTAGGACAAATCCTGTGATAAGAAATTGATGGGTCATCAAGGGTATAAAAGAAGAGGCTATTTGAAAATCGGTGTGACAGTCAACTGTCATCAGCCAAGAGAACAGCTCTCAGCTATAAAAGAAAGAATCACTGGCTCTCACAGAATTCTCTAAGTTCTCAGAAAACCACCATCTAAACTAAAGGTACAGCAGCAATCTTAGCTTATATTCCTGACATAAGAATTCGACGGAGGAAGCCACTCCTGCCTGGAGGACAGTGGAGAAGGTAAAGAACATTCTGGAAGACTTATCCTGAGTGTAATTTTGAGAGATTAGATTTTAATTCATTTAAAAAATTTGTTTATGTAAGTGGGAATTGTATCTATTGGAACAGCATACATTAGAATTTTGTTTCATTTGGGAAAAGTAAGCACTTAAGGGAGAATTATTTGGTTTGGTAGTAGTTTTGTTAATTTGTTAACTGTTAGAGTTAGATAAATAAACTGTTACTTGTTGAGTATAAAGTGTGTATCAGGGTTTTTTTTCATTTAACCTCTCCTTTGTTACAGATTGGGAGGGGGCTGAGGCAGGTTATACCACATTTCACATATCTTTTAACAAATTATGAGATGAAGTGAGCTTCCCTGGGTGTTTTGGTTTTGGTTATGAGAGGGGACCACCTCTGCTTCATAACAAATGCCTCCTTATAGAATTTGATTATTGCTTGGTGATGAATTACTACCAGCCATAGGACATTTTAGTAGTTGGTTTCACATTAATTAGTTGACAACCTGCTGTTATTGGAAATGAACATCCATCTCATTAACCACATTGTCAGGTGTGGTGCAGGTGGAAGCACTCTTGTCTCTAGACTACCAAATTTTAAATTCAAGATCCAGACAACAGTTTGAGAACAAACATCAAGCCTCACATTCCAGTGTATTGCTGCACTATTAGAGGTGGCATCTCTAAATGAGACATTACGGAAGCAGATTTTCTGATTAATATCTCATTTTTGTTTCAGGGACTTTGCTGTGTATAAGTTGGCTGCTGCATTTTCTCTTTCACAAGTGACCACACATAAAAGTACTTCAAATGCGATTCTTTAAACAGGCTCTACAACTGCGGAAGTATTTAATCAGTTTTAAAGCGCTTTGAGACCTCTTGTGGTCACAAAAAATAATACATAAGTGCAAGTTTGTCTTCTTTAGATCAATTTCTCTGGGCTATTCAACTGCCATAGACTGAAAATATAGTGCTATTTCTGCTGTGTATTTCATTTTAAGACAGGTTAGAAAGGTATAATTTGTGCTGGGAATAAACAGGAAGGTCAGAACAAAGATGTTTTATGAGCTTTTTATTTTGTTAAATTCTAGAATGGTGCACCAGTAGGTACCTATAGTACCTCTTGCTCCTGCTTTATTAAATATTATCATCATTAAGAAAGTAACTGAAGCCTAGTAATCACCTTTTAATAATAAAAGTCTATCACCCCGGGAGTGTTCATTCTGACTTGTGGATTTCCACAATCACTCAAAAAGCTGTATGATTTTTTTTCCTTAAATGTTTTCCTTTGCTATTTAGTGTCTAAAATTCAACTTTAGACAAGGTGAAATGTTATTAAATATATCAATTAATAAAATGATATGTTAATTGAATTGATTCTATGTATATTTTAATGCTTTTAATCAAGTTTTTGATTGTTGGCCTTTGGGCTTTCCCAAAAGCTAATGCTTTGATCCTTTTTGCTCAAACTTATGACATTTGGATCTTACAATTTGACCGTTTGCCTAATTTCCCAGGATACTCTTACATGATTCAGTTAGGTATATTGATTAAATAGTTTTCAAGTTTTACCTAATAACATAAGATATTCAAAACTGCATTATTAAGGAATGACTGTTGCCATCCCAGATGGCCAATAAATTACATGGTATCAGCCAAAGGAGGGCTGGCATTCAGAGGAAGAATTTGTAGCAAACAGAAGCTATTTACTCTGTCTGGAGTGAAAAGAATTGAATAACTATGCAAATGAGATAGACTAAGTAGAGCCTTTACAACTGTAACACATAGAATTCATGACTAAACTACAGCAAAGACTTCTGATAAAAGCAGGATTATTCTTGCAAAAAACTGCCGTAATTCTGCAGATTTCAAGCATGGTCAGCTGTGAATGATCTATTCTGGCAAAGAATTGCAGATCCACTATGTGCTGCCATTAAAAGAAAGGTTTGTGTGTGAGGAAGAGCATAAAGAAAAATTAATGTTCCGATAGCATGTCTATACTTTGTTTCAGTTTAGTTAGTGTGTTTAACCTGAGTAACATTGAAAGAAAAGGGCACAAAATACAGTTCTGGGCCAGAGGAATGGTGAAATGATGAGGAGGGGGAAGGGGAAAAGCAAAATAGTAGAGAGAAATAGAAAAGGTTACAAAGGATATATGTTAATGTTCAAGGAAAAAAGTGGAGAATTTTCACATGTTCAAATTATGGATCTTTACCTTGCTGGCAGTTAGAAAAGATAATGCCTAATTCATCTTTGAGGCAGAGGAGCGGACAGATAGAGAAAAAGGTGGACAGACGCACATTTGACATCTGCAGTCCACTTTGGAAGCAGATTTTCAGAGTCAAGTTGAATGTGAAGTTTTAAAAATTACAAACAGGACTTGACTATTGGATTCTCATCCCTATTACTGGTGTTGACATTTTTCTTGACTATTGGGTAAGGATGTGCGCAGCAAGCCTGCACTCTGTGCCCCCAACTCATCCAGCTTTGTTATTGGTGTAGGTATCTGAGAACCCTCTTTAATATTTATGGAGTTGGGCCAGCTTCTGGATGACATGCCTTGAAGAAGTTGAGTGTAGTGTGGATTCAGGAATCTACCAACT
The DNA here is from genome assembly GCA_024137785.1 of Ginglymostoma cirratum. Classification (NCBI taxonomy): domain Eukaryota; kingdom Metazoa; phylum Chordata; class Chondrichthyes; order Orectolobiformes; family Ginglymostomatidae; genus Ginglymostoma; species Ginglymostoma cirratum. The sequence goes on from JAHRHZ010000012.1 coordinate 63,539,412, forward strand.
GCCAACTACTAAGACATCAGGTGTCTCAGCTCTTAGAGAAAGCATCACCTAAATAAAGGTACTGCAGTATTCTTAGTTAATTTTCCTGACTGTAAGATCAATGGAGAAGACACAGAACATTCCAGGAGAGTAACCTGGCTGTAATTTCTGGACACTGTATGCTAGTCTTATTTTGAATTTTGGTTTATATATTGGAAGTTTTTTTTTGGGAATAGTTAGTAGTTTAAGGGGAATTGTTCAGTTTGTTAATAATTCAGTTAATTTGTTCACAATTAGTGTTGGATAAAAAAATTGTTACTTGTTGATTATAGAGTTAGTGTCAGGAGTTTATTTAATTTAACCACTCCTTTATAACAGATTGGGAATGAGAGGCAGGTTAATCCACTTTTCACACTTCTCTTAACAGATTATAGGGTGAGGCGAGCCTCTCTGTGTGTTTTGGTTTTAGTTATCAGATGAAGGTCAACCTCTGCTTTATAATATCGGCCAACCTTTAGCCTTCCAGCATCTCACCTGTGGCTACTGACGATACAAATATCTCAGCAAGGGGCCCAGCAATCACTTCCCTACCTGCCCATAGGGGACACCTAATCAGGTCCCGGGGATTTATCCACCTTTATACGTTTTAAAATGTCCAGCACCACTTCCTCTGTAATATGGACATTTTCAAGATGTCACTATTTATTTCCCCACATTCTCTATTGTTCGTATCCTTCTCCACAATAAACACTGATGCAAAATACTCATTTAGTATCTCCCCCATCTCCTGCTGTTCCACACATAGGCAGTCTTGCTGATATTTAAGGGGCCCTATTCTCTCCCAAGTTATCCTTTTGTCCTTATTGTATTTGTAGAATCCTTTTTGATTCTCCTTAACTCTATTTGCCAATGCTATCTTGTGTCCTCTTTTTGCCCTCCTGATTTCCCTCTTAATTATATACTTACTGCATTTACACTATTCTAGCAATTCACTCAATCTCTGCTGTCTATACCTGACAAATGCTTTCTTCTTTTTCCTGATCAAAACCTCAATTTGTCTAGTCATCCAGTATTATCTACACGTACCAACCTTGCCTATCACCCTAACAGGAACATACTGTCTCTGGACTCTCGTTATATCGCTTTTGAGGGCATCCTATTTTTCAGCTGTCCCTTTACCTGCAAACATCTGTCCCTAGTCAACTTTTGAAAGTTCTTGCAGAATGCCATCAAAATTGGCCTTCCACTAGTTTAGAGCTTTAACCTTTAGATCCAGTCTATCCTTTTCCATCCCCATTTTACAACTAATAGAATTCTGGTCACTGGCCCGAAAGTGCTGCCCCACTGAAACCTCAGTCACCTGCCTTGCTTTATTTCCCAAGATCAGGTCAAGTTTTGTGCCTTCTCTAATAGCTACATCTACGTACCAAATCAGAAAATTTTCTTGTACACACTTAACAAATTCTTGCCACCATCTTCATTGGCTTGTGTAAGGAGGGGCTACAGGGCTGCTTCAGGTAGCATGATATGTGGTCCCATCCACAACAAATGTAAAGCAGTCTCATTATGTACATTCTGTTTGTTTGGATTCCAATCTTTGTTATAAAGGAATATTCGCAGCAACTTTCTCAAAACATGCTTGGCAGCATAATGAAGAGGAGTGTTATGCTGATGAGGCTCTCCATAAGAGGTATTTGGATCCAGGGATTCTTTGAACTGAGGATTGCTCTCATACACCTGATAGGCTAAGGATTCATCGCCATTTATAAGCACCTTGCGAAATTTTGTTGTGGTATTCCCCATACATTATTGACAATTGTTGGCACTTTTCAGCTTCAGCCACACGAATTTCTGAGCTCCAAATGCATGCTTCACACCCCTGCACACATTGCCAGACGTGATGGCTCAGTGGTTAGCATTGCTGCCTCAGAGCACGGGGACCTGTGTTCGATTCTGCCCTCTGGTGACTGTCTGTGTAGAGTTTGCACGTTCTCCCTGTCTGCCTTTGTTTCCTCTGGGGGCTCTGGTTTCCTCCCACAGTCCAAAGATGTGCGGGCTAGGTGGATTGGACATACTAAATTGCCTGTAGTGTTCAGGGATGTGTTGATTAGGTAGGTTATGACGGATGGTTCTGGGATGATCGGAGGGGTGGTGTGGACTTGTCGGGCCAAAGGGCCTGTTTCCACACTGTAGATTTAAGATCTATAATCTTAATAAATTCCTCTCCATCCAAGCTCTTAACACCATGGCAGTCCCATTATATGTTTGGAAAGTTAAAATCCCCTACCAAACCACCCTGTTATTCTTAAGATAACTGAGATCTCCCTACAACTTTGCTTCTCAATTTCCTGCTGACTATTGGAGGGTTTATAGTACAAGCCTAATAGGTTGATCATCCCTTTCTTATTTCACAGTTCCACCCAAATAACTTAACCAGATGTATTCCCAGGAATATCCTCCCAAAGTACAGCCGTAATGTTATCCCTAATCGATGTTATCCCTACTCTGAAACTGTTCTACTACTGCAAATTCTCTGGAAGTGACCAACTGGTTTATACATGCAGCATTCTTTTGCCATGCATCTGTAGCATCTCAATGCTGTAATCTGCTGTCTTCAAGCTTGTGTTCTTGCATTAAGTTGGTGCTATATAAATTTTGTTACTTACGCAGTAGAACAATGCAACAGAATTTTCCTCATCTGCAAACTTTCAGAATCTGTATTATGGCAATGCTGCATGAAATTCCTCCACGAAGTATTTAAGTTCAGTTAACTAGCAAACCTGTATCATATTTAATTCTTTCCAAATTTAAATTATGTTAAATAGCAATACTGCATCTCTGCACTGCTTACAGGGATTTTCCAAGATTTTTTAATGATGAACTGGATGATGGTTTCCTGTCTTCTGGAGTGTTTAGCTGTCATCTACAGACAAGATGGAGTTTTCCCACTTTGTTCTCAAAAAAAACAGATGTTTTCTGCTTTTCAAGGCCCTAAACATAATATATGTCCCCTTGGAAATGTTTTTAAATAAACTTTTATGGCTACGGCCTTAGTAATACTTCCCTCAAAAATCAGGGTTATGAGTGTGCCAATCTTCTATTTAAATTTTCTTTTGTTATGCTCTTCCTCCTTTTAAATTTGTCTTTTAGTCCTGTTTAAACAATAAGCACTGGTGGCAACATCTTTCATCACTTTACTGGTGATTGCAAGTAGACTGATGGAGCGGTAATTGGCCGGGTTGGACTTGTCTTAGTTTTTATGTACAAGATTTGGCTGAGCAATTTTCTACATTGACAGGTAGATGACATTGCTTTAGCTGTACTGGAATCCCATGGTTAAAATAGTTTCTTTTAAAGCATAAATTCATTTGGTCTGGGAGAAAGGCATCCTTTTAAATTAATCCTGTTGTGACCGACTGGTGGGTGAATGAAAAGGTGGACCCAGTACACTCCTCCTCACCCAGAAGCTTGAAATCCTGTTTATTCCCACTTGGAACCATAATAAATTGGGGGACCTCATCTGGAGAGGGTTGTAATGTCTGGAACGGATCTTCGTATTTTAGGATTGGCTAAGCCATCTCAGAAACCATGGACAAAGATTAATAGAGAGAAGGATTATCAAACTTGATCAAAGATTGCAGGTTCAGATTTTCCCTTCTTTCCCACACCCTTATTGTTAGCTTTCATAGAATAGAGAAATTGAACATTTTTAATTTGATCTGTAAAGAATATATTTACCATGCTTTCACATGTCAATTGTGTGTTTTGGTATAAATTTGCTTACTTAATTTATTCTGTTATGACCAACTGTAAAATTGTCAATTTTTTTAAAAGGTTGCATACATGATTAAATTATCTATATTCTTCAATATAACTATCATGAGATTGGCTTTACCTGCCTTAGAAAAAAATTCCAGCAGAATAGTCTGAGTGGTGGGAGTGGGGATAACAAGTCCTGAGGGACATAGATAGGGAGAAGTCTTTCCTTTCAATAGAGGGTTCAGCCTTACAGTAAGAAGCAGGAGATTCAGAGGGAATTTGTGAAAAAAAACTTTCACCCAAAGAATTGTGGGCATTTGGAGCTCACTGCCTGAAAGTGTGGTTTAGGCAAGAATATCGAAGATGTTAAGGAAGTGTTTAGATGATGATTTGAAATGCCATAGCATACAAAGCTGTGAGCCAAGTGGAGTTTGGGATTAGACTAGATGGGTGTCTGATGGCTGGCTTGAATACAATAGGCTGAAGGGCCTCTTTCTTTCCTGTAAGCACTTGGTGAATCTATGCCTCTAATCTGGTTTTGTATCTGCATTGAAAAGAGACAGAATAACTGAATTTCTTTGGATAGCTTACAGGTTTTAAGTACTTTTAAAAAATTGACAAACTTAGAGCATGATCTGCTCCAATACTCAATGTGACGATAGATGGATAAAAATGCAGCACTAATTTAATGAAAATGGGTCATCAGGGTAGAGGCAGGAGTACTATGCTGTTTGGATCTTTAACTACAGAGAAACAAAGTAGTGACACATTTTAAAGGACCTATGGAAAATATAAAGGTCACTGCACCATCCTCAGACAATTCTTTTAATGTGTCACAAATGCAGAAGAGAATTCTTGCATACCAAACACAGCATAATTAATCATTATCATAGAAACATATGTTCTTCAAAACAAATAATCAAAACAGAATCAAAAAAGAGGGCACCTATGTTGATCAGTAATTTGCTTAAGTTTAGACACTAGTTCACACCCTTTCAGCCAGTTGTGAATTTGTGGTGAATTCCCAGTCTCATAGGATATTTGGGGGAATCACAGTGGTGCTCTTTAGAGCACAGTCATGAAATAGAAAATAAAATTCAAATGTTTGCTGCTGCCATCCATAAACATGCATATACAGTCATAGAATCATAATGGCATTTGACCCATCAAGCCGATGCCAGCTGTACGTAGAGAAATCCAGTCAGTCCCATTCCCCTGTTCTGTTCCTTAAGTCTTGCAGGTTTACTTGTTTTAATTGTCCACCCAATTTCATTTTTAAATCATTGATTATCTCCTCTTTCATCAACCTGGTAGGCAGTGAGATTCAGATTAATACTACTTGCTATGTAAAAAGTTCTTCCTTACAACCCCTGCTGCTCTTGCCAAAATCCTTAAAGTTATGTCCCCTAGCGTATCTAAGATTAGCTAACAGGAATGTTTTGTTTTTTGACTATATTATCTAGACCTTCACAAAAAGAGGGTTTGTAGAGGAACATACTACAGCCTTTTTCAAAATGGAAAATAATCAGAATTTTAAAGACACTGGTTTTGTTCAGATGAGAATAAAAACAAAATAATTCAATTTACCTGTTTTCACTTCCTATATAGATATATCTAAAAAGCAGTGGTATTGCACTGAACTTGGGCCTCATGACTGTCCACCTTCTCTTGCAGTCTATTTAATTTTTTTTTTAAATCCAAGCAGACAATGGCCTTTCTTACTACATGAGCCTCAATTTTATCATCATGCCTTTCACGTGGCATTTCATCAAACACCTCCTTGAAATACATGCAGACAACAGCCGTTACATTACACCATCTCTGTAAATAGTTGAAAAATTCAATTTGATTAGTTACACAACATAAGAGAAACTCAGGCCCATTTCTTTAAAATTGAAAATGTTTCCCTCTATTACCAATTACTCTGTCTATTTATTGCTTGAAAAGTGGCCATGGTGAAGACCATAAGAAATAGGAGAAGCAGACTGTTCGGCCTTGAACCTGTTCTGCCATTCAATAGAATTGTGACTGATCCAACATTCCTCATATCCACTTTCCTGCCCTTTTCCCGTAACCCTTGATTACCCACCTGACCAAGAAGCTATCTATCTCAGCCTCAAATATACACAAGGACTCTGTCCCATAGCTCCCTGTGCCAAGGAGTTCCAAAGGCTCAAAGAGAAATTTCTTTTCTCAGAGTTATCTCGTTCTTGAATTGGCATCCTTTATTCTGACACTATGCTCTGTGGTCCTAGAGTGTCCCATGTGGAGAAACATCCTCACAGCATTTACCCTGTCAAACCCTATAAGAATCCTTTATTTTCAACGAGATCAGCTCTCATTCTCCCAAACTCCTGTGAGTCGAGACTCAACGTGTCTAGCTTTTGCTTATAAGACAGTCCCTCCAAATCAGGGATCATCGTAGTGAACCTTCTTTGAACTACCTCCACTGAAATGATATCTTTCCTTAAATAAGGGGAGCAAAACGGCTCACAGTAGTCAGAGATAAAACGTTGTGGAGCTGGATGAACACAGCAGGCCAAGCAGCATCAGTAGTCAGAAGTGGTCTTGTCAGCACCTTGTACAGTTACAGCAAAATTTCACTACTTTTATACTCCAACCCATTTGAAATAAGGCCAACTTTCCATTAGCCTTCCCGATTGCCTGCTGCACCTGTATGCCAGCTCTTGAGGTTTGAAACAAACAAACAAACAAAACGGTGAAGAGGTTTCCTGCTGATTGCTAATAGCAGTTAGTTGTACAACCATACCAAGCCTAACACACAAAGAAGCCTACTCATTTTCTGTGTATAGTGGTGGGACAGTGGGGTCATAAAGGAGAAAAAGGCATTAGGCTCCTTCTTGCTAGAAGAACGTATAATGGACTGGGTACTACACAAATATGCCTTAAAGCCATTCAAGCCACAAATTGACCTCAAAAGTACCATGTGGTCTCCACAGAGAACCTTCTCAGGTTAAGACTCCATGGAATCTCCAACTCTACAACTTCTTGTTCAGACCTGATAAATCAGCGTCCCAACTATTTTTGCAAAATTTCTGCCACAATTATGGTGGGAATACGCACAGATAAATCTGAAGTCTTGCACATGAATCACAAAACAGACACACACATAGTAATGAGGAAGGTAATGGAATGTTGAGTTTTATTGTAAGAAGGAATGGAATACAAGGTAAAGAAAAACTTACAACAAATGTGAAAAGGTATTGATGAGATTACATCAGGGTTCCTGGGTATAGTTCTGGTCTCCTGACAGCACAATATATTTCTATTGGAAGCAGTTCAGAAGGCTGATTCCTGGTACGGAGGGGTTGCCTTAAGAAAGGATGAACCGGTTGGGTCTATACACATTGGAGTTTAGAAAAACGGGAGATGATTTGTCATACAAAGATTAATTAGTGCATTCTCCATGACAACACCTCTAACAATTGTCCATTAGCCAACAAATTAGGACTCACTTCCCATGCAGTATAAATATTTGTTTTCCTTGAGTTCATATTCTTGCAAATTTTCCTGATGAATGCAAAGAACAGGACAGCAAAACGGGCCACAGAGAATACAAAGGGATTCTACAAATACATTCAAGGACAAAAGGGTAATTAGGCAGAGAATAGGGCTCTTTAAAGATTAGCAAGGCCACCTATGTGTGGAACCACAGGAGATGGAGAAAATTAAGTGAGCATTTTGCATCAGTGTTTACTGTGAAGGAGGAAATGGAAGACAGAGAAAATGGGGAAGTAAATAGCAACATCCTGAAAAATGTCCATATGGTGCTGGGTGTCTTAAAACAAAGTCCCCGGGACCTGATCAGGTGCATCCTAGAACTCTAGAAAGATAGGGAAGTGATTGCTGGGTCCGTTGCTGAGATATTTGTATCATCAATAGTCATAGGTGGTGCCAGAAGACTGGAAGTTGTATGACGTGGTGCCACTATTTAAGATAGTGAGGAAAAGCCAGGGATCTATAGACTGGTGAGCCTGACATCAGTGGTGGGCAAGTTGTTAGAGGAAATCCTGAGGGACAGGATTTACATGATCTGAAAAGGTAAGGACTGATTAGGGATAGTCAACGTGGCTTTGTGCATGAGAAATAATGTCTCACTAACTTGATTTTTTGAAGTAGTAACGAAGAGGATTGACAAGGAGAGTGGTGGAATTGATCCATGTGGACTTTAATAAGGCAGTCAACAAGATTCTGCATGGTAGACTAGTTAGCAAGGTTAGATCACATCTAGGCACAACTAGCCATTTGGACACAGAACTGGCTTGAAGGTAGAAGACAGTGGTGGTGGATGGTTGTTTTCCAGACTGGAGGTCTGTGACCAGTGTGCCACAAGGATCAGTGCTGGGTCCACTGCTTTGTCATTTATATAAGTGATCTGGATGTGAACATTGGAGCTAATGGTTAGTAAGTTTGCAGATGACACCAAATTTGGAGGTGTAGTGAAGAGCAAAGGGATTTTCATCAGATGGGCCAATAGGCTAAGGAGTGGCAGATAGAGTTTAATTGAGATAAGTGAGATGCTATATTTTGGAAAGGCAAAAATCAGGACAGGACTTAATGGTAGGTTCCTGAACAAAGACCTTGGAGTGCAAGTTCATTTTTCCTTGAAAGTGGAGACACAGGTAGATAGGATAGGCATTTGGTATGCTTGCCTTTATTAATCAATGCATTGATTATAGTAGTTGGGAGGTCATGTTGCAGCTGTACTGAACATAGTATTGCAAAGTGGCCTAACTAGTGTGCAATTTTAGTCTTGTTGCTAAAAGGATGTTGTGAAACTTGAAAGGATTCAGAAAAGATTCCAGGATGTTGCCAGGGTTGGAGCTATAGGGAGAGGCCAAATAGGCCACGGCTATTTTCCCTGGAGCGTTGGAAGCTGAGAGGTGATCTTACATATGTTTTATAAACCTGTGGGGCATGGATCGCAAATAGGCAAGGTCTTTTCCCTGGGATGGAGTAGTCCAAGACTAGACAGCATAAATTTAAAGAGAGAGGGAAAGATTTAACAGCAACCAAAAGGGACAATTTTTTCATAGAGGGTAGAGAATGTAGCGTATGGAATGAGTTCAGTGGTCCAGGCTGGTACAGCTACAACATTTAAGATGCATCTGGATGGGTATGTGAATAGGAAAGGGATTATGGGCCAAATATTGGCAAAAAAAAGGGACTAGATTAATTTAGGATATTTGGTTGGCATGAACCAGATACACAGGGACACTACTTGCAGTTTTCCCTCCAAGCCACTCACCAGCCTGACCAAACATTATTCCTTTAAAAGGTCACTGGGTCAAAATTGTAGAACTTCAAGTGTCATTACAGGTCTACCTACAGCAGATGGACTGTACTAATTCTAGGTGGTAGCTCACCACTTTTGGCTCAGCCAATAACACCCATGTCTCCCATGAGACTAAAACACCAATTCATCTTCAATTGTGAAGAGCTAATTCAACATACAATGACCTTTAGTCAAGTCATTCTAGGTGGAACAGTATTGGTCCTGTACCTGAAAAACTAAAAACAAAGCTTTGAAGACCCAGAAAAACTTGGATAATTTGTAGTGTGCAAGTCACAGCAGTTGCAGAAGAGTCAGTATCTGTTTCCTCAAGAATCTAGAGTATTGAATATTTTAAAGGCTCCCAAATCTAGAGCAACCCACCACAAAAAGCATCTTCACTGCACCCAGAGATAGCCTTATGGCACAAGAGGCCCTTCAGCCCATTCTGTGGAAGTCATCAAGTACCACCTCCAGTCTTTTCTACCAAAAGCTAGATAATTTCCCCTGCACTAGCTTGTAAAACTGCTCAAAAAATGACATCTGTGGAGAGCTGAGGGTGTATTGTCTTTTGGGTGAAAAAAATTCTATTTTAACCCACAATTTATTATAGGGAAGCACAAGTCACATACAAGTTGCCTTCTAAGCCACTAATCATCCTGAGTTGGAAATACAATTGCCATTCCTTCACTGTCACTGAGTCAAAATTCTGGAATTCCCTTCCAAACAGGATTGTAGGTCAATCTTGAGTGGATACAACCATTCAAAAGGAGGCAGCTCACTACCACCTCCTTCAGGGCAGCTAGGGATGGGCAGTTAACATGGCCAGCCAGCAACACCTACATCTCATGAACAAATCAAGTCCTCAAACCACATCTAACTTTCTAAAACACTGATTAAGGACAGGAAAGGAATTCTTAGGTTTCAGTTTAGCTTTCCTTGTTCCCAACACCATTGAATATTGGCTTGCTACATGTCACTAATGTAGGCTTCAATGATATTGTAAGTGGTTTAATGTTATGGAAGCAGTGAAAACTAATACTCTAGCTTCATTTACACAAAATACATTGCAGCTTTCCACAATATTAACAAATATTCCATTGGTTATACAAAATGACTTCTTTGAAAGCTTATATCTGGAATTTATGAACTGAATGCCTTTTTTAAAAAATGCTGACTTGGAAATAGATGCAGACATCACTATCCCAACAGGTTGGCCAACTTTTGTGACCCTGATGTTGAAAATTAACTTACCCATGAGCTAATAAACCAGTCAGCCTCCTAAAGTGTCCATCTATTTGGATTTACACCTGAGAATCATTATCAAACATGTTCACAACATGCTGCAGACACAACAGCCTATAATTGCCAGTTTGAACAAGACAGACAGAAGGTACATTAAGTTCCATTTTAAACAGCTGTTTTGTAGAGAAAATGGGTTAGACTTAAGACCAGAGAAGTTTGCTCATCTTGAAAGATTGAGGGGTGGTAAACATTAGAAGTAACTTCATATTCCCTGCTGCAAGTGGTCCACAAAAATCACTGACTGATCAGTTTAAGACCTCAGATACCCAAGAGATTAAATGGTATGCTCTATATTCTTTGTACTAGACAGTGAGTGAAGAGCCAAATGAATGCATGAAGGCCTTATTTGAAGTCAGTTATTTTCCCCTCAATATTAGCAGATTATGCCTTTAATTGCAGTTCCAGGGAGACATTTTTTAAACTGAGGATAGATTTTACCTTGTGTTAAGAGCATAGAACTATTGCTCTGACCAACTGAAGGTTAACAGCAGCCAGTTCACTCCCTTCTCACTCGGTTGAGGTACAATGAGGACAATGCAAAATTAAATGGAAACACTGAAAAGATGTTTGGAAGAGAAAACAGGTATAGGTACATGGGCCACCCAAGTGTTATACAACTCCTTAATGAAAGTGGAAAAGAAGCCAACAGAAGTTATTCTGTACATATTTATTTACATCCAATTTCGCATAAATGCAGATGAGCATGATATGCATTACATAAATATAAATACTTCTGTACAAATTATGTACCCAAGATTAAAAATTAAAAAGGCATACTGTAGTTTGTCAACAAAACTTAAGCTGTGTATAGTATTTGAATATGCTGGGTTATTGCAAGAATGAACAGTAATTGAAGTCACAGCCTGTTAAAATTGTTAAGATTTGATCACGCTACATGTTAAATTGTACTGGATTTAAAATGCAACTAATTTGTACACCACAAATCTAATAACAGATGTAAAAGTACAATAGCTTCAATTCAGCATACTGTCATTTCTACAGTTCAACATTTTACACTGCTGAGGACATGCAGTCCATGCAATAAGGCAATGTTATACTCAACACTGTAGAATATATAGCCCAGTTATAATGCACTGTAGTCATGGTGGGATTGGGTGATGATAGGTGTGCCATCAGCAGACAAATATACTTCTTAAACAATTGTCATTAAGTGGTGCACAGCCTGTCAAGTTAACTTAACTGCTTGGGCAGAGCGCATAGTTTAACAGGCAAAGGAGGTTTAAAAAAATAACTGGGCACCACATGCAGTCAAACAAGCCATGCAAGGCTCTCCTCCCAGGTTCTATGATAGGAGGCTACCAAACTATGAAAATTGGCATTCTCTTACACTTGCCACATGGTTTCAAATGTATAATGAGACTCACCAACAGATGCAGTATAATTGGGACATTACCAATTAGTTACTTAGACACAGTTTTATTCATTCACATCTGTTAAAAGCATGTGCAACTTTTGTAAACAGCCTGCATGTTTCATATTGATCTACATAGTTAGTGTACATATGCTTAAATAAATGAAGGCAGAGTTACTGTTCTAGAAGTAAGAGGCTCAGATTCATTGGCCTTGACAACATTCTGTATTATTCAGACTCCCATAATTAAATACTGAAAATGTTTACAGGCTGATTGTGTTCTAGTAGAGGAAAGGAAAATTGTTTTCTAATTAAAGTTTAAAAACATAACTTGGAAAGCCTTCCCTATTTGCACAGGTTTTCCCTGAATAACACCAGCATGAACATCATTAACCTACAAAACTGAGCCCATGTATGCTGAGATGAAGGCAGCTCCAAGGCTCCAATGGAATTGGCTATGCACCTTAAAAATCCAAGTTATTCAAATATACGAACTATCATATCTTTGAATCTATGTAATTCTACAGACTATTCTAGAAGTCATCCAAAGACTGAAGTCTGCTTAGGCACTAGAAACATGTTAACAAACAAGTTTTTGGTTGGTCATTTTACTTAATTAAAAGCACTACAACACATTGTTTTAAGCTAGCTTGGCACATGAACCACTACTAGCGATCTCCATTTAACCAGCTCATTCCGTTCATTTTGTAGGTCAATGGTTTCACTTGTTGTGATTAGTACTGTGTGCTCAATTGCATCTAGTAATGTCCAGCCACCTTACAATTAGGAACTAGGGTTAAAGCACAATTGGAGGAGAACAGACAAGGATTAAAACAGCCCATGCATCTGCTCTATGAGGATCCCAAAATAGATCAGGGGATAAAGAATAAATGCAGTCTTTGATAGTTACTGTCCTTTTCAATTGCCTGTTTAAATCCTCTGAATTTTCTCAGCCACAATAATAGGGTTCTCTTTCCTGATTTTCATTGCTGCTTCTGCCTTGTAATCATAAGGGCAATTGTGTTTATCTGAGTAACGATGAAGTCCACAGAACAAGTTCCCACATCGACAGTCAAAACCTGCATGTAAAGAATGAAATTAAGTAGCTTAAATTCAATTACCAAGTGGTCTTATTAAAAATAACACTGCATCTTAACCCACAGTGAAGAACCTAATTTTTAAAAAGTTGAGCAGAAAGTCTGAGAATTCATAAATCAAGCTTTTCCTTCCATTTTGTCTTTTCATCTATTACACCAAAGTAGACAAAAGAGGGCTAGGGATATCAAAGTGGCCATCAATTACTAACATGGATTGGCTTATGGTTGGAGAATTTGGCAACTAAGCCAGTTGTGGATGAACTAAAATTTTTGTTTCTTTACCTAGGATCTTTGACAGGACAAGCTGACCACAGGGCGGAAAGTGAAGGATATCAAAAACAATTTTAGAAGGGCTATGAAACAAAGTAGAAACCATAATCAGAATGAGATGGAGAGCACAAGAGCGCAGATATGGTCTTGCATAGTAAAAAAAGGAGAAAATGGGAATTATCATCGTAATGATTGAAGTTGCTAAGCTAAAAGCTCTACATATTCATTTCCCATCTTAAAATTTATCCATGAGCAAGTTATAACCTAGAAGATTTTTATTAAAAATTGGCAAAAAAAAGTCACTGCTTGATGCCAATACCAAAAGTCAGTTATAAAGGGTGTAATAGCAGAAAATGGAAATACATAATCAAGCAGATTAGATAAATGGGAACTTGTAACATTTAAGTAGCCTTATTTCAAGTACATTAAAAGTATAGCTAACCATTAGAAGACTTAAATACCATTCAAGCTAGCTACTTGCAGCTAATGCAGTGTCAAAGGGATCAGTGCTGGGACCACAATTATTTATAATACATTAGTGACTTAATGAATGAAGTGAATGTATAGGTAGTTCTGTTTATAACATGTTTTACTAACATGACTGATGAATAATAGACATTGTTTGGATAAATTCTCTGCTGTACAGGTATAGCATTTCCCTCAACATGATTTTCTATAACAGTCAAATGAGAACTCAACTATCGCATTATAGGAGAACTCACCTGTAAGACCAACTTTTTTCCTGCACTGAAAACACCTGTTCTTCTTTGGACGGGGTACCTCTGGCGATTTGTCTTCACTCGCTGATGTACTAGCTGGTGCAGGTAGGGCAGATGGCTGTGCTATAACTAAACACAAGTAGGTAATTCACATTACAATGTTGTCATAGACATCAAATAATGACAATTTGTTTTAGTCTAAACTGTTACCCTGGTTTGTTATCTATATTTGCACAAGGAAAATTTGGAATCTAATTGATGTCACATCATTTGTTACTCAAGGCAGCAAAGCACAGTATAAATGGCAGTCATGTGGGTACACAGCATTTTCCTAGCCACATTAAAATTACAATGTCAGCAATCCAGCCCAACAAAAGAATGTATCTATATAGTTCCTCTAATAGAAATCCTTAGCTGATAGAACATTGAAAGCAGAGGTGCGCAAATACTTAGCTAGTGATAACAGCTTAAAAGCACTTCAAAAGGTGGGCAGAAGCTATAAGAATTCAAAAATTTGACATTAGGAATCTAGGCCAGCAAGGACAAATAAGGAACATCGCACTTAAAATCCTTGAAATTAAGATAGTGAATTGTAAAATTATTCACTGCCATCAGTAAAATGTTAGTGTATAAAAGAGCCACCCAATCACCTTATGTGCCTAATTATGTGGCCCTTTAATTTGAAAAATCAATCTATTTTCAGATCCCTACTGATCTCAACTCTCCCCAAACTGATCTTACACCATTTCGAAAACAAAGTTAGTTCCACCTTGGGCCATACAGTAGATCATGTTTTGTTAGAACTTCAAGCAAAGCAGTTAATAAATTGTTTCAAGATGTTTATTAAAAACAGTACCTGGCTCTGCCACCTCAACTTCTGCCTGTTTTTCCTCTCTGGAAATACTCATTTCAGTCATCTGCTGTGTCACAGGCAAGGTTGATCCTGACATGCTTCTGCCAAATAGAAAAATAATCAGGATAATTAGTTTTGCAATAAAAAGACTCAATTACTGTTAGTATTACTCAAAAATAAGGAATTTTCTATTGTTGCTCTGACATTTTTATCCATGTTATTTGTCAAAAAATTATCCAATTTTATTATTTCAACTGTGCATTTTGAGACAAACTGTATATCTACATTTACAAGGCACGCAAATCTACCTTTGAAGACACCTCAAAGTTGAGACCAAGTGGTGATTATGATAAGCACTGGCTCTGTAAGGATTAGTGGAACATTAATTAATTCTGCAGGATTGACCTTAGAACAGTTAAAACAATGCATGGAACCTCCAAGTTGAAATACAGTATTTTAAAAAGTGACTGAAATCTTACAGGCAAATGAGTTGTTAAATTTTAAGGAAAGTGAATAATTTACTTGGCAAACTACTGAAGTGAGGGGGGCCCCTTCCAGGGCATTTGCAGGGGGTGGATGAACACAGGCTGCAGGTCACTTGTTGTGTCCTCCATGTTCCTGACTGCCTTGTGGCTACTGTCTGGTATCTTTGGGCTCATGGCAATGGGGCAGCTGCTGGATTTTGTCAGGGACTGTCAGAGATGGATAGCTGCTATAATATGGATAGAAGTAGTGATTCGGTGTTCCACTGACTGCAACTTTAGGACTGTGCCATTCTAGCCACTACCCAGAGTGGATGTCCAGCTGATGTTAAAACAAAATTACACTGCAGGTGACTTTCATACCTTTATCAGCTCGATATCCAGTCAGAATCTCCTGCATGTTACTACTATCCAAATAATCCACAGTGGAGTCTTGAATGCCTTAATTCAGCTAGCTTCCACACTTCCAGGTGGTGCATTCCATCCCTCAATAATTTAACATGACAATCAGCCTTGCTTCATTTGTACATTTTAAATTTGTCTTTTTTACAAGTGGAAAACAGCTTCACCTTGTGTACTGTCCAGCAAACCAAATAGGATGATTTAAACTCCCTATAAATTCATTAGTTTGTTTTGAAATTCATGTTGTAACATTGACAGGGAAAACAGAATTGACAGCAGGCTGGGTCAGTGCTTTTAATGTCTCATGAGGATCTCCAAAACCATTTCACATGTTGCAAGAATATTACACAGGAACCTTGCCTATAACTAACATCCTGTAGTACAAGCTTGAATTTCACTTAAGGTTTTAAAAATTGCAAGCAGCATTGGATTTCCATGATTACCTGTGAACACTTCCAAAATAGGGCGTAACTTATGTAAAATTGAAATGGAATCTCTGGTACAGCATAATCCATTCTATTCAGTTAATGATATTGCCTGTTTGATCTTATCAGATATTATATCCCTAAACCTGGAACATTAGGCTTAAAAATATTGCATCCAACTGAGCTATTATAGCCCCAAACACAATGTACAGGTGATGTTGACCAAACATAGGTCAAATATGGAGTTGGATGTTTACATGGTCTGCAGTATCATTTAAGGAAGTCTCAAAATGATATCCAAACAGGCAAGCACTTGCAGTGTCATTCAGACTTACTGTGTTTTGACAGTTACATTGATGGAGGCTCCTTCAGATTTAAAGCTCTCTGTTCGCTGGATGTGAGCAAAGTCAGAGTTGGAACTGTTGGAATTACTAGCTGTACCTAAAGAATGAAAACACATCAGTAGCTGTCTGCAATTTCTTGTTGACAGTAAAACAAAAAGCTATCCATGAGAAGTCTGGCAGGGGTCAGGCATGAACATATCTTGTTTCATGAAACTGGGATAGGTCACATGTAAACATGCTAGCTATGAGTCACATACACCAAACCACAGTGAAAAACAACAGTTTAAGATCAGGTTTTGCAACAATTGGATGCAATACTCAGAACAAATAGAATGAAAATAAACTCCACAGACAGGGCACAGCAAATTGCAGAAGTCTGGACCTCCTTTAGGACAGTTGTCTCTTCACTTGCCTTATCACTCCTTCCTTCTATCACAGGAGATTTTTTTCATCTGCTTTTTGCTTGCTTTAAAGCTGTTACACTTTAATCTATTCCTAGTTCACATCAATCGATTTGAAGCATTGACTTCCCTACCCCCTGACTGGTATCTATGGAACTTTTTCACTACAAATTTTTATAATAAAGTGATTATTTTAGCACAATTGCTCCAGCAACAATTCTCCTGCCTCCAGTTTCATGCATAAAGCACTGAACCAGCTAAGTTCTTAGGATGTCACTTAGTGTATTAGATGCACCAGGGAGTCAAAATAATTGAAAACTTAAAACTGCCTAGCTAAATGTTATCAATAGCTACTTCATATTCAGTGCTTACTTTTAATTTCAATTAAAATATTAGGTCTGTCACATCAAAAGTTTGCAGCAAAACATTAGTTTCAGGAAAGGATTCTACTTTGATCTGCCATTATATGCCAACTACTACATTTGAGAATGCCAGTTACTAACTTGTAAGTTGGGATTCATTATACAAAGGAATGCTAAAGATTTTTCCATTGGAAACAAACAAGACTTTCATGTAGAAATATTGTTAGTTTCACTCAACCTAGAAATTAACAAATGTTTTAACGCTTGGCGGTAATTTGAAAAAGCTCATTTGAAGAGAGGACAAGTTATGCTCCCAGTTGTATATGGAGCTCAGAGCAGATGACCAAAAGCCTGGCAAGGATTGTTGTTCCCATAGCATAGATGAAGAAAGATACAAGGGGTGTTTTTAAAGAAAAAGCCAACAACTTCCACCTAGAGTCAGTAATCAGAGGCTAATTTATGGTAACCTGAAGATCAGGAAGTCAATAGAAAAAGCTTCATGCAATGTTGGGTTAGGGTTTAGAATGTACTTTGATAGGACATTAGATGTAGATTCAATAATAGCTTTCAAGATAAAAATTTTGAGCAAGGCTGCAGAGATAAGGCATACAAGGGTTTATTAAACTAAACTATTCATTCTTTGATGAACCAACAGACCTGGTAAAACTGAACTGCCTCCTTTACCATTCTATTACAACGCATAGCAGGAACACCCATTTAAAGAGTACTTAAAGAATAATCTCTTCAGAAACTTGATGGACAGGGAATGATATTTAAAAGGCTGCTAATTTTTGGATTTGATTACATGGTGCAAAGTTTGTGCTTTAACAGCTGACACCAAATTGCTTGCATATTTGTTTTGCAATTCTTCAAAGTCATAATCCAATTCCTTGTTTCTAATATTTTCTCAATCTATTTTGGTAGCTAGTAACAGTATTCAGGTCAATTTGGAACAGCAACTGTAATTGGAGCTGCAAGAATAACTTACTCTTCACAAGGCAAGGTGGTGTCTAGGAGCAGATGCAAAAAAATTTAAATCCTACCTATTGGACTCATACGGCCACCATTTTGCTGTCTTTGTAGGTGTTCCTTGTAGCACACTGAGCACATTCCATTTGTCCTGGGATTTCCATAAAATCCGCACCCAGTTGAGCACAGCATAGGCACTTGCGTTTGATTTGTTTCTTGAGCCATATTGGTGTACTGCAGGTACAAAGACAGACAGACATTATTGAATAGCATTGGTAAAACCATGCTATTATTCATGGATGTGGTAAAGTTCAAAGGAACTTTGAACAATTACACACAGCAAGGGAATCTAAAATAGCCATGTAATAAAATGATCTAAAATACTTCATTATGATGCATTACCATTCACAGACAACAGTAGGATATTGCATTCTCATTGGAGTGTACAAGTTGCAAATAGATTTCATTACTATTAAATGGTCAATGGAAAGAATTTTCACATGAACTGGTACTTCAGAAAGTCTGTTCAAAGAAAACCTTAATTAAAAAAATTTACTAAAAACTAGTTTAGAAAACTCTTCATTCCTCTTGATCCCAAGAAACCACTAACCATCCATAACCTCTGTTAAGCCAAACCTTCAAAAGAGATCTTTCAATACTTACATATTTCAACCCACCTCTAACTTCTCCCTGAAAAGCTTTACCTTAATCGGCACCTATTTTCACAACTATCTAAAACAGTCCTTTCAAATCAGATTTTCACATGGCAGAACTATACTACAGTCAGTTGTACAGCACAGGAACAGACTATTCAGTGCAACTGACCCATGTCAACCAGATATGGTAAATTAATCTCGACCTGTTTGTCAGCATTTGGCAATATCTATTGAAACCTTTCCTATTCATGTACTCATCCAAATAACTTAAGTGTTGTAATTGTACCAGCCTCCATTTCCTTTGGTAGCTCATTCCATATATGCACCACTTTGGAAAAGTTGCCCTTCAGGTTCCTTTTAAAATCTTCCTCTCCCCTCCCTCCCTCCCACACCTTAAAACCTATACCCTCCAGTTTTGGGCTCCCCAACTGTGCAGGCAAAACCTTGGCTATTCACCCTACCCATGCCCCTCATGATTTTATAAACTTCTACAAGGTTAGCCCTGAGCCTCTGCTGCACCACAGAAAAAAGCAATGTCAGTTTTTCTGGATTATCCCATAATAGGTAGAGACCCAGCTGAACCATTAGGGGTCCTCCATTTAAGGGCCACAAAAAAGCCCAAGCCTATTCAGTTGCTCCTTACAGCTCAAAGGTTCTAAACCCTGTCAACACCCTCAAATTTTTTTTGAACCCTTTCAAATTTAAGGATTACACATCTTAAACATAAAATTCTGGTTAGGCCCAAATTACAGTACTGTACCCTGGAAAATGAAGTTCAAGCTGGCATAAAAGGACAGATTTGCTAGAATTGTTCCCTGGAACCATTATGTTGGAAAGGCTGGAGCAAAAGCTGTAGGAGTAGGCCTCAAGCCTGCTCTATTCAGTAAGAATAACCAAGTTGTTTATGACTTGAACTCAAACCCAGTGGGCCCCTCCATAACTTCCTGGAGTATCAAGGAATATAATACAGCCTTGAACATGTTCAATGATCCAGCCTTCACTGCTTCCTGGGAGAGATTCAAACCACAAATCCTAAAAAGAAAAAATCTCTCCCCTTAAATGGAGGACCCCTAATGGTTCAGCTGGGTCTCTACCCATTATGGGATAATCCAGAAAATGTGACATTGTACAAGTTACCCCGCTAGGCTATACAAGAAAAGCACTCCATTAACTGATAATGCAAAGAATAGAGATGGATTTAAAATTTTAGGCAAGAAATGTGAAGTGATCGTGACCTAAACCTCAAAGCAAGTGATGATGTGGAAACATTTATTTCACAGACAAAGTGGATGGGTAGTTGAAGGAAGTCAATCTTCAAGACTTATAGGGATCAAGATCAGAGGATTGATTTCATTCTTTGGGGAACCAGCACAGCTTTGATGAGATACACAGACCCTTGTGTCACATCCAACTCCAAAACTGCTTCATGAACCACACTAACCCAATTCTATACACTTGAGCCTTGACTGCCAGACAAGTCTAAATACATGTGATCTTGGAAGCTAAGCAGACTCAGACCTGGTTAGTACTTAAATGGGAGACCACCTGGGAGTATGAAGTATTGGGGTAGTACCGCCACCTTTGGGCCAGGAGGCTAATGTTCAAATCCCACCTGTTCCAGAGGTTGGTAAGAACATCTGAACAGGCTGATTAGGAATGTTTTATTAACACCAATGTCCTTAGATGCATCTCTTCACTTAGCTGACTGCATTCATAGGGCTGCTGCACCTAGTCAGGAATAGTGTATCTCCCAAAATGACTTCCTATTTGATCCTTGCACCAGGAAGCCCAGGAGGAGCCATCCTTGGGCCCCCATTTCTCATCTTGTTCTCGAAAGGAGCAAGAAGTGTCAAGTTGCACTCATACACCAAGCTCTACCACAGTTTCACTAACCCTGCAACTTCCTTGCTAATCTACTCAATATATCCCCAGCTCTGGCAGAGTTAATTCCCTTAAAATTTAAGGATGGCTTCATGGGCACTGGGGTTTGGGGGAAGGGAAGAAACAAAAACATGCAACTGCTACTGATGCAGTGTCCTTCCCTAGCCATTGTATTTAGATTAACAAACACAAGTTGCTTTAGTGCTGTACTAGACTACCAGCCCAGCATGAACATCTTTATCCTGTTGCAACCAGCTTGCTAAAACCCTGATCCAAGCTCTTACCACTGACCACTTGGATGCTATGTTCACCAGCGAACACACCAGTAAGCATCAGTATCCCAACAAGACATCAAGTCTTGTTAAGCCACTGAATTTCCAATTGCTGCTGAGACCCAGAGTTTCCCCATTTATATTTATCTAGTTTGCTCTATTGGCTTGTCCATACCATTTTTAAAACCCTTCCAAGCCCCACAGAGGAAAAAAGTATGCAAGATATTATAGTGTTGCACTGATTGTGACAAATTGTATTTTAACATGGCACCATAGCTAGGAGTAATTCCATTTGTACAAGGCATTGCTGCTGCACCAAATCACAGATTTACAGCAAGTTTTTAAAGTAATTAATTTTTGCAGTTTGATTTCCATATGTAACTTCTCTATCCAAGTTCAGTATCTAGCTGACTGCCTCATCCACAGTTCTCCAGATTATGTTAACTTGGATCTTGTGTACAAAATGAGCATTAGTCAAATAATTTTCCAGGAGGGCAGAAAGGCCTTAGGTTTGACATGAGGGAAGAAGAATCTTAATTACATTTAAGGTTGAAGTTTGTGATGATCTTGCTAAGAACCAACCTTAATTAGTTGGTGTCTCAAACCACAAAAGTTTGCTTCACTACGCTATCCACTTAGACAGAAAACCCAGTGATTCAACAGCTGTCAATCTTTCATCATTGTGTGCCATCTCTTTCCCAGATTGTTTGATTGAGGAGATTCTAGTTGCCTCTAAAATAAATGTACAGCGCAAAGCTCATTTAATGTTCATTTCTAAACTGGCTAGGCACCAGATCATTGTCACTCAATAGCCAGACAACAAAATCTAAAAACGGTACCTCATTGTCACTAAGATGAATGACATCAGCCATGTGCTTAAATTGTGCTAATGCAGATGCACCATGATGACAGTATGTTCTTTAGTACAATCCCTTATCAAGTGGTGACTCAGTGCATAAACGCATGCCTCAAGTATTTTTGGACATGAATCTGTACACCAAGTAGTAGGTCATATGACTAGCGAGCAAAACAAGTTCAGCAATCTTCTGGTTGTTAGAACACACCCATTTCAGTAGTAACTGGCTACCGTTGAGTCAATTAGCAGTTTGCATTTATAAACAGGAACACATCCGGCACAAGAGGGATATCAACCTGATTGTATACAAAAGTAATCCAGCCTGAGATACATCACGGACCTTTCACTCTACAAACACCACCGCGGTTATCAAAATCTTAGTTCTTCACTCATTGCGTAGCACTAGATACAAAGATTACTTTAATAACTGCATGGTGGCATCGCTTCCTCACATAGGAAAAGGGGAGTTTAAGTATCTTTAAATAGATACCAACTAAAGTTTTCCTCAGGAAGATCACAAGGATCAAAGCATTCAATTTTGACCATCACAAGGCTGCAATGTGACTAATCAGGGACAGAAACAGCTATGGAAAACAGGTGCCATTCGTATAGCCGCGTTATTAGAGGAGACCAATTCTCTCCCCTTCCACACACTAACGTGTATTCACGTTACATCTCTCTACACAATTAACTTTTTGCCACGGGGCCTCTGCCTCGAATACAAGAAAACCCTAACATCGTTCAGATCTGAAGTGACATATTGGACTCGAAATTTTACCTCCCTCGCTCTTCACAGAAGCTGCCGGACCCGAGTGTCCGGTTTGTTTCAGGTTGCCAATACTCGCGGTAGTTTGTCTTAATTACCACCTACTTCTAAAACGTAGACAATAGATTCTTATTAAAAAAAAAGAAGCCGAACGTGCAGGTTGAGGTTATTCTCAAGGCTCATCGTCTACTGGCGCTACAGAAAGTAGCACAATAATATTTAATGGGCAGCGGAGGGTATTTCCTAGTCGATGACGAGGTTTTGTGGTGCTCAGCAGAGCAGCTTGGTTGCCTAACGGGTCGGATGACGAACGTTATTGAGAACGGAAACAAGGCAGGGCGAGACACAGTAAATCACAGGCTACCCCACGGCTGTGAGTGTCCCCTTTCATCCCACATCGAATCCAAACTGTCACCATCCCCGAGGAAAGGAGGAAAATTATTTCCAACTCCACTCGAACCTCGGTTTAAAACAAAAGTGAGTAATTAAATGAAATTGAAGGCCACGAACAGCCTGAGGAGTCCCAGAGGGAGAGGGGACGGAGTCCGCACCTCCTTTACACGGTCCAGGGGAACTACTGGAGCGCCCAGGCCTCTCCAGTCCCTTCGCGGCCAGCCGGAGCCCTCACTCCGGCGGCAGGACAGAGACAAGGAGCGCTTACGTTGCCGAAGCTCAGGGTCGGTGCCCCCAGGCCTTTCTCTGACCATCTCTCTCACACCAGGGCCTTACCGTCTCCTCCACCTCGGTATATCCCTCAGCTCGACCCTCTCACTCACTCCGAACCCGTGTATCCCGGAGCCCGGAAGCTCGCGTTCTTTTTCTCTTGCGCGTGAGGAGACTGACATCACAAAGAGGCCCCCGCGTGCTGGGCTCTGATTGGTCACTGCGCGTAGTGCTGCGCCTCCCTCCCCCAGACACCCCCCATTCCCGGAAGAGCAGGTGTCCCCGCGAAAACACACGTGTGTGTCCGCCCTGGTAATGGCTCTGTTTGTCTTGCTTTGTTTACTTAAGATGTTTGGCTTTAGTTTTAAAATTAGCAGGCTTTAGCCTTTAGCTGTCACCCCTCTTCCACTGCACTCTTGTGTTCACCACTTCATTATCTTCTCGGAGGTCTACCACCTGACTGCTCATTAATCTTAACCTTGTTCACAGGCTCCCCAAACAAGTCATATGCTCCCGCTCATCAGATGATGTCCCATTTCAGTTTGAAAATTGGAGTAAACACTGCTGTTGGGCCCATTGCCATTGCTGGCTTCGGATAAATGGTTGCTTCATCATTAACTTCCCTGAAGTGCGCATACACCTCTCAAAAACATTTGATCAAATGCTGACAATCCACTTTTAAGAACGGGGCGAGTTCACGCCCTGGTATCATTTCGATAGATCACGGCTAAAATGTTCCTTAATATCAGTTACCTGTCTTGGTTTTGTAACATTAAATATCTTTGCCGAATAAAATTGATAATACTCTTTTAGGGGACCACTGACAGAGGTTAGGAGTAACGGACGCTCCCCTGCCAATGTACGCACATAGGAGGGTTTCTCGTTTTCCAAAACTTGTTCGAATTTATTGTTGACAGAGGGCAACGTTAGATATTCTTTTGAAATCATGGAAGAAGCCAACCACCATTATGACTATGCATGATTGACATGAACTTCCCCTGCCATTTCTCCCTAGCACACAATGCCTTCAGGAACACAAATAGGGACATCAGGTGAAAAGAAATTTCATTATCCAGAGCTTTAGAAGAAACCTTGCAATTTTGTACTTAAGTGTAATTACACAGAAAGTTCTGTGTGTTTTCATCACAATGGTTTGGATCTACCATTAGTGTTAGTAATCTAACCATGCTTTATCATCTTTTCATAACCATGGGGTTTTTTCATATTATGAGTGAACCATTGTGTGATTTGACTGTAATGTTGGTTTAAATCAATTTAGCTCTTGGAACTTATTTTCTGCATTCTCTGAGAAGCAGAATTCTGAAGATTTCCAGAATGCAAGTGCGAAATCTCAGCAACGTGATGTATTAATTGTACTCATGGTTCATGAGAAGATTGCTGAGCTGATTTCTATTGCATAGCAATTGACTGTTGAGAATCATCCTTGACCATGTAAAACTATTGTTAAAAACACATCTATTGGGTTTCAAAGATATAAAAGAAAATCGCTTTGCTAGAACTTTAACCTTCTTTGTTGCCACACTTGTAATATATATAAGTAGCAAGGATATTATATTTAGAAAGGACATAAAATTGTTTGATACCAAAAGGTGCAGATTTGCAAAAAACTGGCCTTTCTGGTATAAAACTGGAGAAATGAATTACTATGCTCATTTTTAAACTTTTCAACACATTTACAGATAATTTCAAGATATCGCTGAGGGAGTTCCTTGGGGTATTACTGTAGGCCCAACCATTTTAAGTTGTTTCATGAATGCTCTTACCTCTACATTAAGATCAGAAATTGGAATGTTTGCTGATGATCAACCTCCAATTCCTCAAAGCTTATCCACATCCTCGGCACAAGTCAGAAGTGTGATGGAAAATTCTTCATTTGCTTGGGTGAGTGCTGCTCCAATGACATTATAGAAGCTTCAGTCTATCTGGGACATAGCAGCCCAATTAATTGACATTCC
This sequence comes from Ginglymostoma cirratum, assembly GCA_024137785.1. NCBI lineage: Eukaryota > Metazoa > Chordata > Chondrichthyes > Orectolobiformes > Ginglymostomatidae > Ginglymostoma > Ginglymostoma cirratum. The sequence continues at coordinate 63,564,514 of JAHRHZ010000012.1, forward strand.
ATCCACTATATTAAGCATTCACTCCCTCCACCACTGATGCACAGTGGCAATAGTGGGTAACTACTACAAGATGCATTGTAGCTACTCAGCAAGGCTCCTTTGATAGCACCTTCCGAGTTTATCTCCTACCTTTTTTAATTACTTGTAGTATAATTACATTGGATATTTTCTAAACCAAGGGCACAATTCCTGAATAAAGACAGTTTTAGATGATCATGACTCTGGCTTCCACAATTCCATCACCTACTTATTTTAATTAACTTTTAAGTGGTGTAGTGTATTTTCAGCTGTACGGACTTGATGGGGCCAAAGGGCTTCTTCTAAATTGTATGATTTTCTGATTCTAATTTTAAACCTTGAACGGAAGCCATAAGAGATTTGGAAATTTGACTTTCTTTTATCACACAATTTTCTCTATGAACTTTGTTTTCAACATATATAAAATTGAGTAAGTTATTCACCTTGATTTATTTTTAGTTTTCCTTGTGTCATTCACTAGTGCATTATCTTCATTTTCTGCTGTGAAGATTGATGTGTTTATTTAGGAAGTCTGTAATTTCTTGATTTACAATTGCAATATTACCTCTGATGTCTTCATTTTGCTCTTCGCCTGTCCTATCAAATCCTTGTAAACATCTTTTATGTTTCTTAAATTCTTCCGTCTTGCATTCCCTTTTTGCAATTTTTAGGATTTTCTTTGTACTCTTTCCAGTTCTTTCCATCATTCTTAGTCTTGACTGTTTGTTGCAAGTTAAGTTCTTTACTTTAGTTTCATACTACCCCTCACTTTTCTTTTCATGACCATGGCTGTTTCATCATACAAGTAGAGTTGTTACCTCTTGAGGGTGTGTACAGGACTCTTGTTCTTCAAGTACTTCTTCAAACACTTCCCACTGCTGTTTTGCTGTCCATCCACCAATAGCCCTGTCCCAACCACTATGTCTGTCTTATTCCTCTCATGTCTGTCTCAGATGAATTGAAAACCTGATTATGACCCATCCTTTACCCCTCTGCAACCTGACATCACATTTTCAATCAGGTTATGGCTCCCATTAGCTAAGTGCCCTCTTAACAAAACATTGCTGATTAATTCAGGAAAATTGCTCATCGCCAAATCTAAATCTGCCGAAAAGTCAGATTATGATGCTTACCCTGCTACTTTTCAGCCATCTAGTCTCTTCTTCTGTCCTGGAATTGGTGGTGCCTACCAGCAGGTTTTGTTTTCTTGTTTACTGATGTGCTTTTCTCTTGGCTTTACATCAGATTAAATGAAGGAAAACAAAGATATCTTAATATATAAATGCAAGTGGGGTTGATTTTCATGATGCTATATGGAGATAAACAACTATTTCTTGGAAATCTGATGGCCACTTAAAATTTTCTCTGCCTTTTTATATAGCAAATAACAGCTCTTTGTTTTGTTGTGTGAAATATGGATAAAATACATGAGTAAAAATTAACTGAGTCCTAACCCCTTAACTACATTAGCCTCTGCACTGCAAACAGACCAGAGTGATGACACATAAAAGGGACTTTCTGATGTATCAACTGAGCATGAGAGGGTCACTCATAAACACTGTGTGTCATTGGTTGGTTTATGTTGTCCTAGGGTCACCACAGTAAAAACAGGTTGCAGGAAAAGTGGTTAAATCTAGAAAGAACTTAAATTGGCGAGTGCCTAAAATTTTCCTAAAAGCAAATTATCCCTTCAACTACCTTATTTGGGAAGGTACAATGTAGGTGTAAAGTTTTACCCACAAGAAGAAAGAGAATGGAGGCTATAACTCTACCCTTTCTAAGATCGCACCACACTAGCTTACAGGCAAAAGAACAACATATTCTAAATGCAGAACACAAGTGGATGATTATGGAGATTGGTTTCTCAAAACACATTTGAAGCCAAATTGTATTTCACAAATATCCTATAAGCTCATCGTATACATTTAATTATTTTAAAATGTAAAAATTGTTGTGAGGCAAATATAGGAGATATTTTGGTAACAGTAGGATCTCAAAGAGCAGTGAGATGAAGGCCAATGTGATTTATTTGTTGGTCAAGAGCGGAATGATGGTTAGGCCATTGGAGAACACTTTTCACTCCACCTTTTCTCAATACAGGCATGGATTTACTAATATCCACCTCAACCAGTGGTACAGGCAGGCTAGAGCCTCAGAATAATATTATTGGAAGACTGAGACCTCTAGTAATAAAATACTTCCTCTGTACCTAGAGACTGTGCTTATAAATCCTGGAGTGATGCATGAGGTTTCTACGAACTGGTCATTTATGAATTTTAATCAGTAAATACAACAAGAAGGAACAATTATTTCCTTTTATGCTGGTGAAGTTCATACAGTTATCAAAGATAAGAGATAATAGTGCAATGTGAAATAACAGAAGCCGATATCCCATCACCAAGTCACCGTTTGTTTACATGTGGAGAGTCCTGGACACTGAGCCAGTTCTCACATTGAACAGCTCTACAATCACTTAACCTGAACTATCAATATCCTTTCTCCTCGAGCACTCCAACCGCCCCCCCGCCCCGATACTTCATTCAGCTCTGATGAAGACTCAAAACGTTGGCTTGCTTTCTTTCCATGGATGCTGCCTGACGCACTGTGATCTCCAGCACATTTTATTCTCAGAGTGAACAGGATGTCTGATGCTCCTGTTCTTATCTGGGCTCCCTGATTGGGGCTGTTAACCCGGTACAATCAGGGAACCGATATTCTGAGGTCCACCTGGATTACCTCGTTACAATCACTACACTGGGAAATAGATTAAATATAAAACTTGTTATCAGAACCAAATGTTGTTGGTGGGATTCTTATTTATCTTATTTATTCTTATTTATTCTTCTGGGACAGCCAAGCCGACAACCTGGCACGCTGGCTGTAGTGTCAGTTCAGTATCATCGTCTCGATCCTGAGTCATTGTTAGACAGGCTGGTGTTGCGGTTAGAATTACTCCTCAACCAGAAACGCTGGGTGGCCAATTGACGGCCATTAAAGGGCATATTAAGGTCCCTTTCCCAGACTGACTGGAACTTTAAGTTGTTGCACAGATGTGTTACACTGAGACAAAGCATTGCTCATGCATCAAAGTAACTTCACTGCGGGAATGGTGGGATTGTTCAGCAGTTATTCCTGTGAGAGGTCACTTCCCAACCTGCACCTGTCATGGCTGCCACAACTGCAGCTGCTGACTGCCCTGTGGAGGGGTTGCCTCTCCATGATCAGGGGCCAAGCAATGTTTCTGCTTTAAATTTTAAAGAAAACAGTCAATTCCTTCAGAAGATGATTCTTTTGTTGAGGCACCCCTTTCTTCTGGTATTTCATAGCGTCAACATGGATTTGTGAAAGGGAAATTGTGCTCAAGAAACATACTAGAGTTTTTGCGGATGTAACTAATAGAGTAGGTGAAGTGCAGGTGATATATTGGACTTTCAGAAAATTTTTGATAAAGTCCCACATGGATTGGTTGTAGCATGTTGGCATTGTATAATATATTAAATGAATATTAATATTAATTATATGAATATATTTAAGAAATGAATAGATTTTTAGAAGCTAAAGATGTCAAGGTGTATATGGAGAGCGCGGGAGAATTGCATTGATACAGAGGATCAGCTGTTACCATGTTGAATGGTAGAGCAGGCTTGGTGGGCTAAATGGCCCACTCCTGCTCTGCTTTTTTTTAATGTTTCTACATTTCTCACTTATGATAATGTTACTTCCACAAGGCCTTGCTATTTAAAGCAAACGTCTGGTGTTAAGACTATATAGCTTTGGTTCTGTTGGAGCAATCTTGCCCCTAAGCCAGAAAACCATGGCCTGAGGTCCCACTCTAGAGATCTGAACGTGTAATTATGTGCATTCAATCATGCCATACGGTGTTGATAAACACTGCCTAGTACTAAAGGAGTGCTGCAGCGTCAGAGGTGCTATTCAGAATAGCCAATGGCATGATTTGAGAATTGGTTAGTACATAAAGAGCAGGAATAAATGGGTTGTTTTCAGAATGGAAGGTGGTGATGTATGGTGGCACAGAGATTAGTGCTTGGACCTCGCCTTTTCACAACATAATTCAACAATTTGGAATTGAATGTAGTATTGCCAAGTTTGCTGATGACACAAAACTAGGTGAGAGTGTGAAGGTGAGGAGTTTGTGAAGATTTTTAGGTCAATTTGGAAAAATTGAGTGAGTGGGCAAATGTACGGCAGATGCAATGTAAGGTGGATAACGATGAAATTTTCCATTTCGGTAGGAAAAACTGAATGGCAGTGTATTATTTAAATGGTGATAGACTGTATACGCAAGGGAATCTGGGTGTCTTGGTACAGCACTCATTGAAAGCAAACATGCAGACGCAGTAAGCACTTAGGAAGGCAAATGGTATATTGTAAGAGGTTTTAAGTACTGGAACAAGAAAATCTTACTGCAGCTGTACAGGACCTTGCTGAGACTACACTTGAAGTATTATGTGCAATTTTGGTCTCTTCACCGAAGAAAAGATGAGCTTACTAGAAGGGGAATGCAGTGAAGGTTCACCAGACAGATTTCTGGTGTGGCAAGATTCTTTTCTGAAGATCTGAATATCCTGTATTCACTGGAGTTTAGAATAATGAGAGAGGATCTCATTGACATGGATAAAATTCTTGCAGACTGGTCACACTGGATGCAGAGGTAATGTTTCCTCTGGTTGAGAGGTCCAGAACCAGGGATTATGGTTTCAGGATATGTGTGAGGACACTTCAGACTGAAATGACAAAATATTTCTTCACTCAGAGGGTGGTGAACCTGTAAAATTGTCAACCGCAGAAGTTTGTTGATGCCAAGTTACTGAATATATTTAAGAAAGAAATAGATTTTTAGAAGCTTACGATATCAAGAGGTATAAGGACAGCACGTGAGAATTGTATTGATATGGAGGATCAGTTATTACCATGTTAAAAGATAGAACAGGCTTGCTGGGCCAAATGGCCTACTCTTTCTATGTCTCTCATTTATGATAGTGTTACTTTCACGATGCCTTGCCATTTAAAACAACCTTCTAGGCTATATAGCTTTAGCTCAGTGGAAGCATTCCTGCTTCTGAGCAAAAAAATCATGGTCTGATTTCCCGCTCCGGAGATCTGAACATGTAATTATGTGCATTCAATCTGGTATTGATGAACACCACCTGGTACTAAACGAGTGCTGGAGTGTCAGAGTGTTTTAAAGAAAACCCCAATGGCACTTTTGAAAAACAGTAAAGTAACTTGCCAGTAACAGCAAAAGTGTATTATTTAGTTATTCAATCATTTATAGAATCTCATGTGATTTACTGCTGTATTTCCACTCAGTAATAGTGATTTATGTTTTTTAAAAAATTCAGTGCTTGTAAAGTGCTTTGGAAATTTCATAGGATGTGAAAGTTGCTAGACTTCAAGTTGCTTCAGTTGCATTCAGCCATTTCCTACTGTTAAACTTGAATTCCTAAAACTAATATTTACATTTAGAAGATATGAGCCATGATCTAGATATTTGCAACACTCAGTTAAGCCACACTTTAACAACTGAGTCAGAAAGGGAAGTGGAAGTACAGATTTTTCAGATTGAGTGATTGGCATTATGTCCAGTATTGGCCTTGTCACATTGCCGTCTTAATAAGAGATAACAAGGTGTAGAGCTGGATGAACACAGCAGGCCAAGCAGCATCAGAGGAACAGGAAAGCTGACGTTTCGGGCCTAGACCCTTCTTCTAGGCCCAAAACAACAGCTTTCCTGCTCCTCTGATGCTGCTTGGCCTGCTGTGTTCGTCCAGCTCTACACCTTGTTATCTCA